>CAUDMG010002062.1:820000-915066 GCA_958450375.1 Homarus gammarus
GAATATTATGCTCAAAAATGTGGTATGGCAATGGGTAATCCACTCTCACCTGTATTAAGCAACTTATATATGGAATTCTTTGGAAAGAAACTATTAAGTAATATTTTACCACTTTCAGCAGTCTGGTTTAGATATGTAGATGATGTATTATGTCTCTGGCCAAGTAATGAGGACCTAAAAGCTTTCCTGCCACAACTTAATAACTTAGCCCCCTTGATCAAATTCACTGTGGAATTAGAGCATGACTGTAAATTGCCATTCCTAGACTGTCTAATGCACAGAATAGGTAACACCTTTAAGTTCAGTATTTATAGAAAACCTACTAATGTGTGTTCATACATTCATTATTATTCTGCCCACCATAATAGTCAAACAGTCAGTATTTTCAACAATGTTTTTACGTGCTTTGAGAATTTGCAGCCCGGAATTCATTGATGAGGAATATAAATATATCTATAATATTGGCTCAAACCTTAAATACCCTAGATCTTTCATAGACAAATGCCTGAACATTACTAAGAAATCTTTTTATAGAACTGATCCCAAGCTCACCCATGACCATAAGAATCTCATAGTATTACCATTTCACAAAAATTTCTCTCAAATTCCTTTACAACTAAAATCCTGGAACGTCAATGTGGCATTTAAAAACTCATGCACTGTTAAACAAATGTTAATAAAGAACTCCCCCAACAACACAATTGGTTGCATTTATAAAGTTCCTTGCAAGGAATGTAATATGTTTTACTTAGGCCAGACAGGTAAAGATCTTGTAACTAGACTTAAACAACATAAATATAGTGTTAGGACAGGCCTCACGACAGAGAAATGAGCAATAATTTGAATAAATATTTTTCAACAGTTTTCTCCACCGAAAATTTAAACATGATGCCCGAGGCACCGCCTCTATTCAGAGATAGTGAAGAAAACAAATTAAGTGAGATAGTAGTGACTAGTAACGATGTTAGTAAGCAAATAGACAAACTAAAGCCTAATAAGTCACCTGGTCCCAATAAGATATTTGCCAGAGTATTAAAGGAATGTAAGGAAGAGCTTAGTATGCCCTTAGCAAAGTTGTTTAACATGTCCTTAAAAACAGGTGTAGTACCAGAATCCTGGAGGATAGCGAATGTAATACCGATTTTCAAGAAGGGGGATAGATCACTATCCTCTAACTACCTCCCAACCAGTCTAACATCAATAATGGGCATATTACTGGAAGCAATCATTTCAAACTCTATTCGAAATCACCTGGAGAAGCACAGATTGATCAATGATTCCCAGCATGGCTTCACAAGCGGACGTTCTTGTCTAACTAATCTATTAACATTCTTTTCATCAGTTTTCGAATAGGTGGACGAGGGGCACAATTATGATGTGGTATATCTCGACTTTAGCAAAGCCTTCGACAGAGTCCCCCACGAAAGACTAATTAGAAAGGTAGAAGCACATGGCATCAAAAGTAACATCCTTAAATGGATTAGGGCGTGGTTACAGGACAGGAAACAGCTAGTGAGTATTAACGGCACTACGTCCCATTGGAGCAACGTCACAAGTGGAGTTCCCCAAGGCTCAGTACTTGGACCATTATTAATTATATACATAAACGACATAGATATCGGCACAGACAGCAACATAAGTAAATTTGCTGATGACACTAAAATAGGACGTGTTATTAAGTCTGACGAGGACTCCGCAAAAATACAGGAAGATCTAAACAAATTTTTCGAATGGTCTGAAAAATGGCAGATGAAATTCAACGTCAACAAATGTAAAGTACTCAGTATAGGAGATGTAAACAGGGAAACCAGATACCAGATGAACAATGATGCCATAGAGAAATCCGACTGCGAGAGAGATTTAGGAGTAATGATAAGTAGGAACCTTAAGCCAAGTAAACAATGTGTTTTTGCTCGTAACAAAGCTAATAAAATACTTGGGTTCATACAAAGGAGTGTTAGTTACAAGACTAGCGAGGTCATCCTAAAACTGCATCTTGGGCTTGTGAGACCACACCTGGATTACGCAGTTCAGTTCTGGTCACCGTATTACAGAATGGATATAGAATTCTTGGAAAGAATTCAGAGGAGAATGACAAAACTAATCCCGGGTATTAGGAACGTTGAGTATAGAGACAGGTTAAAGCATCTTAATTTGCACTCCCTCGAGAGATGTAGAGCGAGGGGCGACCTGAAAGAGGTGTGTAAGTGGAAGTCAGGGCTAAACAAAGGGGACATTACAAAGGTACTCAAACTATCCAACCAGGAGCGAACTCGTAACAATGGTTTTAAATTAGATTTAGGCGTGAAGTAGGTAAACACTGGTTTGGAAACAGAGTAGTGGATGAATGGAACAAGATACCAAATATCATCATTAACTCGAATACACTGAATAGCTTCAAACATAGGTTGGATGCTTATATGAGCAATAGGGGTTGGGTGTAAACGGGACTGCCCAGTATGGGCCAATAGGCCCGCTGCAGTTTCCTCCATTCTTGTGTTCTTATGCTCTGATGAATCCAATGCTCTGTTTGTTCATCTGAGGGATAATAAGCATTGCATTGACTGGGATAATGCCTCCTCAATATTACCTTGTAATTCAATTGACAGTAGGAACATTATAGAATCTATTCTTATTAAACATACCAAAGCAGTCAACATGAATTTGAGTAATGGCATGTACAAACTGGACAATTTTGTAATTAAGAATATTTGTAACCAGGTGAGAAGGTTGGGTCTCCTTATCCTCTGACCTGACTACCAACCATTGCGGTGCTTTTTAAAGATTAGTAGGGTCATTACCTAATACCTGACCATTGTGGACCTGATCTCACCCTCCTCTGTATATATACACCCTGTTTTGTACTTCTCCTTAGTCTGTACTCACCCCTGAAGATTTGAATTACACGAAAGCTCGGGAACTTCGTGTTTTCTTCTTTCCTTGTGGTTATCATCATATATATATATATATATGCAAGTAAATCACTGTAGGTGCGCGTGATCTAGGTATAGGCTGATAACCACCAGGAAAGAAGAAAACACGAAGTTCCCAAGCGCTTTCGTGTAATTCAAATCTTCAGGGGTGAGTACAGACTAGTCTGTACTCACCCCTGAAGATGTGAATTACACGAAAGCGCGTGGGAACTTCGTGTTTTCTTCTTTCCTGGTGGTTATCAGCATATATATATATATATATATATATATATATATATATATATATATATATATATATATATATAAATATATATATATATACACAGTATATTGTTCCCAAAACTTTGTTATGAAGTCAAACCAGGAGTTTTGAAGGATCAAGGTCAGCTGATGATATACCGTACATTAGTTTATTTTATCTTTAATTGATCGTCTGCTAAGCAAAGTGCCACTGACATTGTTATTTACGGTAAATTCACTTTATTTATTATAAGTATAGAGTAAAATCTTGAAATGTGAACCCTAACCCTCCCCCTGAAGCAGTCGACGAACCTGCTTATTTGTTATTGTTACCTCTACTCCCAGGATCTACGTACTGATACATTAAGTTAATCAATCCCATGTCCATATTCCATATTGTAATATACATTTTAGCCATTAAACTATTAAAATGTTATATGATTTCACAAGACCCTAAACCAATGCTGCACTTAATAAATGAGGTCTATATCGAATTTCAACTGAACCCATAAGTATTTCAGTAACATCAAAATCCACGAAATACATGTGATTACTGAATAATGACTATACAGTAAACACATGTATGGAAGATTTTAACTTGGAAGTTAATTTCTCATTAATAATTGTTTGCATTTGTATAAAAACTTATGATTCCTATAATACTCACCTCAAATATGCTAAGACAGTGTTGGGTTGAGTTAGAGCTTAGGGTGCGGTTACGAGAGAAAATGAAGACAAACTCCGTCTTTATTCCAAAAATAGAGAGGCAGGAATGAGCACAAGAGAAAGTCTTATAGTCGGTATCCACAATATCAAAGGGAGGCTCAACTGAAATAAAAAAAAAATATAGTGATATAGTCCTTTGCCAGTTAGAATTAGGATTAATGTTTCCTTTTTTTTTCTTTTAAATAGATCTTTCAGTAACTAGACTTCTTAAACTCACTGTTAAACAAAGTAAAATCTTGACCCCAAAGGATTTCCTATGTGACATGTTGACAGATGATTGCCAGACATATAAAAGATGTAATTTTGTGGAGGGCTTAATTGATAACCCAGTGAATACAGACCATGTTATTTTCAGGGTTTCAAAATTTAGTTATTGTTCAGGAGTAAACCATCTAGTAGTTTCTGACGACTAAAGGACTGTACAGGTGTAGAAAATTATGGAGAACTTAAAAAATATAATAGATATCCAGTGAAACAAGTAACAAGAATGTCTCTTTTATGGCAATGGCTAAGTTATTATTAAAAATATTTAAGGGCTCCAACAACTATGATCTTTAAGCACAAATCAATATGTAAAATTCTACAAAAGTTAAAAACCTAAAAATTAATAGAGTACAGTATTAATATTAAGATGTGGTGCCATTTCCATTTTAAGTAAGGACACCGAGAGCTTGGGCATCTAAAAACCTCCTTAATTGCAATGTAGTCTGAACAGTAAAACAGTTTATTGGCACCTTTTTCAATTGTTAAAATTTTTACCTTCTCTGGTAGCAACATTATAATGAAACGGTAATCCAGGTGTTAACACAAATTCATGAGGCATTATTCAGGTGTTAACACAAGATCTTGGGGCAGTATCCAGGTGATAACACAAGATCATAAGGCACTATCCAGATCTTAACATAAGATCATGAGAGGCATTAACCTGGTGTTAACACAAGATCATGAGAGGCAGTATCCAGGTGTTAACATAAGACCACGAGGCATTATCCAGGTGTTAATACAAGATCACGTGGCATTATCCAGGTGTTAATACAAGATCACGTGGCATTATCCAGGTGTTACTTTTACTTTTATCATCTTTGCCACTGATCGGCTCATTAACTGCTTGGGAGGTTGATCGCGTCTCTGTTACGCACTGTTGACAAGTACTGGGCATACACTGGCTCCTGAATATATCTGAACTTGCTCCAGTGTTGGTCAAGTCTGGTCTTAAAAGTGCTCACACTCGGTGCCACCACAACACTCGCTGGCAGATTGTTTTGGAAAAGTTCACGATTCTCGCTCCCAAAAAGTTTGCCCTCACAGTTTTCTAGACTATTGACTTCTTCAGCACTTGTGAGGCGAGCATCTGCCAACTCCAGGTACGGACACTCGACTGAGTAGTGCCCTCTGAGATGTTTATAAACTTCAATTAGGTCATCCTTTGGCCCTTGCTCGTCTTTAGTACAAGCTAGGAGCCAGTGCATGCCCAGTACAGTGCTTGCCAACAGAGACGTGACCGATTGTTCAAGCGGCTAACGAGCCTATCAGTGGCGAAGAGGATAAAAGTAAAAGTAAAAAAAAAAAAAAAGGAAAAAGTAAGATCATCAGGTGGTATCCAGCTGTTACACAAGATCACGAGGTAGTGCCCAGGTGTGAACACATGATCATCCTGGAGTATCCAGGTTAACACAAGATCATGAGGCAGTACCCAGGTGTTAACACAAGATTATGAAGCAGTACCCTGGTGTTAACACAAGATTATGAAGCAGCACCCAGGTGTTAACACAAGATCATGAGGCAGTACCCAGGTGTTAACACAAGATCATGAGGGAGTATTCAGATGTTAACATAACTTACCTCCCGGAACAAAGTCAGTGACCATGTGAGCAGGATTCTGTGGGTCCACAATTTTCAAAATAGATTTGGTGGTTGTTGAAGCACCGCTGGAGTCCAATCCTTCAGATAAAACATGGATCTCTGTCTTAACTCGCTTGTAGCTGCTTGCCAGACACGACTTAATCGACTGGAATATGCTGGGCTGAGCCTGGATCTCGTACCATACTCCCATATACTGAAACACAATAACATGGGTAAAATTACTGTGATCACAGCAATCTTTTTCCTAAATCTACCACAAGATCAACTGGTGAGATTAAATACGTTTTCCCATCTTTTGGTATCCAAGTGTTAGGTGAAATTTCTACCTAAAAAGAAATTCTACCCCGTTTCTATATTGAGCATGCACGGCCATGCACAAAACCAGAAATCATCCGTTCTGCTTCTGCCACCTAAACCCAACTCTGCTCAAAATATCGACTTACAAGTGGTGGTAGGTGATATTAATTATTGCTCGTTGGTTATAAGTGCATAAAGCTTAAAATAAGGATATTGCTTGCTGTCACTTGCATTTGGCTCCATTTTATTGATATTATTGGGAAAAAGGAGTAGATATTTTACTAGGGTAATAACTATGTAACACACCTGTGTTCACAGGTGTGTTGCTCTGGTTTCCTTTGCTATGGAGGTGCCACATATATATGGGGACTATTGTAGCTGAGGGTTGTGCTAGTTTTAAAGGCTTAAAATTTAGTTTAAGGCCACATGTGTGACGAGCTAAAGTAGTTGCATTTAAAAGGGGCCTTGAGCATTTGAAAGTATAAGGATGAAAAATTTATTGTAAATTATTTTTTGGCAATTGACACCCACCACGATGAAAGTGTGTTTGCAGTAAACTGTTAAGCCATTGTGCATACACAGCAGGTATGGATTGGCGAGCAACTACACTGATTAAACTTGACCTTGTGATAGGAATAATGCATGTTTTAGCCTCTATAAACATAAAGTCTCAAGAATACGACCAGATAAGAGTATAGATTCTGTGATCTCCAAGAATTTTTTTTAAAGGAATGCAACTAGGTAAAATTGTGGTTCATTCGTCTGCTCGTTCAATGTTTTTTTCATCACTCTTTATAGAAAAAACAACAACAGTAATTATCGAGATTCGGTGAAATCAGATCCCGAATTTTGAAATCTGAACCTAAACTAGAATACACTACCACTGATCATTTGGCTAGCCGCTTGTGCGGTCAGTCATTTCTCTGTTATGCACTGTTGCAAGTACTGGACATGCACAGGCTGATACCAGATCCTGCACATTCTCTGGTAGGTTATTCCAAGAGGTCACAACTCTTACTCCAAAGAAGTTAGCTGGTACTTGTACAAAGATTTCCCAAATGCATGGTTATCCCAATCTTAGTCGGTGGAAGTTGACTTCTTCCCTTCTTATATCCTTCATGAGTGGTGGTCTCTCATAATTCGTGACCAGATAGTACCACCTGGCCGATCGTGATACTGGTGTTAATCTTCTATGTTTGTCTATTTTCCACTGGGCAGTTCGTGTTATTGTGGTCTTTTTTATCTGCTCCTGAAACTGGGCGGGATGTTCATCTCAATGTTTCGCTGTCCTAACGCAGCCTTGGCAGCAGCATCAGCTCGTTCATTCCCTGGGATTTCGATATGACTGGGCACCCAGTTAATGATAACTTGCCGATCTTGTAGTTTTAACCCTTGCAGTAGGCCAACAACAGATGTTAGGAGATTAATGTTTTTCTCTAGGCTCTCTGCATTGTAGTGCTTCAATAGCACATCGTGAGTCAGTGTGGATTACAACGCCTTGTTGACTGTTTATGGAAGCGTGTCTAAGGGCTCCAAGTATGGCAGCTAGCTCAACTTGCAAAGTAAAGCATCCATCTGAGGTTCTCCAAAGGGACGTGTTACCTCCTTCTATAGCGAAGGCTGCTCCTGCCTTCGTACTGGTGGGCTCTACGGAACTGTCTGTATAATACACTGTACTATTGTGTGGTGTTAGAGCTTTCATGTTTCTCTCTGCTACCTGTCGGAGCTCATGTGGGTTACAGTCAGCCTTTCTTGTCCCAGTTTGTAGAATGTTGAAGACTGCTGGCGGGGACTCCCGCAGTGCTGGGGCGCTGTAGTCTGGACTCATTGTATCAGGTCCTTTGCTGAGGATTGTGTCTTTCAATTTCAGTCAATTTTCAGCGTCAGCTGCGCACAATAGCCATGTTTTCTTGTTAAAGACATCTCTGTTAAGGTTCAGTGCTCGTAAGAGTCCATTCATGATGTCACTTTCCCGAGCCCTGGTAATCAGTTTTGTTGCAAAGCATGCTGTTAATCGTTCCGATCTGGTCTGGAAAGATGTGAGACCTGTCTCCATGTGTAAGTTTTCAATTTTTTTCCATATAGGTGCCTTGACAATGACTCTCATAGCGTTATTCTGGGCAACCTCCAATTTCGCCCACTGCCACTCAGACAGTGTGTTAAGAGCTCATGTCGCATAGTCTGTTAATGATCGAATGGCGTGCATATATAGTAGGGTGTGTCAATTTTGTCAACATGTTAAAAATAAAATTTGGTAGTCAAAATATTGTGCCTCTTTATGTCTAAACTTGAGATTAGCAAACAAAAATGAATTGAAATAACCCTCACCTACATCAATTATACCTTAAAGTTTCAAATATCAGTATTTCAACAAATTAATGAGACTTGATTAGAATTATTCACTTGATATTAACTAATCTCATGTAAGCATATGGATTATGGAGTATTTTATGGTTCTATAGCTTGTGTACAATATGCATGTCAGAACATGAACATGAACAGGCTCTCCGTGTGGGACAGTTTAATTCTTGTTTTGACTTGTACCAAGCGTGAGGATAAGGCGCCCGGCTCACTCTCCTTCTAGATATCATAGACGGTGGTTTGCTCTCATTGCACTTGCACCTACTCTACCAGACGAATTCTACATTTTAATTATTGTAAGTAGGGCATATTGATTGTCGCAGTTACTTATATCATTGTATAAAACATTATGTTCTAAGAAATTATTATGTTATTTCTGTTACAGCATTTTTGATAAACAAATTGATATTTTTGAAACAACAATTGAATTATGAAACATTGAAATATTTTTCTATTTGTCAGATAGTGTGAAGATGTCAAAATTGAAGACAAGAAGTCAGTTGTCAACCCACTTGAGCCTGCTAGTTGGTAAAGGGAAGGAGCTTCCTGTATCAGAACTTCCAACAGTGAGAGACATGCTAAGATTAGGGTTACTCCTTCGAGAAAAAAATGCAAAGGACAGAAGGAACTATACAGATAAAGAACTCATAAATGACATGATAGTCCTTCTTCTGCATCAATGGACAAAAGCTAATGCACTATTCAAACCACCTGTGATTAATCAGTGTCGAACTATTGAGCTAAAACTAACGAAATTATGGCACAAAGCAGTTGAAACATCACTTGGTAAAGGAAACTTGGCCAGGAAAAATGAATTTCTGCACACACTTGATACTCTGTTTGACATTTTGACCTGCAAGTGCTCCATACAATTATGTTCTGAATCCAACTGTTCTCACTCAGGTAAGAGAGAAAATAATTCCCACATTGATTGTGGTTGTCCTCGTGAAAAGAAGATCCCTGTTTTAGAGCTTGAATTTATAAAGGCACAGAGGACAAAGGCAGAAGGCCAAGGAAGTATGCAAATGGGTTCAATAGATTATTCAGAAACAAAGAAGCAGATTGCTAATGCCAAGAAGAGAGAACAAATCCGAGAGAGGGAACAAAAGAAGAAAATGAAGAGTGAAGAAGCCATCCAAAGAGAGGAAGAGCTGTGTCAAGATGTTTATCACTTCTTTGATAGTTCTTCTGATGAACAGGAAGCAACATCAGATGATAGTTCCAAAGAGCCATCTGAACCTTTACCAAAGAAAATGAAATACAACACAAGAAATATTTCAAACATTGCTTTAGCTAGTATTCGCCACCATGCTGGACTTCGTGAGGCTGCAGAAATTGCAACTGCCGCTTGGATAGATGCAGGCCTCATCAGCCGAGAGGATGTATCTTTGGTGATAGATCATAATAAAATTAGAAGAGCACAAGAAAAAATAATGAAGGAAATATCTGATCAGCATGAAAAAGATTTAAGCGAGGGAGGGCTCTCCTGTCTTTTGTTTGATGGAAGAATAGATGACACAAAAGTTTTGCTAGAAGTAGAGGGAGTGAACAGAAAGTTTCCAGGTCTCATCAAAGAAGAACACTACTCTGTCTGTTCTGAGCCTGGTGGTCGGTTTTTGTTTCACTTTGCTCCCGAAACTGAAGTAGAAGGGAAGAAACATGCAGAGGTCATTGCTGATCATATTTTATGTTGGGTTCAGGAGAGAGGACTTGGCAGTTCACTGCAGGCTGTTGGTGGAGATTCAACTGCAGTGAACACCGGATGGCAGGGGGGTGTAATGACGCATTTAGAGAAAAAACTAGGAAGAAGACTTGTTTGGATTGTATGTGATTTACATACAGGCGAGCTACCACTTCGTCATCTCATCCAGGAACTTGATGGTCCTACAAAGAGCAACAACAAGTGGTCAGGTCCCCTTGGCATCATGCTGGATGAAGCAACACAACTAGAAATAAATACAACCTTTCCAAAGGTCGAAGTTGGCCCTCCCCTTCCGGCGTTGTCTGAAGGAGTCATCAAAGATCTCAGCACAGATCAATCCTATGCTTATCGTATTGCCCAAGCAATAAGATCAGGAGAAGTGCCTCAGTCATTGGCTCTCTTGGAGATTGGACCTGTCAGTCACAGCCGTTGGTTAACTACAGCTCTTCGTTTCTGCAGGATTTGGATTTCCAAACACGAATTGAAGGGCAAAGTGCTGAAGAATTTGAGGTTAATTGTTGAATTTATTATTGGAGTTTATCTTCCCCAGTGGTTTAGTGTGAAACTTAATCCTATGTGGGTGGATGGGCCCAATCACCTTTTGTTTCAATTGCAGCTAGTAAGAACACAGAGGAAGGTAGTGAGGGACATCGTGTTACCTGTGGCAAGAAGGTCCGCTTGGTATGCTCGATCAGAAGCAGTTTTGCAAGCAATGCTTTGCAGTCAATGTACCAATCTCCGAACCGAGGCTGTAGAAGTCATTCTAAAGATTAGAGGAACGCTAATAGATGACGACCAGTTGGGAGACTGTTCGTTTCATTCAAGAAAAGTTCCCCCAATAAACGTCAATGCCACCAAATTGTCAGAATTGGTTGACAACAAGTCTAACTAGCCAAGAATTGAGAAACCTTAAAGAGACTCCAATGCAGGTGCCGAAGTGGCCTTCCCACACTCAAAGTGTGGAGAGATGTGTGAAAATGGTCACAGAAGCAGCGGGCCATGTTTACAGCCACGAGAGGCGAGAAGGTTACATCAAAGCACAAATAGCAAGCAGACTACTGATGACAAGAAACCAAAGCAAAGAGAGTATGAAGGCATTGGTTACTTTCAAATAGACTACGGATAATAAAATATAATAATTTGAAACTTGAAACAGTAACATGTGTGCATACGCTGGTTATGTTATAAATTCACAAATATGTACATTTAAAAATCCATTTGATGTAGGTAGGAGTTATTATAAAAAAAAATTTATGCCAGAATATTGTTTTGCATGCTTAAAGACTACAATAAATTGCTACCAAATTACTCGATTTTCAATTTAGCCAGTTCACCCCCTAAATTGACACACCCTAATATATAGTGTTCTTAGGACTACATGTCCCGCACCCACCTTGGGTCCTGTCATGGCTCTCATCATGTTGACTATCTTGCCTATTCGGTCTCTTATATAGTTTATCTCAGTGTCAAATTTGAGGCCTTTGTCAATCCAGATGCCCAGGTATTTGTATACATTGACCCATTGTTGGGCAATACCTTGTATTTGCAGTTGTGTCACCGGCTCATGGTGTCCAATCCTCATGGCTTTCGATTTGGGGATTGATATCTTGAGCCCGAGACATATACATTCTTCACTGAAGAGGTCTAGTGCTCTTTGGACTTTGCTGATTTGGTTTCTGCCTTTTACTATCAGTGCTAAGTCGTCAGCATAGCATAGCATAGCAGTTTGGTACCCTCTTGAAAGGGAAGCCGACACAAGTTTTCCACGAGGATGTTGAAGAGAGTTGGACTAAGAACTCCTCCTTGCGGTGTGCCATTTTCCAGTCTTTGGTGATCTGATCTGTTGGAGATAGTCAGCAATCCAAGCCAGTAGGCATCCCTTGATGCCTTTCCGGGCCAGAGTGGTTACAATGGCCTGAGCATTTACCAGCTCAAATGCTTTTTCTAGATCAAGGAATACTACGATTGCCTTATTTTGACCAATCGATCCGAGGAGAGTGGCCAAACTGTGTGCAGTGCTGAGACCTTAGGTGAATCCAAAGATATTGTGGTGACGTGGTTCAGTTTTCCAGAGGAGTTGTGTAAGGACCATCCTTTCGGCGGTTTTGCCGATGCATGCTGTTAGTGATATTGGTCTGATATTCTGGGGATCATTGGGTTTGGGAAGAGGAACAATGTTTGCTCTTTTCCAAGCTGACGGGAGTTTGCCTGCTGACCATGATGCACTGATAACTGTTAGGGGAGCAAGTTCACCAGCAAGTCCTGCATTGCTGAGCAATGAATAGGTTATACCATCACTGCCAGGGGCGGTGTCTTTGCCTGTTTTCTTGGCCCTTCTGATTTCTTCTATAGTAAACAGACAGTCTGTAGTGTCAGTTTGTTCAAGTGCATGTCTGACTACTACTTCTCTCTCCAGTTGTACTTGCTGTAGATGAAGTCTTATTTCAGGAGGTAGTTGAGCTGATGACGAGCATTCTGCAAAGTGCTCTGCCAAGCGATTTGCTTCCTGTAGTGGCTGGGGGTGGGCTGGAGCTCTGGGCAGTTTTCCTGTTGCCATGCTGAGTTTTCTCCAGAGTTCACTCAGGCTGTTGTGTGCATGAAAGGTTGCACACCACTCGAGCCATTTGTCTTCCCTAATTTTCTGAGTAATTTGACGAGCATGTTGGACAGCAGCTCAAGAGTTTCACTCCCTCAGGGGAAGGGTATTGTCGGAGATGTCTTCTGAATGTGTTGATTCTGTGATTCTGTTCGCTGACTTCGTCATAGTAGAACCAGTAGTCTTTGTGGTGTCTATTTGTAGGGTTTGTTTTTGGTATTGCTTTCTCTGCTGCGTGTTGTATGGAATCAGTAAGGTCCTGGTTTAGTTGGTCAATATTTTCTGCTGGTTCATAGTTCGATTACCATTTTTGGAGTTCATCTTGATATAATTTCCAATTTGCTTTCTTGGTATTCCATCTGAGTGGCGGACGTGGGGGAGGAGGGAGTAGCTCCACCGTCAACGTAGTTGTCGATGCAAAGTGGTCACTGGTCAGTTCATCATCTATCTCCCACTGAGCTACTGGAACGAGCTCAGTGGAGATGAATGTGAGGTCCAATGTTCCACCCAGTATGTGTGTTGGTTCCCCAGTATTAATGAGCGTTATTTTTGGAACATCTGTCAGCAGTTCCACTAGGTGATGACCATCCAGGTTCATCTTGTGGTCGAATTGATCGGTGGATGGTGGGCATTGAAGTCCCCAGCAATGAGCACAAGTTCCTGTGTTGCTTGTGTCAGTAGTTCACCGGCTTCCAGTCATTTGGGTGGCGGTTTATAGATATTGTATACTGCAAGACTGTCGTTTGCCAGGTGTATCCGAACAGCTTGTGCCTCTACTCCATCTCCACAGTGAACTGGTTCTACTTCTGAACTGGGGATGGTCGCCCTGACGAGAATCATGCTGCCATGGGAGTTGGGCCCCTTTGGTACAGAGTACTGTTGGTATCCAGGCAAGCGGAATTGTTTATCTTTGGACATCAGGGTTTCTTGCAGAATGAAGACATCAGTATTTTTAGCTATGGCTGCTGCTTGTACAGTATGCCGTTTGTTGGACAGGCCTTGTACATTCCACTGTGTTATCTTGAGATGACAAGGAGGTGGGGCTATTCTATCATTATCTCCTCATCGCTGGTGCTGTAGTTGCTCTCGGCGTTCATGGTTGAGTCGCTCTCCTCCTCGTCCGTTAGGAATGGTGGCTGTTTCTTGGGCACCTGCTCTAAGGGAGGAGCAGGAGGTGGAATTCCGCTTGTTTTGGGCAGTATCTCGGGAGTTTTTTCTTCTCTCTTCCAGGTGCTGTCGCTCTTGCCTGTGATCATGTGTTTGCTGACGGTCTGTGTTTGTTGTTCTATTCCTCGTGATCTGTTGCAAGGGGCTTGAGGTTTCACGGTTTTGAGTGATCTCTCGGATGGCAAGTTCTTCTTCTTGTCTGATATCTGACTCAAGGGCGTCGTCGGTTCCACTTGTAGTTGTGGGGTTTTGGGGGTCTGGTCTTCCTGCATCTTTTCCGTGAGTTGTGTCATAACTGCATTTATTACATTTTCGGTGCTGGTATCTTGTTTCTTTATCATAGTCGAGAAAGTCACTATCATAATGGTGATCATCTGTTTTATTTGTTCTTCTGTGAATGCCGCTTGTAGACTGGCAGGCTGAGAGGGAGACAGATTACAGCGCGGGATATAGAAACAATATAGCACCTTGCGGTCACATGACATGAACTGACCAATCACGCTCGACCTGTTAGATAGCCCAAATTCTCCCTATACATGGCTCTGGGATCCATTATTTTGCCACATATGCAATCCACATTGTTTTATTGTTGGTAGATGAAAACACCAAGTGACATCACTACAAGGAAACCACATTTGTCAGTATATATATATATATATATATATATATATATATATATATATATATATATATATATATATATATATATATATATACACAATCAACATCTCAACCCGCCAGAATTCGAACCCACGGTCCACGAGCCCATGACTGACCGGGGAACGCTAACCACTAATGAAATATATATATATATATATATATATATATATATATATATATATATATATATATATATATATAATTTTTTTTTTTTTTTTTTTGAGAGGGGTAAACGTCATCCCACATGCACAGTGCTTCGTCCGTGATAAAATATCTTAAAATGGTTCTTCTATAAACCTTGGTTAGTATACGTTACGTAATTTTTCAATCAATAATTAAGTGAATGTGAGGAATTTGTGCGGCTATCATCAACCTGTGAGATGCATATTGCAGGTAACAACACAAGACGGCAGCATGTACTGTATTCAGAAATTCATCAGATTATTAAGAAAACATAGTTATTTCACTTAAGTCAAAGTTTATCATTTACGTAGTGCGTATAATAATTGACGTTTATGAGGAATGAACAATCCAAAACTCACCTTATCGGTAGAGAAGTTTTTCATCAGTCTAAGATTTGGACAGGAAGTCGCACCAAATGATACGCACACAGAAGCCAGCAACAACAAGGTCCAAAATTGTGTCATCTTTAAAACGTTCTTCACCTGAAGCACATAATACAGTGTAATTATACTTTTTTATTGCAATTTTATAAGAATAGATAGATAAATAAATAAATATAAAATGTTTTGAATGATCTCTGACTTCAAACAGTTAATTTCACAAGACTTCACGTGTAATCCTCCAAAGAATCAAAATATTCTTTGGTTGGTATGAACGTAAAACCGTCACACGAATAAAAAGGACCAAAGAGTATTAAGTTTTATTTAGGGAGAAAAACAAAACTAAACATAATTTATATTTTTCAAGTATTTTAACCTATAAAATTACGAACAATATAGCATTCCTTTGTCCAATAATATTCTTCAAATAATTATTTATCCATCTAAAGTCATTGTTATTGATCTGAGTTTTCTGTATATATACTCTGCTTTTGTGCATTAAGTAACTCATTATTGAAATTGCTATGGAACTCATCAACCTCATATCTTGTGGGCTGATCACCCTCAACAGTCATATTTTGTGAGGTTGTCATTGTCAGATCACCTGCTAAAGTGAGGTCACCATCTGTTCGTACATTATGTGAGGTCATGTTATTTACTACTTCCCGTGAGGACATGTAGTTTTTTATTGTAGTTCACCCCCAAACGTAATACCCATTCTCTCAGCTGCCTTTTCATTTATCAAAGTTTGCCCTTCTGAAATCTGGGGATTAAATGGAATTTTCCTTGCGACTGACATTACGTTTTACTTTGAATATCAATTCTTTGTCTGACGTTATACACTCCTCCATACAAATGTTTGCCGATGACGCCAAGTTATTTCGGGAAATCAAGAACCAAGCGGACTGTGAAGAGCTGCAGAAGGACGTCTGTGGGCTCCAAGAATGGTCGAAGAAATGGATGCTGAGATTCAATGTCACGAAGCGTAAGAGGATGCACCTGGGGCTTACCAACGGTAAGGAGGCGTATCATATGTCCCAACGGGATGAAGAAACTGCACTATTTGAGACTGAATGTGAGAAGGACCTAGGTGTGTATGTTGATAATGAGCTTAAGTTTTCGGGCCATTGCGAAAAGGACCAGACGGGGTGACAGTACTCCAGATGGGGAAGCACTTCACTCTTGAAGATCGTTACGAGGGACGGAACGTCTAGATATCTGAACGACCTTCTTATAAGGCTTAATAATTTATTTGCCCGATTTAATTTCTCGCAATGGCCCGAGAACTTCAGCTCATTGTCAACATACCTAGGTCCTTCTCACATTGTCTCAAATAGTGCAGTTTCTTCATCCTGCTGGGACATATGATAGGCCTCCTTACCATTGGTACGCCCCAGGTGCATCCTCTTACACTTCGTGACATTGAATCTCAGCAGTCCTTTCTTTGACCATTCTTGGAGCTCGCAGAGATCCATCTGCAGCTCTTCACAGTCCGCTTGGTTCTTAATTTCCCGAAATAATTTGGTGTCATCCGGAAATATTTGTATGGAGAAGTGTACAACGTCAGGCATTTCATTTATGAAACAAACAAACAACAGCGGGCCCAATACATTGCCCTGTGGTACCCCGCTTGTGACAGGTACAGATGATGATTTCGTGCCATTAATCACCACACACTGCTTGCGGTCATGTAGAAAGTCTTCTATCCACGCTAGGACATTCCCCGAATTCCGTATCCTTCCAGTTTGATTTTCAGCCTTTCGTGGGTTACACTGTCGAAAGCCTTGGCAAAATCTAAGTATATATTGTCGATATTACCATCCTGTTCCAGAATATGGGTCCAAATATCCAATATGTTGAGCAATTGTGTTAAGCAGGAGCGCCTCGGAATAAAACCGTATTGGCAATCATTTACAAGGTTGTTTCGTAGTAGATGTTCCATCGCGGCACCTCTGATAATTACTCTCAAGTATACTTTAGATATTAGGCTGGTCAGGCTCACCGGTCCATAGTTGTTCGTGGAGTGACGATCGCCCTTCTTAAAGATAGGACTCGCATAAGCCATTTTCCAATCATTGGGGACCTTTTGTTCATCCAGGCATTTACAGAACAGGATCTTCAGGGGCTCGGCAAGCTCGTTGCTCAACTCTCTTAGCACTCTGGGATGCACCATGTCAGGACCGGAACTCTTATGGACCTTTAGCTTTGACAGTTTATTTCTTGTATCCTCTTCTGTGAACACAATGTGGGTCAGTGCTGTGTCGAACCGTCTGTCCTCAAACGCAGGAAGGTTAATCGCATCCTTTCTTGTGAACCCCGAGGAAAAGAAACTGATCAATGCCTCAGCTTTATCCTGGTCAGAATCTGCGTAACTACCATCTTCAAGCCTCAGGTCTGATACTCCTACTCGTGTTTTTAATTTCAACTTTGCATAGTGGTAAAACGCCTTTGGGTTTGACTTGACCTCGCTTGCAATCAGCCTCTGGAACTGCTTTTCAGCCCTTTTACACTCTGCCTTTGCTTGGTTTCCAGCTCTTCCATACACCCTCCTGTCTTGCTAATCGATTGACCCAACCCAAGTCTTGAATTTCTGGGGGTTTTTCTTAACTTTGTCGACCGCCGCATGGTTCATGTGTAGGGATCCCCTTGTATTCCTAGAACCACTGAGTTTGGTCTTGGGTATATATTTATCGATCAAATGGGTCACTTTACTAGTTATGATATTCAGCGTAGTGTCTGCGTTGTTGTGCCTTAATGAGTCAGGCCAGTGGATACCCCTCATCTCTTCCCTCATCCCGTTGTAATTTCCCTTGAAATATTTGCACCTTGGCCTGGCTTTATCTTGAACTAGGTAACAGATAAATCTGAATGACAACACTACATGGTGACTGGTGCAAGATGTTCCAGTTTGGCCACCATACCCTCCTCGTTTGTTATGATGAGGTCTAGTGGCTTGGGTGTTTGCTCCCCTTTGTAGTGTGTGGGGTCTCTAACTTGTTGTAACAGAAAATTATCTCAGAGTTTGTACAAAAGAGTAGCAGGATTATTAAAGTCATTTGGGGTGAACTCTTTTCTCCAGTCGATGTCGCCATAGTTAATGTCCCCCATGATAAGGAGGTGGCTAGGGTAGAGCATCGCTGCGTTGTCTATTAAGGCTCTTAAGTTCCTTTGATTTAGTGGGCCAGTTTGGTGATCTGTAGATACACCCGCCAATAAGTAAGTCCCTTCCCTTTAATTTAATTTTACACCACCTGGACTCTTCAAAAACATTCTCTCCCTGTACCCTCGCCTGGCTGGCAATAAGGTCTTGCCTAGCATGCAGTAGATAACCACGCCCCTCTTGCAGGTTTCTTAAGAAAGGTTCGTAAATGCGTCACATCCAGCAATATTGAACTCGCATTCCTCTGGGTCGATTCTCCTGTTCATGTACAACATTTCTACAACTCCTACAATATCGGGTTGGTGTACCTTCAGTAATGTTTCAAACTCCTCTCTTGTCAATGAACGTGTCAGTATTAGTGTACATGACATTCAAGCCAGAATTTGTTCTCGGTAACGTCTTTGCTCTTATTAGTAACTCCGGCCCCATTCCATTCTCAGAAGCTGCAGCATTTGCTAAGTACACTGTATTTTGCAGGGTGTGGTTAGAAATGTCAGTATTTACACGGCACTCGCCTCCTCCCGGTTGGTAGGCGGAGCTGGTGCCATCTCCCTGGTGGGGGGTGGAGGGCGTACTGCTGCCCCCTGGCTCTGTGTCGGCACACTTGCTTCCACTAACCTCCCCCTGAATATAAGCCATGTACACCCGTCCCCGTTCCTCCTTGACTCCTCCTTCTTCTGCTTCAAGTTCTGCAGGAGATTCGTGTGCTGTTCCCTTTGCATTACCGTGCCATCTGGGTGGATGAATACACTCCGAATGCCTCGCACCTTGCTTAGTTTTTTGCCTGCCGCATAACCTCCCATTTTTCCACTTCACTCACTAGTGTCATCCTGTGGGGGCGAGGCTTGTCCCCCTGCTTTTGTCCCAGCCTCCACACATCATGAGGGGTTGATGGCATCTTCAGAACCTCTGTACAAATATTCTTAAACTTCTTCTTATCGTGTGTTATCCTACTCTCAGTTCCCTCCGCCTGGCTCTAAGGGACTCCAAAAACTATTACATTAATCCTGAGCTGGAAACGTTCCCGCTGTTCCTCCTCTCCCCTTTCAGTAGGTCCGCTAATTGTCATTTATTCGACACACTTCTCCAGAGTCCCTAGCTGCTGTAGAACCTGCTCTGATCTTGCATTATTCTCCGCCACCTTCCGTGGCCGTGTTAAGGCCTCGGCATAACTCTTCTTTGCAACCACCTCCATTCTGTCGGCTACTTCCTCAGTCTTGGCAAGGATCTCTTTCCCAACTTGTTCTAGTTTAGCAAGGATGCAGCTTCATCTATTTTCGTCCCTGGGGAACTCGTTCCTCTATGGCTTGTAATCGCCTCTTTCACCTTGACTATGCAGTCAGAGCAATACCAGCAACAGCTTTCATGCTTTATGGCAACTTGTATCGTTCTAAACTCTGCATTGCTCAGGTCTGTATCATCTACATCTACATCCGTCGTCGGCCTGCAGTAATCACATGTCATACCCATCATGGTTGTTGCTTGTGGGGGGGGGTTCAGACTGTGTGTACCAGTCGGAGGAAGTCGAGAGTAAGAAAACACACAATAAGTTGCATTTTGAGAATATTTGTACAGAGGCTCTGAATATATTAGTCCCCCCTCAGATGTGAGGAGGCTAGGTCAAAAGCAGGAGGGCAAGCCTCGCCCCCTCAATGATCACACTAGTGAGGGAAAAAACTTTGCAATGGGTGATGCATTTCAGAATATATTCATTCACCCAGATCGCACGGTACTGCAGAGGTTACAGCACAAGAAACTCCTACAGGGCTTGGAGCAGTGGAAGGAGGAGTCGAGGAGGAACCCGGGACGGGTGTGCACTGTTTATATCCAGGGGAAGGGTAGTGGAAGCAAGAGCGCCAGCACTGAGCCAGGGAACAACGGTACAGCCCCCTCCCGCTCTACCTCCCACCCAGGAGGAGGCACCAGCTGTGTGTATGCAGATGACATCACTCAAATAACAACACCAAGGAAAATCGCGAGCGTTACAGGCCGACAACACCAGGCGGGAATTAGAAAGGGTAAATAATTACGAAAAACCATGGAAAATCCAAACCAGTCTCCCGAAATTCACAGTGATACCTTTTATGCAGAAGGAAAACCCATCCATTAGTAACGAGTAATGCCCAGACAGAATATAAAAAGCAGAGGCACTCTCCTAGGCCTGCATATATCCACGACAGGTTACTCCCATCATGTCCACGCCAGGAAGGAAAAGGCAAGAAAAGAGCTGAGAAAACTATACCGCTTTAAAGCGCGTCCTGAGGAAATAAAACTCCTCCTGGTGACATCATTTATCATACCGATATTAACTTACCCAGCAGTACCTTTTCATACTATGAGCACCACTCAAATATTAAAATTATAGGTGGTCCAAAATGAAGCCCTAAGATTCGTCACAGGTGAAAGATACCCCTTCACCAGAACCACAGCCGAGGTACATAGAGACCTGAGAATAAAACCCATCAACCAGCAGCTGCACACCCTGGCCAGCAGAGTCTGGCAAAAGATAGAACGATCAGAGTAAGAACTCCTTCAAAGACTCCCACCAGATAACGACAACAACCATACATGGTTCCCAAAAAGTTACCAAACCTCAAAAGGTCCATTACCACCCCTGATCTATACAGCCGGGCAATAGACAACCTCCCTAGACCAGCATCCGCCAGTAGGGTCGGCGGAATATGAAATAAGGCCCTCAAAACACCCATATATGGGAAAGGGTAGGATGTCTAGTGCCTGTACCAACAGACAATAACTAACCCATGACACAACCCTAACACACCTTTAGCTTAGCTAGGCGGTCAGCCCGCCCTCTCTTACCTCAACCTAAATTTCTTCAATTTCCGAACTATAACTCCCTTCCCCCACCTCTAATCTTCTTTCATCCCTCCTTTCTCTTAAAAAAAAAAAAAAAAAAAAAAAAAAAAAAATTGCTCTACTTCCCACCCAGAAGTAAGCGAGCGCCATGTAAACAATGCCATCTCTGACCACACCCTGCAAAATACAAAGTATTTAGCAAATGCTGCAGCTGCTGAGAATGGAGGAGGGCGGGAGTCACTACCATGAGCAGAAACGTCACCGAGAACAAATTCCGGCATCAAAGTCATCAAAGAGAGAGGAGTTTGAAACACTACTGAAGGTACATCAACCCGATATAGTAGGAGTTGTTGTACAAGAACAGGAGAATCGACCCAGAGGAATGTGAATTCAGTATTGACGGATATGACTTATTTACGAACCTTTCTCAAGAAACTTGCAAGAGGGGTGTGGTTATTTATGCTAGGCAAGACATTTGAGCCAGCCAGGGGAAGGTACAGGGAGAGGATGTTTTTGAAGAATCTAAGTGTATCTACAGATCCCCAAACTGTAGCTTACTAAACCAAAGGAACTTAAGAGCCTTAATAGACAACGCAACGATGCTCAACCCTGGCGACCTCCTTATCAGGGGGGACTTTAACTATGGCGACATCGACTGGAGAAACGAGTCCATGCCAAATGACTTAAAGAACCCCACTACTCTTTTCGTAGAAACTCTGAGAGATAATTTTCTGTTCCATCATGTTAAGGACCCGACGCATTACGGAGAGGAGCAAACACCCAAGCCACTGGGCCTCATCATAACAAACGAGGAGGGTATGGTGGCCAAGCTGGAACATCTAGGCCCCGTTGGCACCAGCCACCATGTAATGTTGTCATTCAGATTTAACTGTTACTTGGTTCACGACAAAACCAGGCCAAGGAAATATTACAATGAAAATTACGACGGGATGAGGGAAGAAATGAGGGGTATCCACTGGCCTGACTCACAAGGTATAAGAACGCAAACATTACGCAACCCCGCCCACCTGGTACGATGTCCTCCGTAAGCTTCCTGACCTCTCGTATGTCTATGGGAAAGGGTCGCGGAAAGGGGACGTGATTGCTGTCCGTATCATCATTGGGTATGACTTTTGCTTGGGAGATTGGTATCCCCGCATCCCCTGAGCAATGCTCTTGTGCATTATGCAGAAGACCCGACAGCCGCACCCTTATCCACTACCTCCTAAGATGTCCCCACACACAACGCTTCCGTGACGCCTGCTGGACCACCACTCCACGACCCCCTGACGGAGACACGATGATCCTCCCCATACTGGCCAGATATTACGTAAATAACATTGATTATATGTTAAAGGAATATCCTTCCTTCCTTAGGCTTTAGTAAGCCCCTTTATAATATTTATACTGTATATACTTGTCACACTTGCCAGATGCTTCTGGTGTTATTGTACAGGGGTTCCTAGTGACAACATTAGGATCCCGCTTCCTCTATCAAGGAATAAAAAATTGAAATTGAACATTACGCTGAATATCATAGCCAGTAAAATGAACCATTTGTTCGAGAAATATATACACATGAACCATGCGGCGGTCGGCAAAGTTATGGAAAAAACCCAGAAATTCAAGGTGTGGGTTAGGTCAAAGGATGAGCAAGACGGCAAAGTCAGAGTGTAGAAGGGTTGAAAAGGAGTTCCAGAGTCTGGTTGCAAGCGAGGTCAAGTCAAACCCAAAGGCGTTTTACCGCTATGCAAAGTCGAAATTAAAAACGCGAGTAGGAGTATCAGACCTGAGGCTAGAAGATGGTAGTTACACAGATTCTGACCAGGACAAAGCAGAGGCATTGAAAAGTCTTTTTCCACGGTGTTCACAAGAAAGGATGCAAACAATCTTCCTGCGTTTGAGGACTGACGGTCAAAGCTAAAGGTTCATAAGAGTCCCGGCCCTGACATGGTGTATCCCTGAGTGCTAAGAGAGTTGTGCAACGAGCTTGCTGAGCCCCTAAAGATCCTATTCTATAAGTGCCTGGATGAGCTAAAGTTCCCCAGTGATTGGAAAATGACCTATGTGGGTCCTATCTTCAAGAAGGGAGACCGTCACTCCACGAATAACTTTAAACTAGTGAGGCTGACGATCATAGTATGTAAAGTACTTGAGAGCATTATAAAAGATGCCATGATGGAGCATCTACTACGAAACAACCTTGTAAAGGATTGTCAACACTGTTTTATGCCGGGACGCTCCTGCCGAAAACAATTACTTAAGTACAGGATGTTTGGACTCAAATTCTGGAACAGGATGATAATATCGACAATATATACTTCGATTTTGCCCAGGCTTTCGACAGCGTTCCCCATGAAAGGCTGAAAATTATAATGGAAGGATACGGGATTCGGGGAAGTGTCCTAGCGTGGATCGGGAAATTTCTCCATAATCGCAAGCAGTGTGTGATGTTTAATGGTACGAAATAGTCATGTGTACCTGTCACAAGCAGGGTACCATAGGGCAGTGTACTGGGTCTGCTGTTGTTTGTTTGCTTCATGAATGACATGCCAGAAGCTGTACATTCCTTCATACAAATGTTTGCGGATGACGCAAAGTTATTTCGGGAAATTCAGAACCAAGCAGACTGTGAAGAGCTGAGAAGGATCTCTGCGAGTTTCAAGAATGTTCAAAGAAATGGCTGCTATGATTCAATGTCATGAAGTGTAAGAGGCTGTACCTGGGACGTACCAACGGTAAGGGGGAGTATCAAATGTCCCAACGGGACAAAGAAACTGCAGTAGTTGTGACTGACTGTGAATAGGACCTAGGTGTGTATGTTAATAATGAGCTGAAGTTCTCGGGCCATTGCGAGAAGGTGAATGAGGCAACTAAATTATTAGAACATAAGAATGAAGGAAACTGCAGCGGGCCTATTGGCCACAAGGACACTAAAAGCAGTTCTAGACTCTGTTCAAAGTCCGCGTGTTAAATGGACTAAAAATGAAGTATATATATGTACCTCGCGTTTCATACCAGCTGGATTCGGTAAAATGCTACTGACACCACATAAGAGGCACGGGCAGTTTCCCATTGAGGTTCATGGCGCCATCAGCTCGATGAACAGGCTTTGTGTGAAATATAACAGAGCCTAGAACTGCTTTTAGTGTCCTTGTGGCCTAGCCGGTAAGCGTTCCCTAGTCACACCCAGTAGGTCGAGGGTTCGATTCCTTGCTGGTGAGGTCGTTGATTATATGTTCAAAGTCCGCGTGTTAAATGGACTAAAAATGAAGTATATATATGTACCTCGCGTTTCATACCAGCTGGATTCGGTAAAATGCTACTGACACCACATAAGAGGCACGGGCAGTTTCCCATTGAGGTTCACGGCGCCATCAGCTCGATGAACAGGCTTTGTGTGAAATATAACAGTCTAGAACTGCTTTTAGTGTCCTTGTGGCCTAGCCGGTAAGCGTTCCCTAGTCACACCCAGTAGGTCGAGGGTTCGATTCCTTGCTGGTGAGGTCGTTGATTATATATATATATATATATATATATATATATATATATATATATATATATACTGGGGGCGGGGGAACATGGCGAGCGCAACCAGCCCACCCAGCTGGGTTTTGGGGGTAGAGGGTGGGGGGGGGGGGGGGGGGTTGGCGCTCTAAGGCCCCCCCCCCCCAGAATTTATTTTAAATCTGACCAATTTCATGGGCATTTTCAGGCAATTTTGAAGCCATGCGCAGATTATATTAGGAAATATTCTGAAGTCAATAGTTAATACTTTTTACGATACAAAAATGTCTGATGACAATACTGCATTAAAGAAAAAGTAGTTGAATTTTCTGGTGAAAAGGGGGATCCGGACCACGATTTTTTTTTTTTTGAGGGCTTCCGCCATCTAGAACAGGGGTTTTCAAACTATGGGTCCCGACCCTTCAGTGGATCGCGAAATAAATAAATTGGGTCGCAAAATAAAAATGGGTCGCGAAAATAAATAAGAAAATAAAAATAAATGCACCATAATTTAGGCTTGGTTATTGCAATGTACACTCCACAGTCTAGGAAGCAGAGTTGCCAACTTAGCTTTTTGTTTTTTCTAGCGACATTTTAGAGCGATTTGCGACTTGTCGCAAATCTAGAGATATCCACAGAAATCTAGAGACTTTCTGGATACTTTTGGACTGTCCATGAAAACTCAGTTTTCCTAATTTCGAGCCATAATATATAGCAACGGGGTTACAGGGACAATAAATAATAAGAAAAGTTTAATACATTTGAACGGGTCGTGGTACAGAAGGAGGGACACGTCTATTTCCTGATCACTTGATGTCAGCCCGTCCATGCATCTAACACCCTAAAATTGTGGTCAGAAGTGGCAAATTACAGAGATGCGACAGGTGAAAACCCTTACCATGATCTGGCTAAAATTGCACTCGCTGCCTTATCTCTTCCGCATTCAAACGCAGATGTAGAGCGCACATTTAGTAATATGAACTTTGTGAAATCAAAATTGCGCAACAAAATGAAACTATCGACATTAAAGGCAATTCTTACAATAAAGTATGGGTTAAAAAGACAGAACACCTGTTGTGCAAGTTATGAACTTCCTAGTGATATTTTAAGAAAGATAGGGACTGTGGAGGCATACAGTTACAAGATATCTGCACGAGAACCTGAACCACGCACTTCACATGCTTCCAGCTCTACAGTTGTTCACACTGCCGACGACTACGAAGAGGACTGGGATGCAATTACTATTGAATAATAGGTAAGTGTGCACATTAAACTTTAAAAAAAAAAATATTTTTATTTTTACATAATGCATTTTATTTATACTCCGTCCATTATAGTCGTCATTATGAAAATATTATTTGCATCAAATTACTGAAGGGGGGAATAATAGCTAGCGACTTTCCATGGAAGATTTAGCGACATTTAGCTACTTTTAGGTACCAGCCTAGCGACATTTGAAAATCCGAGTTGGCAACCCTGCTAGGAAGCGACTACAAGGAGGGCATTTCCTGATTCTTTCTTTACCTCTCATATCATCCGTTTTGCGCAGAAAAACTCGTAATCGTAGTTTTCCCCCGTAATCTAACCTAAGCTAACCTAACTTATCCTAACCTAACAATAATACACTTAGGTTTAATGGGTCGCAATTCAAATTGTTGTTCTGGCTGTGGGTCGCAGTAAAAAAAGTTTGAAAAACACTGGTCGTCGCAGTGTTTGAAGGCCGCACCACTGTACAATCAGCTGGTGGCGGAATGGTGGGGTCGGCACCCTACGCCAACAGCAAGAATTTATTCTATCTTGGCCTTGCTGGCTAGGTTAGGCTAGTTAGGTTGTTACTTTTTAGTATTAGTATCTATTACGTTAGGATATACAATATTAAGCCAAGCATGAATGATCGTCTCTTAATCTCTCTTTCTTATTGAGTGTACAGTGGGCCACGCTTCAACAACTGCGACCATGTCGCTTGTTCTAGATTAGTGTTTTTCAATTTTTTTTTACTGCGACCCACAGCCAGAATAACAATTTGAATTGCGACCCATTAAACCTAAGTGTATTATTGTTAGGTTAGGATAAGTTAGGTTAGCTTAGGTTAGATTACGGGGGAAAACTACGATTACGAGTTTTTCTACGCAAAACGGATGACATGAGAGGTAAAGAAAGAATCAGGAAATGCTCTCCTTGCAGTCGCTTCCTAGACTGTGGAGTGTACATTACAATAACCAAGCCTAAATTATGGTGCATTTATTTTTATTTTCTTATTTATTTTCGCGACCCATTTTTTTTTTTTCTTATTTATTTTCGCGACCCATTTTTATTTTGCGACCCAATTTATTTATTTCGCGACCCACTGAAGGGTCGGGACCCATAGTTTGAAAACCCCTGAGCTAGACGACAGAAGCCCTCAGGGAAAAAAAAAAATCGCGTGCAGACTCCCAGGACCCCCTGGATTCGCTCTTGCTGGCTGACTACATTTTACTAAAGATACCCAGTTTGGGTTTATTTGCTGTTACTTGTAACAACAATTATTCTCATTTTCGATTGTTTGTAAATTGCAGGGACACGAATAATTTAGTAAACACAGCGACAGTGATACAGTGAAATAGAAACGACATTATTTGTAACAATTTGTAATTGAAATGGTAAAACTTGACACTCTAGCTACAGATGATCTGCCACAGAGCTCAAACCGAGTCAAACGGCACTCCTTGCAAATACGCTTTAGGTTGATCTAATTTGAGTATATTATACCATAATGTTAAAAATCCTAAAGTCAAATATTACAACACGAAAATAATATATATTATACCTACAGCAAGTACACAAAGTATCTTGGACAGAAAACCTACCTGACAGGAAGAGCGGGAGTATCTTACTGGTGGACTGACGGAGGTGGTGTTGCCGTCTCAGACAAGATGACCTTGAAGACTACCCTGCACTGCCCGCGGGCCGTCAATTCCTGGAAGTGAGGCCGACTCCTTGGAGATCTCCATTCACAGGATGGTCAGTATTAAAGAAACCATGAACAACAAAGCAAAATTACTCTCATATATTTCTTCCAAGCTGACGATATGAACCTAATTAAATCTAACGATGCCGAGGTAGTTTCTGTGAAGTCAGGGTGGGTTTGGTCGGCTCCTGTTGCTTGGAAATAGATGATTTAGCAAATGTGTTCGTGGTAGTTTCTAACATTAGTCACTTACCTGTTCTCTCAGTTGCCAGGTACTCTCCGTCAACGCGGTTGCTCTCATTTTTCGCATGGATACGCAATATTCTATTACGCTCTAATCGTATTTTACGTATATGTTAATCTTTTTATATCACAACGAAACAAAAAGGGTTCAGGGTGAAGTTCGTCCACCTTGTTTACATCTTGTTAACTGTTCTAGTCTACATCATTTAGAACATGATTTGTAAAGTAATCTTTTGGATCACATGATGACATGCAGCTAGCCAATAGTTCGTTTCACATGATTAAACACCCTAACGCTACCTAGGGGTTTATATTATGTAATATATGTTATGTTATATAAGTTATATGTTATGTTATATGCTATATTTTGTTATGTTATATGTAATGTTATGTTCGGAAAAATTAAATTAAGGTAAGATATATTAGATCAGGTTACATTGTGGGGTACGAGATATTTCTCCTCCATCCTGTGTGAGTGCGAATCTCCGGGGGTCACCATTTGTGGGGTACGAGATATTTGGTTCACACTCAGGATGGGATGGAGAAAGAAAACTCACAATGTGCTCTCTGTATACATATTGTATTGGATGTACAGTGCAGCTTGGTGCTGGGAAGTGGCAGATCAGAGGAGGACCAGCTTGTGGGTCGCCATGGTCCCGGTCCCTGGATACCTCCTGAACTAACACTGGGATAAACCAACCGTCCGAGCGGCAAGTTAGCTGTATAGATAGTATAATTATGTAAATGATTAAACAAACATATGAAACTTATAAATACGTTTATAAATACACAAATGTGTAAATAAACAACTAAAAAGAGCATCCACCGTGCGGAAGTGCTACTCGGTACTCCTTAAATTCTGTCATCTGTGCTCGTGTTATATGATCTTGCAACTCCTTTTATTCACTTTATTGATGATAATTGATTGTGAATTTGGTAAGCGTATTGGTAAATTGTGTTGTCTGTATTTCATATAGTGTTTGTGTTGTATTTATATTCATGGTATTTTACTTTACTTTTACTTTTATCCTCTTCCTCACTGATCGGCTCGTTAGCCGCTTGGGCGATCGGTCACGTTTCTGATTACTTTTCCTTTATCCTCTTCACCAAAAGATCGGCTCGCTAGCCGCCCGGGCGATCGGTCACGTCTCTGTCACGCACTGTTGGCAAATACTGGGCATGCACCGGCTCCTGAATGTACCTGAACCCGCTCCAGTGTTGGTCAAGTCTTGTCTTGAAAGAGCTCGCACTCGGTGCCGTCACAACACTTTCTGGTAGATTGTTCCAAGAGTTTACAACCCTCACTCCGAAAAAGTTTGCCCTCACAGTTTTCTGGACTTGCGGCTTCTTCAATCTTGAGCTGTGACCCCTTGTGGGGCGAGCGTCCGCCAGCTCCAAGTAAGGACACTCGACTGAGTAGTGCCCCCCGAGATGCTTATACACCTCAACTAGGTCACCCCTTGCCCGTCTGTAATATAAGCTAGGCAAGTTCAGGCGCTCCAGTCTCTCAGGGTAGCTGAGGTGCCGAAGTGCAGGCACCAGTCTGGTGGCCCTCCTTTGAACATTTTCAACCAACTGACAGTCCCTAGCATATCTCGGAGACCAGACGGGGTGACAGTACCCCAGATGGGGAAGCACTTCACTCTTGAAGATCGTTACGAGGGAGGGACCGTCTAGATATCTGAACGACCTTCTTATAAGACCCAATAATTTATTTGCCTGGTTTACCTTCTCGCAATGGCCCGAGAACTTCAGCTCATTGTCAACATACACACCTAGGTCCTTCTCACATTCTATCTCAACTAGTGCAGTTTCTTCATCCCGTTGGGACATATGATACGCCTCCTTACCGTTGGTACGCCCCAGGTGCATCCTCTTACACTTCGTGACATTGAATCTCAGCAGCCATTCCTTCGACCATTCCTGGATCCCACAGAGGTCCTTCTGTAGCTCTTCACAGTCAGCTTGGTTATTAATTTCCCGAAATAACTTAGCGTCATCGGCAAACATTTGTATGGAGGAGTGTACAACGTCAGGCATGTCAATACACTGCCCTGTGGCAGTGTGGTACCCCACTTGTGACAGGTACGGATGACGATTTCGTGCCATTAATCACCACACACTGCTTGCGGTCATGCAGAAAGTCTTCTATCCATGCAAGGACATTTCCCCGAATTCCGCACCCTTCCAGTTTGATTTTCAGCCTTTCATGGGGTACAATGTCGAAAGCCTTGGCAAAATCTAGGTAAATATTGTCGATATTACCACCCCGTTTCAGAATATGGGTCCAAATATCCAATACCTCGAGCAATTGTGTGGAGCAGGAGCGCCCCGGCATAAAACCGTGTTGGCAATCCTTTACAAGATTGTTTCGTATTAGATGCTCCATTGCGGCATCTCTGATAATACTCTCAAGTACCTTACATATTATGCTGGTCAGGCTCACTGGTCTATTCTTGTTCGTTGAGTGCCGATCGCCCTTCTTGAAGATAGGACTCACATAAGCCACTTTCCATTCACTGGGGACCATTTGTTCATCCAGGCATTTACAAAACAGGATCTTCAGGGGCTCTGCAAGCTCGTTGCACAACTCTCTTAGCACTCTAGGATGCACCATGTCAGGGCCGGGGCTCTTATGGACCTTTAGCCTGGACAGTTTACTTTTAATACCCTCTTCTGTGAACACAATGTGGGTCAGTGCTGTGTCGAACCGTCTGTCCTCAAACGCAGGAAGGTTAGTTGCAGCCTCTCTTGTGAACACCGAGGAAAAGAAACTGTTCAATGCCTCGGCTTTATTCTGGTCAGAATCTGCGTAACTACCATCCACAAGCCTCAGGTTTGATACTCCTACTCGCGTTTTCAATTTCGACTTTGCATAGCGGTAAAACGCCTTTGGGTTTGACTTGACCTCGGGTGCAGCCAGCCTCTGGAACTCCTTTTCAGCCCTTCTACACTCTGTCTTTGCTTGGTTTCTGGCTCTTGCATACATCCTCCTGTCTTGCTCATCGTTTGACCCAACCCAAGTCTTGAATTTCTGGGTTTTCTTCTTAATTTTGTCGACCGCCGCATGGTTCATGTGTAGGGATCCCTTCGTATTCCTAGAAGCACTGGGTTTGGTCTTGGGTATATATTTTTCGATCAAATGGGTCACTTTACTAGTTATGATATTCAGCGTAGTGTCCGCGTTCTTGTACTATCGTGCACCAAAGTCGTGTCCACTACCCAACCACAGTGAGGATTCGAATAGCCTTGAGTCTGAAGTTTCGAAACAACTGGGGGAAATGCTATGGTTGGCCAACAGATGTCGCCCACTGTAGTGTGTGTGTGTGTGGGGGGGGGGGGGGGGTTAGTCTAGTAACAGGCTGTTTGTAGGTGGAGCATAACATGGCGAATTCCGCAATCACTGATAACAATAAGAATGTCATGAAGATAGTTAATATTATTAAGCATGGTGAGAGATGTGTAACGGGTAAATAAAAGCACTACAACGACCACATCTCTGCCGTTCATGGCTACGACGGTGAGACTGATGGGCACAAGTAATTAATTCTCCGTGACTACCAGTAATGGTAGTCACGGAGAATACACAAGTTGTTACCAAGGTTGGCTCCACCCACACCAGGGGAAGGAGATGATGTCGAACCTTGAAACATGCCGATGTCTTATTCCTACCATCGTGGTCACCATCAGGTAAGTCACATTAATTTGTCAGCATAGCCCATGTCGTCCTTATACTTGCAGGGTGTCCCATGAGTGACAGCTGACATTTGTAGAGGTTAAAGAATATGTGATATTGAGCCACCACGTCTCTATCACCATCCGTTTCCCTCTATCTATAATAAAAAGTGTAACCCTACTCAGAATAAATAATGAATGGGCCCTCCAAACAAATTAAAGATGAGGTGCACCCAACCCAAATAGGGATGGGCCCTCCTTTTCCTTTCCCATTCTTTTCTCCACATCCTTTCCCCCCTCCCATCGCCCCAGTCACCCCAACCTACCACCCAATACCACGTAGTGGGCAGAAGGCCACACACTTTCTCTCCTCCTAAAAGTCTGTTCCGTTTAACCCACATTCTTTCACTACTAAACCTTCTTCCCCCTTTCCTATATTTCGCTATCGCTATCTGTATCTCCCGCCTCGACTCCGCCATTTGTAATGGTTGCCTTGCATAATTTGTAAAATCCACCTCACCGCTAAACGTAAACCGAAAAATCCATATATGTATAAAAGTTTTAGACTCAGAATCACATATTCTTTCACTTCTACAAATATCTGCTGTAATTAGTGGGACACCCTATTATAATTATATGACAGTTGTTATATGAGCTCCTTAGTTAACTTCACCATAAAAATATGGTGTTTGATGTGCTATGCGTTTGGTGGTCATATTTGCCGCACGTTACCTTACTCGGTTTGTTACACCCCCAGTTGCAACCTAGGAGTTTGGGTTGGGTAATGTAGTATTTTGAGCAGAAATGGAATTCAGAACGACTCAATGAACATGAAGAAAAACGTTTTTATATAACGAACCCTAACGTAATGTAACCTATTACAGTTGTATGTAATCTGGGACGAACATGTCATCGCTGAAAATTGTCAAAGAAATATGTAAAGCAGTGGAAAACCATATATTTTGATTATTTGACTATTGGCAAAAGTCCTGGGAAAATGAACCAACAAGTCATAAGCTAAAATGATCAAATCCTCAGTTTATCCATGGTCACCATCAAAACAATCCTCTCAACATCACGAAACTATTCTGAATCGTCTAAGAATTGGGCATACTCGATTGACGCATGGCCAACTCATGTCTTCCCCTAATGGAGCCCCACCTATATGCTCCAACTGCTGAAAACAAATAACAGTCCAACATATTCTCATTGAATGCCCTATTTATAATCGGTATCGAACAATGTGCTTCACTAACCCTACAATGTAAGATATTTTAGCAGACCCCAAAATTTTCGCCAAGTTCAGTTTTGACCTTTTTGAAATGCTGTAATCTCCTCCAAACAATATAACACTAAATTATAGAAACACAAATATATGTAAAGTAATCCCTCTGTCCAGCCCCAGGAGAGACTCAATGGGTGTCACTGGTCTGGTTAAACTAAATCTTGATGATGATTATCGACGAATGTTCAGGGGTGGTGGTGGAGGTTTGGGGGAGGGGGGGCAGGATCCACTTGCAGTTCACTATGAATACATGAAATAGGAAGAGTTTCTTGGGCAGTTTATCCAAAAAGATTTACCAGAACGTTATGTCAGAGTAAAAATACTTAACCTAGGTGTTACTAATACCATTAATTTACTCTAGTATATAAAAGCCTACATCAGTTACCACAACATATTACTCTGCCATTTCAGATATGCCTGCAGGACGAGCAAATTCGTCGGCAGTGATTGCTGAGCGAGGCCAAATCATCTGGATGTGGAGAGCCGGGGCAACTGTGCCGAACAATGCTGTCGAAGTGGAGAGGAGCACTAAGACGATTAGGAGGTGGATCCGCCGGTGGGAGGAAGAGGGCTCAGTGGAGACGAAACCTCGAAGCGGGGGGCCACGAGTAACGTCGGCAAGGATGGACGTCATGATCGTGGCAGCAGCAACGGCATATCCAATGCGAACATCAGTGGAGCATACAAGAAATCTGGGCCTCAACTGCCACCACATGACGACGAGACGCCGACTTCATGAAGCCGGGATCGACTGCCATATTCCAACTCACAAAGGGTGGCTAACACCTACTCGCTAGGAGTGTCGACTTGGCTTTGCATTGGAACACCTTCCACATAGAGAAGAATACTGGAGAACCATTATATTTACTGATGAAACGGTGTTCAGGTCAGTGGGAGCCGAAGCAAGGCAGTGTTGGCGGCCCCCTAACACACGCTACCATGAGAAACACATTCAACATCGCCCAGTGTGTGGTAGGGTGTCAGTGTCATTCTGGGGGCGGATGTGGGCACATGGGCCAGGTGAACTGGTCAAGATCAATGGCCGTTTCACTGGTGAGCAGTATGTAGACATCCTGGAGCAAGTGCTAATTCCTACAGTCCGGGCTATGGCACTTCCAGCCCCCCCACACTATCAGGCTGGTTCATGACAACAGTCCCATTCGTACCAGCAACAAAGTGAAGGACTACCTTCAGGATCACCCTGAAATTGAGGTCATCGACTGGCCAACGCTAGGATGTGATATTAATCCAATTGAACATATTTGGGCCATGATGAAACGTGATTGGGATATTGGGGAGCAGCGAACCTGAGCAGCAATAGAGGCCAAAGCTTAAGAAGTGTGGGAGAGTATACGTCGACGACCAGGGGTGTGCCTGAAGCTGGTCGACTCCATCCCTAATCGCCTTGATGAAGTCTTGAGTGCAATGGATGGCTGGACCAAATACTAAGATGTGTGTATTGGTGTATTGTTTGGATTTTAGTATTGTGTTTAAATACAATTAATATATATTAACTCGCCTACAGTGTTATCTTAAATCCATGCCCTTAATGATGTCTTAAACTATATCTCATGAAAATTCATAAAAAAGTAACTTAACAGCCACAAATTTTGTATTGTGTGGTATACAATGATCTGTATGACACGTCGTGGAATGTGTTGTCTTATAACAATAAAATTATATAGTTACAATTGCTACCATTATTGAAATGCTCATGATGTTCAGCACACAATATTAACGGTAACTGAGCACACTCCAAAATATATGAAGCTTGCATATTGTGGCGGGGTGTTTGAACACTGGAGGCCTCATGACGAGTTATCTAACTCCTGGGTCTTCACTGTGGGTGCTCCAGTTATGGGTTGAGGAGAACCCATGCGAGACCATGAATAATGCTGCCAAAGCCACCACGCGACCATAGCATTTCCCCCAGCTGTTCCGAAACTTCCGACTCAAGGCTATTCGAATCCTCACTGTGGATGGGCAGTGGACACGACTTTGGTGCACGATAGTACGTTAATGAGTCAGGCCAGTTGATACCACTCATCTGTTCCTCATCCCATTGAAATTTCCCTTGTAATATTTGCACCTTGGCCTGGCCTTATCCTGAACTAGGAAACAGTTAAATCTGAATGACAACACTATATGGTGACTGGTGCCAACTGGGGCAAGGTGTTCCAGTTTGGCCACCATACCCTCCTCGTTTGTTATGATGAGGTCAAGTGGCTTGGGTGTTTGCTCCCCTTTGTAATGTGTCGGGTCTCTAACATGTTGGAACAGAAAATTATCTCTGAGTTTCTACAAAAAGAGTAGCATGGATATTCAAGTCATTTGGGGACTCGTTTCTCCAGTCGATGTCGCCATAGTTAAAGTCCCCCATGATAAGGAGGTGGCTGGGGTTGAGCATTGTCGCGTTGTTTATTAAGGTTGAGGTCATATAGATGACACAACAATTGATGATGACCATAATATATTCACTATTATACTACAAAAAGCACAAGAACAAAATATACCATACAGAAAAATTAGGTCAAATAAGAATGAGCCAAGGAGGATGACCAGAAAACTTAAACATGACATAGGAATAAAGAAAGGAATTTATAAGAAATTAAAGGGAGGGGAGGAGCAGCTCAGAAATAGGTATAATGAACTATCTAGGAATGTTAAGAAAAATGTAAGGAGAGCAATGAGAGACTATGAATTCAAAATAACAAGAGAATCCAAGGCGAATCCCAAGGGATTTTTAAAGGTATATAGAACAAAGGTCAAGGACAAAGTTGGGCCTTTAAAGTCAGGGAGGGGAGAAGTGATAAATAGCAGTGAAGAAATAAGCAAAGCATTGAACAGCTACTTCTTATCATTTTTCACAGAAAATTATTCGCGAGGAAATTCCAGAGGTGGAACTGATATTTAGGGGAAAGGAAGAAGAGAAATTAAAGAACATCACTATCAGAAAAGAGGATGTTCTTTAGAGGATAAATAAACTAAAGAAGACAAAATCCCCAGGGCCGGATGAAATTTTCCTTCGAGTCTTGAAAGAGTGTAGGGAACAGATTAGCGGACCCCTCGTAAATTTATTTACAAAATCATTAGACACGGGAGTTGTGCCAGACTTGTGGAAGCAGGCAAATGTGGTACCCATATTCAAAAAGGGAGACAGAGCATCAGCGTCAAATTACCGGCCGATCAGTTTGACGTCAGTAGTGGGAAATTTCTTGAATCAATTATAGCAGATAGCATTCGATCGCATTTAGAGAAAAGCAAATTAATCTACGACTCTCGACATGGGTTTACAAAGGGAAAATCTTGTCTAACAAATCTGCTGACGTTTTTAAGGAAAGTATTCGAGGTAGTAGATAATGACGAAAAGTGCGATGTTATGTACTTAGACTTTCGCAAAGCGTTTGACAGAGTACCGCATCAGAGGCTTCTGAGAAAAATTAAGGCTCATGGTATCGAGGGGAAAATTTTAAATTGGATAAAATCATGGCTCACCGATAGAATGCAGAGGGTCAGCGTAGATGGTGTTAAATCTGAGTGGGGCCGTGTAACCAGTGGGGTTCCCCAGGGGTCAGTACTAGGCCCACTCTTGTTCACAATCTACAAAAACGATCTAGGTACTGGGATCAGCAGTGACATAAGCAAGTTTGCGGATGACACCAAAATAGGGCGGCAGATTAATTCAGGGCAGGATGCAAATGCATTACAGGAAGATCTAAATAAACTGCAGGGATGGTCTGAAAAATGGCAAATGAAATTCAACACCAGCAAGTGCAGCGTACTTAATATTGGAAGAACAAATACTGTCAATGTATACAGCCTTAACAACATCAACCTAGATATGTCAACTTGTGAAAGAGACCTAGGGGTACCTGTAAGCCTGGACCTACGGCCTAGAAAACAGTGCGTTAATGTTCGAAATAAGGCAAACAGAGTATTGGGTTTTATATCTAGAAGTGTAAGTACTAAGAGTGCAGAGGTCTTATTGCAACTATATTTTGCGCTAGTCAGGCCGCACCTCGATTATGCGATTCATTTCTGGTGCCCTCATTATAGAATGGATATCAATTCACTAGAGTCGGTGCAGCGAAGAATGACGAAAATGATTCCGGGACTTAGAAACCTTCCATATCAGGATAGGTTAAAGAAACTAAACTTGCATTCCCTAGAAAGACGAAGAGTGCGGGGAGATATGATAGAAGTATTTTGTGGGTGAAAGGAATCAATAAAGGGGATATAGATAAAGTTCTTATAATATCCGAGCAGGATAGGACTCGGAGCAACGGATTTAAGTTGGATAAGCTTAGGTTTAGGAGGGAGATAGGAAGGAACTGGTTCACAAATAGGGTGGTGGACGAGTGAAACAAGCTTAGCAACTTTGTAGTAAGTGCTGGAACGCTGGAAAGTTTCAAAAGGAGGCTAGATAGATTCTTGGATGATAGAGAGTGGTAGTAACTCTCGACAGGAGCTGCCATGCACAGGCCAACCGGCCTATTGCAGACTCCTTATTTTCTTATGTTCTTATGTTCAGGCAGAGTACCATGACGAGCGTTGTGTAACAGGCTATGACAGTTCCTCTACACCTTTTGCCTAAATGGACTGTCATTAGCGTTAACCATAGTCTAGCTATAAAAAATAAAATGAAGCTTCCCATTTTCTTTCATTCATTTATTCATACTTAAGTAGGTTGTAGGCAGCTATCAAACAGGGAGGTACTGCTGCCTGGGAAGATAATGGAAGCTTATGTGTTGTCTAATGGTAGACCCTGCTGCCACATGGCATCACAAAAATTGTGACCAAGTCCCACGTTGCTGATCTGACTTTCTGCCCCATTTACACACAACTGCTGGGTTTCAATTGTTTCTCTTACTTTAACAACGCAACACACTGTATACCGGTATATATTTTCTCACATTTGATCTGTTTTCTTATTTCCATTCTTTTATTCTCCCCCCCCCCCAAAAAAAAAAAATCCCCCCAAAACATGTGTCCAATATGGTATACGTGCTTAAGAAATAGCACATAAATCAGAAACATCGAACAATACATTCAAACGATTGAACCATGGTAGACTTGCCAGAAGAGATGAGAATATACTAGATATCAAGTCAAAAGAACACCAATGTATAGGTTTGACAGGTGTGAGTTCATACTAATTTCGATTTAGTGGGAAGATAATATTCTTTACATAGCTATGCTGACATTAACTTTAGCTGTTTTAAGTCAACGTTGGAGGAAAAACAGCTTCAATAAAATTTTGGTGTCAAGAAGTGTTTGAAAACTGTTTATTTCCCTGTATATTGTTCAGTATAAAATAGTTGTTCCGCACGTCAACTCTGTATGCCATGTTACGTCAACCAAACAGCGTCATCGTGAGTGTTCAGAGACAAGTCACGAGATGTGAATCAGCCATCAACTATTATCTTCACTACAGTAGGTTCACTCCCGGATTTCATTTCTTTTTCGTCCCAATTAACACACGATTCTCAGTGTAAATAAACAATAATTTTATTAGGTCTACAATTAAAAATATTTAAATTGATGCTTGTACAGAAACACTACTCAAGGCTAATACACAATAGGTTCTATGCTGAAACACCTTGAATGCGCAGGAACCAATGCCTAACATACACACCAATTTGGTACCAGCCTTGGCGTAATCAACCATCTGGAATTTACATAGACAATAATATGAGAGATAATGAAGATGGCTTCCTGCCTGTAGAAACTAAGCTTGTCTATCCATGTGTTATTGTGGAAGGAAACGTTGAGCTCTGCTGACTGCTCAGTTGGCGTTTTTTTTATTTAGAAAGGGCCTGTAAGATAACATTTAAAGCAATTTCTAGTGTAAGTTTATTTGTTATATTTTTTAATGAATGGCACCAAAGAGAAGTTTACTGGCCACTAGTCTTGAAACGTGTAAACTAAACGGAGTTAAACAGAACTTTTATGTTTTGATATTAAATGAAATAATATTATGGTGATAATATTTCAATATTCTTAATATTGCTATCATTGTTTTCGTATCGTTTAATTTTAATCTTTATGATATATGTAGCATTGCGATGAATAGTTAGATAGTTAGACAAAGAATTGGAAATTACCTCCAGCTCCCCCAAAAATAGTACATACATACAAGCGTATCCATAAACATACAAATATATACATACACACAGTGAACCCTCAGTCACCCAACAAGGCGTTGATCACTTTGTTTTTGTGAACAACTTTCATATTTTCCAGCATGAAAGTTGTCTGTATGTGTGTCTGTGTGTAATGGTATTTGCATAATTTATGTATGCACAGTATACATGTGTGTGTGTGTATTGTATGCATGTGTACTGGACAGGACTACAAATTGTGGGGGCCACGGAACAAGCAATTTGTGGGGCCCTTTGCCATTAAAACTTCGTGCGTGCGTATATATATATATATATATATATATATATATATATATATATATATATATATATATGCTGATAACCACAAGGAAAGAAGAAAACACGAAGTTTCCAAGCGCTTTCGTGTAATTCACATCTTCAGGGGTGAGTACAGACTAAGGAGAAGTACATAACAAGGTACAGTATATATATATATATATACAGAGGAGGGTGAGATCAAGTCCACAATGGTCAGGTATTAGGTAATGACCCTACTAATCTTCAAAAAGCACCGCAGCAGTTGGTAGTCAGGTCAGAGGGTAAGATGACTCAACCTTCTCACCTGGTTACAAATCTTCTTAATTACGAAATTATCTTTTAGCAGATCTAATTTTGCAAGAACAGAAAATGTTTAAGACTAAGATATTAAGTGAGAAGAAGTTTGGACGAACCAAAAAGATTTCATATAACTGTAGATATATTGATGATATTATTGTGATTGACTTCCCATTATTGGATAGATGCATTCCTATACTTTACCCTGATAGTCTCATGACTGGTCGTAGTGGTAATTCAAGTGGTATTGTTAACTATCTTTATGTAAATATTTCTGTAAATGAAGATTGCATTACTACAAATGGACATTACAATGTTGAGGAGTTTGAATTTAAAGCTGCTTTATACGCTTTATAGTTTAGGTTTAAATGTTCTTGCGGGTTAAGTTTTGAGATTTCGCAGAATATGTTATAATCCTAATAATTGTATAAGTAGAACTCAAAGACTTGAATCTATGGTAAGTCAGGGTTACTCAAGGGATAGATTAATTAAACATATGAGGTGTATGCTCGGTAATAATATTTATTCTTAATAAATTTGGGTACGTGTCTGTTTTGGAAGTAACGAAAAGGTTGATTTGTTATAGCATTCAAGATTTGAGTTTTGCGACTTTACTTTTCGATTCTAAACGGCTTTTCAACACTCATACGGTACTCTGAAATTAGGAGAAAATATCTTAATAAAGTCAACACTACAAACTAATTAGTCTACGGGCTCTGAAACCCCCTCCTCCCTTTATACCTGTCACCATTTTTTCAGTTACCTTGATGTCTACTGTAAGCTTCTAAAGAGTTTTCTTTAGTCAAGCAATTTCTGGTTGATCAACTTTAAGACCACTTACCTGAAATTTAGACACAGAAGTTGATATTTTGGACATTTGACGTTGAAAAATTAATTGTAAACCTTGAAATAACCATACCAGTCGATTTCCTACCTCAAATTAAGTCTAAATCAATAGGTCGCTCATTTATCTAGGTTTACTGGTTCAAAGGGTATTAATTAGCTGAAAAATATAAACTTTGACCCATTTTGGAGGCTATTATGGGATTTTGACCCTTAAAATGAGATTGAAACTTCAAAATAACTACATTAATCTATTTTTCACCCCCCTAATTAGTTAAAATTCAGAGTTTACTCGTGTTTTTAGGGCTACTGGTTGAAGAGTTGTGTTGTTTTCAATTGTGATCCCCTTTCTCCCGGTGACCCCCGTAGCCCGGTGACCCCTGTCGCCCGGCGACCATCTTGGATATCTGTTTACGGGTACTAGCAACCAGAAATCGCTTGACTAACAAAGATTTTTTCGAAGCTTAGACATCAAGATATCTGCAAAAAAAAAATGGTGGTAGGTATAAAGAAGGGGGGGGGGGGGGATAGGGGATTTCCGGAGCCCGTGGATTATGTCTGTTTAAGGATTACTGACAATACCAGGGTGGGTCAAAGGGTCATGGAAAAGTGGCCGAAACCCGAATCCTATCCTGGTTCCATCAAATGACATGTTTGTTGTTTTGTATTATGGCAATTCTAGTAGTATGTGATTGTTCTGCCAGTGTCTATGTTAATTCTAGGTTGTAATGTCTTTTGTTGATTATATGTAGAAGTCCGAGCGCTTTATGGGCTAATGAAATATATATGGAACCTCGTGTTTCGAAGCCGGATTTGGTAAAACGTTCCTCTGATCACTTACGAGGCACGGGTAGTCCCCAATTGGAGGTTCACGGCGCCATAAGCTCGATGAACAGGCTTTGTTTGAAATATAACAAAGTCTAGGACGGCTTTTAGTGTCCTGGTGGTCTAGAGGTAACGTTCCCCTGTCACACACATAAGATCGTGGGTTCGAGTCCTGGCAGGGTGAGGTTGTTGATTATATGTAGAAGTTCAAGTGCTTTATGGGCTAATGGAATATATATATATATATATATTTCATGTAGATCCACAATGAAAACGTGGATAAGATAAATCTTGATAAAATCACACGGGGAAAAAGGAAACAACGGAGCACCTTAGCTTTCTTCTTTATTCAAGACATCTTCAGAGGCCTCTGAAGATGTCTTGAATAAAGACGAAAGCTAAGGTGCTCCGTTGTTTCCCTTTTCCCTTGTGATTTTATCAGGATATATATACATATATATTATATATATATACATATATATATATATATATATATATATATATATATATATATATATATAACTATATATATATATATATAAATATATATATATAAATATATATATATATATATATATATATATATATATATATATATATATATATATATATATATATATATATATATATATATAATGTGTTTGTGTGTAACCATGCTTTTCTTTTATATGTTTTCTTGAACCGGTACTTTCATAATTGGTCTACTGTTCAAGCCCAAAACTGAGTCACTAGGTAATTTGACACATTACTGGAAAAAATTTTTCTTCACAGAAAGTTTAATTTCTCATAATTTTTTAAATGAAGTTATAATAGTATAATTGCTAGCCTTGTTACCGGCTTAGCGACCTTCGTTGCTGAAGCACAGTAATAATCTTGTTAAAAAAATCTTCATGGAACTCAGCACCACCACAAAATTTATATACAGTACAACTAAACAAAATAGTTTTGTGCAGTATTATTGATCCTTACTTGAAATTTTTTATTCTCCTCATTTAATATGGCACTGAAGATGGAGATTTGATATCTTCGAAAAGTTAAAAGAATTTTAAAGATGTTTCTCACTTTGCTTTCCTCTTATTGATTTAAAGATTACCGAGTCTTAAGGAACAAATCATATCATTTCATTAATCCTTTGTGTACGGGTTTCCTCTGTACTGAATAAAATCGTCTGATGTTAACCAAACAAAATATTAAGAATTATGTCCCCGTAACAAGGAGTTAACAACTGCTAGTCATCCTGACTGGCGGATGGATGTGGTGCACTGGTGCACAGCGCCCTTTATGGCAGTTATTGTCGCTGGGCCAAACCGTCTGTGTCCACCACAAAGGTCTCTAAAAAATTATTTATACGTTGTCTACCACTGCCCTATTTACATAACCTTTGCTATGTATATGCAGTGTAAACATGAAACTATATTATACATTCTTAAATAACTAAATATAATACATTAGGTTCTGTTTGACTTACAGTATATAACAAGTGATCGTGGGCACTTCATGCCTGGTGGCGAGTCCGGTGGTACAGTTTATCAGAGCGTGAAAGTTCGAACGCTAGTGTTTGGCTAGTGCGCAACCGCCGGAAGGCTGGCAGAGCACAGCGACATCGTTTTCCAGCGTAAATAAAATGGTTAATTAATGTCTTCCTAAAGCAACCTTCGACATGGGACCAGGTTTGTTCCACTCTACGAAATTGTTGCGATTTTTTCACCAAGTTTAATGAAAAACGATTGTGCCGTTTGGGCTGCCCAGAACACACACACACACACACACACACGCCTAGTCCTATAGTATATTAGATCCAGTATTTAAACAATGTTTCCAAGGTGTTTAATACTATTAAAGGACCACTACTACTACTGCCATCCTTAATATTAAATATCCTAATACAAAAGTAGCTACCCTAGCTGTGTTGAGTTAGCTAAGCCGCACATCTATTCGGCATTCATAGTCGTGGTTGTTATAATCATGGTCGTGGTTGTTATAATCATGGTCGTGGTTGTTATAATCATGGTCGTGGATGTTATAATCATGGTCGTGGTTGTTATAATCATGTTCGTGGATGTTATAATCATGGTCGTGGTTGTTATATTCATAGTCGTGGTTGTTATAATCATTGTCGTGGTTATGATCATAGTCGTGGTTGTTATAATCATGGTCGTGGTTGTTATAATCATGGTCGTGGTTGTTATCATCATAGTCGTGGTTGTTATAATCATGGTCTTGGTTGTTATAATCATAGTCGTGGTTGCTATAATCATAGTCGTGGTTGCTATAATCATGGCCGTGGTTGTTATAATCATGGTCGTGGTTGCTATAATCATGGTCGTGGTTGTTATAATCATGGTCGTGGGTGTTATAATTATAGTCGTGGTTGTTATAATCATTGTCGTGGTTATGATCATAGTCGTGGTTGTTATAATCATGGTCGTGGTTGCTATAATCATGGTCGTGGTTGTTATAATCATGGTCGTGAGTGTTAAAATCATCGTCGTGGTTGTTATAATCATAGTCGTGGTTGTTATAATCATGGTCGTGGTTGTTATAATCATGGTCGTGGTTGTAATAATCATGGCCCTGGTTGTTATACAAAGGAATAGAATAAAGGTTAGAATAATTAGTTAAAGAAATATTCGCCATAAGGAGAGGTTAAAAAACCCAAATTATTATGCATCACTGATGATCATTCCGAGATGAATTATATTATGAAGAGAAGTGACCTTGATTCTGGTTATATTAGTCACCATCTGCTTAAGTCATCACCTGTGTTAAGTCATCATAGTCATCATCTACGTTAGTCAGTTTTAGGCCCATCTCACATAACTGACCGACCATCGATGTTCTTTCCGCGCGAGGGTGTTAGTCTTCAATGCGTCTTATTATCTACGCTGATGGATGTAAGACCAGCTACCCTCACTGACGCAGCTATGGTCAATTTGGTGTTATTCTTATTTACGCTGGTGGATGTAAGACCTCCTACCCTCTCTGATGCAGCTGTGGTCAATTTGGTGTTATTCTTGTTTATAAATGCCTTCTAATCTGTCTCAAGTCTATCCGTCCTGTCTATTGCCATCCCAACTGTCTGTTCGTCTGCGTGGTGTTTGAATGTAAGCCCGTCTGTACTCTTTGTGTCGTCAAATCTGTCTGTCTTATCCGTTGTTGGCGTGTGTCTGCCTGTTTGTCTAATCATGCAGTGGTTCTCAACCTTTTTTTACCCATGGACCCTTTCCCTTCTATTTTTCTTGGTGGACCCCTTCATAGCTGTTGGACATAATAATTTTCTATTTTTCACTAACATAAATTTTAATTAGTCTCAAGAGATAGACCAGTGGTTCTCAACCGGGGTCCACATGGACCTCTAATGTGAACCAGTCAGTCAGCTGTCTGTCTGTCATGTTAGTTGCCATATTGTCTATTTGTGCATGTATGAATCTGTCTATTTTTGTCAACCTCCTGTCTGTTTCACTGTCTATATTCACCCTGTGTCTATTGTAGTCATCTTCTCCATGCATTCCTGTTACTATCTTTTTATCTCTTCTCCTTTTCCATGAGCCACAGGAATAAGTATGCACTGTAGCTGTAAGGTCGTTTGGTAACGTTGAAACTGTGCATCCAGACGCATGATGAAACTCAGCTCCACCCTACCTGTTTTCTCTAACTATTTTCTGTTTCCCCTTCTTTAGTCTTCTATTTACTCATCTTCCTTCCTTTACTAATCCAAACCCTACATTAAAAAAAAAGTAGGCTAAGAAAAAAAGTGGGGGGAGGAGGAGGGAGCCGTACTATAACTGCAATCATGGGCTGACAGCTTACAGCCAATGAGGGTGCGCCAAGTCCGTAGACTCGCATCATTTTTCATCGTCAATAAAATGGTTATGTAATGGCTTCCTAAAGAAACCATCGACATGGGACCAGGTTTGTTTCACTGTACGATTTTTTTGCGATTTTTCCACCAAGTTTGATGAAAAACGATTGTGCCGTTTCGGCTGCCCAGAACAGACACACACACACACACACACACACACACACACACACACGCCTAGTGCTATAGTATGTTAGACACAGTATTTAAACAACGTTTCCCAGGTGTTTAATACTATTAAAGGACCACTACTACTACTGCCATCCTTAATATTAAATATCCTAATACAAAAGTAGCTACCCTAGCTGTGTTGAGTTAGCTAAGCCACATTCAGTGACTGTTGCCTCATAGTCTCAATATGTGCGACTGTTGTTGGTTTTGGAGCCGAAGATCTCTCTCTGCTGAGCAGCAGCAGCAGCGTTAATAATATTAGCAAAACAAATAATACGTAGTATACTTATTATACGAAAAATACTAATAGTACGAATATTAATAATAATAATAGTAAAATAATAATAATAATAATAATAATAACAATAATAATGTAACCGTCCAATGAACGACTGTGGGATAATGAGACCCTTGCATGTCGCACTCCATTGTTCTATATTTGGTCAAAACCTGCAGAGAGAGAACAAATTACATATTTTACATATGAGATAATTAATTCACTCATACATTCCTTCACTATTAACGAGTACATATAATATATTTGAGTAGAGAGGGGTGTTAAACCATATAAAAACTTACGTGTTTCGGGTCTAATGTAGGACTTATTAGCTCCTTGACTTGATTGCTCACTGGACGGCTAGAGACTAGTCGAGCTAGTCAGCCCAAGGCGAGGGCCATCTGTTTCACATTTAACACCTCAGCAAAGCTCGTTGTCAACACTCCTTCTGTCTCTCTCCTGTCTCCCTTTCTCTCTCTCTCTCTCTCCCTTCTAGTTTATCCTACTTTGGCGGTAAAAAATAACAACAACAACAACAATAACAATAACAACTATAATAATAATAATAATAATAAATGTAGGCCTTTGCATCAAAGAAACTGATACAATCGCGATACATTGTTTTTGTCTGGGAAAATTCAAGAATTGAAGATCGGAGATTAAGGAGAAAATCTGAAGGCAGCAGATTAAAGCTGGCTAATTTACCCTTGACTTAAGACTGATTTAATCCTCCAAGGCTATAAATGTGTAGGCACGCCCAGCTTCATTTGCCTCCTTCCACGATTGAATATTAGCGCCATTATAAAATTATCTTTACGTTGTCCTTTGGAATTCATTATTTAGTTTTTGTGCTGTTGTTGTTGTTTATTTAATTTATAGGCCGTCAACACCGATGGTTAATACGGCCGTAGTTCCTCTTGTTCTTACTGTGTTTCTTCTTTACTACTCATTTTCTTCTTGTTTTTGTTGCTCTTGGTCTTGTTCTTCTGGTTCTTGTTTCTTCGTTTATTTTTTCTTTCCTCGTTCCTTCCCAACAGGGAGAACCTCCTTGTAGCTCAATTGTTTCTGATGTCACATCTTAGCTACCCTGTACTCTCTCTCCATTTGGGGCATTCCAGATCGGAGGAAGATTGCGGACCGCCACAGGCAGCGCATTTCTTGTCTTCCGTATTGTAGTCTTTACTCTGCTGTCCAGACGACTTCCTCTGGGGCCCTATACTTCGTTGCTGGGTGCCCGTACCTTTGACACCTGTAGCATCTTGTCGGTCTTGGTATGTAGAGCTTCACTGGGGCGGTTGTCTTGTCCTACTTTTAACCGTCTTCTATGCGTCCTTTAATATTGTTATTTTCCATATGTTGTACTTCGGCGTGGGAGATAACCCCCACACCGCGTTGTCGTTGAAGTTTACTTGCACCTTAACGGGGACGTCATTGTTGATATCAACGAAGTTAAGTTATTCAGCCTGTCCCAAGTCACCGAAAGTGACCATAATGACAACATTCGGCCAGCAGAAAACCATGGTAACCCCCCTATACCTGAGAAAGTAAAGAAAAAAAAACTCTTTAGGACAAGGAGGTTTGTCTTCTCATGAGGCGAGGAAACCGGAGGATAGATCCTCATAGTCTTCACCTGCTTTCATATGATTCGCAAGTCTTCTCTTGCTGAAAGCTTGTCTCGGAATGGGGTGTTTTTGATAGAAAACGATAGTTATCAATGAACTGGTATTTACAAGAGTCCGCACTCACGTCAACTTATCCAATAATAAATAATATTTTCGCCGTAGTGCACTTCATAAGATACTGCTAAACTTAATTATTTTCGAGTGATGATCCAGTCCTCTGGAAGTTAACTCCCTGAACTAACCCTTCGTAATGTCTAAAGCCTTAAGTGCGACCTCTCGAGTGCATTAGAGAAGCTCATTATCCAGTGACAATACTGCAGTTCGTATGTACTGTATAATTATATTAGCTATAATGCATTTTATGGGAAGTGAACACCGAAAAATAATGGCAGGAACTCACTTCTCTATAAATTATATTTGTAAGGTAACCTTTGGCAAATCTATACAGAACGAAACAAATGGCTTCATATGCAGGAATATTATACCAAAATCTGGAGGCATTTGTTACAAAGCGTTTGTTATTTACAGCACTAACATACAGACAAATATATAATAGAGAGATCAACATACAAGTAATGATTTTTCTACTTTGTAAATAGCCTTCATGTTTCAACCGCACATGGCAAATAGTATTATTCACGTCAGTGAATTACACCGTAAAACGAAATAAAACGGGCTCTCGGCAAATATGAGTAATATTTTTATTGTTATAACTCCATGATAAGAAATTTATAGAAATTCGGTCAAAAATGGTAAATTTTAGCTTTATTTGGGACGTTTTTAATATCAACATACTTTACCTAAGATAGATAAACTGTAGGTTAGGTTTGATTAGTAATGATGTTAGTCATTAATTTTATGGTTGATAATTCGATTATCTAAATGATCCACTATCTACAGACCAATTTAATTAAATTTTTTTATTAGAAATTATCGCTCCTTCATAAGTAAACCCATTTATCGTGATGCACTCAAACCTGCCAAATAGGTTTACCAAAAATTTGAACATCATGAGGCTCCTAAAAAACCCCTCCAACATTCCTCTTACAAATACACAAAATTGGCAACTCATGTGCAGTGATGAGGGGTCGGGTGATGATCGCTGGTACCTGCCGGGATTCCAGCTCGACTTCTGGTGCAGGGAGGTAGTGCTCGGCCCTCCTAACCTGCAGCTGATCAGTGACGATACTGAATGTGAACAAGAATTCTCAGGCATAAGGTTAGTCCAGGTTATTATTATTTTTTGCTGCAAGTTAAACTCCAAAGGAAAATTTCCCAGTGATTTAAAAAAATCACTCGGTAGAAGTTTACATTGTTTCAGCATGTATATTAAAGACAATGCAGATGTACAATGCACAAAGACAGTGCGGGTATTCAAACAATGTATCGCAATAAGTCAATTAGACCAAGAATAGCCCAGTAAGGTTCTTTGTTTACTAAGAATAGACATTACTAGTACGATTGCGTCACCTCGTGCGGTCGTTCGCCCTATGGAAGCGGAAATTAATCATCACCTTTGAATTTAAAATATTCAATGGTCCCGGATATTACAGCTGTTATTTTTTTGTTGCTGTAAACTTACATTCTTGGAGTGGTCATACGAAAGAAATTCTATATTTTATAGTAAAGGGGTGTCCATAATATAACTATCATAATGAAGGGGTGTCCATAATAGAATTGTCAGTGATTGGGTCACTTTAATACTAGTGTCCACATCACAAAAGTAAAGGTGGTGTCACACTTGCACCTTTTCCGCCAACTTTCCCGGTTTCCGTCGTTTTTCCAGGAATTGTCAAATTTTCTAGACGAAACGTATCGTTCAGCCTGACAAGCTTGAGCCAATTTCCGTGGTCAAGTCAAGATCTATACTCGATATTGAGGATTTTTATATAAAATGAATATCGAACCACGTTAAATAACTAATTTTAATTTTAAAAGTATTCAGAATCGCATTTTTAAAAACATAGCTTAAGTGTAATTTATTTTATTGATTTTGTTATTCATAAATACATCTGGGGTGTTTGTAATTGAGTACTGAGCCACGTGTCTTCACTGCTTCTTCCTGACACGACATGGCATAAAGGCTAGTGACAGGGGGGAAGGACGTTCAGGGGAAGGATAAAGGGAGAATTGCAGTGAATTTTAGGAGAGGAAAGGTGCAGTGGCTTAAACACAGCTTGCGTAAGGGGGTAGGCAATGTGCCCAGGTGGGTGGGTGGAGCTGCAACATACAGCCAGGGCGAGGCCGAGGGGGGGGGGGGGGGGGGAGTGAATCGGGCTGGCACGGGCCAAGCGTGGGTGGTCTGGTTGTCGTTAACGAGCTCAGGCTGTGTTGGTGAAGCGGAGGAAGAACCATCCCGGCCACGGCGGCGGCGCAAGCAGAGAAGCGCAGGTGGGCGGACGCACGGGCACCACTCAAAAAGAAAGACAAGGAAGGGGAAAACGGAATGCAGTTAGTTGTAGAGTTGTTTGGAGAAAGGTGAAGGTAAAGTCTTTGAGCTTTGTCAAAGAGGAACGGAGCGAGTTGGAGGAAGATTTTGAATCTTTGAGCTTGAAATGTCAAAGTATTCGTAGCAAGGAAGGATGAGCGTATCGTAGGAGAGTTTTTAGTGATAGCAGGAGACAGATTTGAGCTTTTTTGTCAAATTATGAACGGAGATTAGAATTAATTTTTTTTTTGGGGGGGGGGGGTGTTGTGTTTGGAGATTGGTTGGGGAGGGAGGGGTGGAGGTCGGTATGTTGATTTGTGTTGAGATAGGATTGCTTAGGGGGAGTGTTGTGTGTGGATAAAAGAGGGGGAGGGGTAGAGATTGTTAGTAAGGTCAGGTAGGATAAGTTTCATGGGAGGACGGATATGTGGTTGGAGGAGTTTGAGTTATTTATTTATTTATTTATTTATTTTTTTTATTTTTATTTATTTATTTATTTATTGTTTTAAATATTTTTTTTTTTTGGGGTGGGGGAGGCTTTGGAGGTCGGTTAAGTTGATTTATGGTGTGGTCGGATTGCTTAGGGGTGATTTGTTTTGTGCGGTTAAGTTTTATATATTTATTATGTTTATTATTTCTACTTATTTATTTTATTTTTTATTTTTTTTTTTTTGGGGGGGGGGGTTATTTAGTAAGGTCGGGTATTTGTTTTGGGAGGATTGTAGGTTTGGTTAGAGGTTGGTTGAGTTGAGTTATTATTATTTATTTATTTTTATTTTTTTTTTCCCTTGGGCTCATACAGGTCTTGTGCATTTGTGGAGTGGGCTTTTGCAGGTATTGTGCACACCCACGGGACCTCATTGGCGCCACTTCCTCTACAAGGACAGCCCCATTCCTTGAGAGAACACAGCCCCATTCCTTGAGAGAAGACAGCCTCATTCATTGAGGCCCGAGCAGCGTCACTTCTTCTGCAAGGACAGCCCTGTTCCTCGAGGGAGGATAGTCTCATTCTTTGAGGGAGAGGGCTTGTGTACAGGTACTAACTATGCACCCCTCCCCTACCTCATTGGCTGAGGGAGGCGTCCAAGTCATCTGTATGTTAGTATGGGATGGGTATGTTAGGTTTTTGTTTTGGGAGGAGTGATAGAGTGTGGTTAGTGAATGGTTGGGTTGGGTTATTTTTATTTTTGGTGGGCTTGTTAGTAAAGGTCAGTTTTGGGGGGTGGGGGGGGGGGGTTGTTAGTGAAGGTTAGATAAGTTAGGTTTTTTTTGAGGAGGGGGGGGGGGGTTGGAAATGATTGGGTGTTGGTTGAGTTATGTATAGGGAGGGGCAGGATTTTTTTTTTCTTTGAGTTGGATTTTGATTCGGAGGGGGGGGGGGGGTTGTTCTGTATGACTGGATTTTTTTTAACAGGTTGGGTGACTTAGGTTAGGCTAAGTTAGGTTAGGTTAGGGAGGAGTGGTTGGGTGTGGGTTTGGAGGGATGTTAGGTTTTGATATGGGGGTGGTTGTTTGTTGGGTTTCTGTTAAGTGGTGGTTGTGTTGTGTATAGTTAATGGCATCGGGTAGCTGTATCTGGCTGATACTGATATAGGGGAGGTGGATGGGGTGTGTTTGGTCTGTTTAGTATGGAGGGATTCCTGTTTCTGAGTCTGCGTGGGAGTATGATGTCGAAGTATTCCTGCCATTGAGGGTAAGAAGTGAGGAGTGTTTCTATTTGCTTGTCTCCTGGTTGTCTCCGGTAGATGTTGAGTGGAGGGATGGAACTGTGTTCATGTAGGTGTCCATTTGGGGTGAAGGATGACCAGTGTGTGTTATGGATGAATCTTAGTGCCTTGTTCTGTATGACTTGTAGTTACTTGGCTTTTGTTGGTGTTGCTAGCTGGAGTGTATTAGGTGCGTATGTCAGTAGTGGGCATATGAGGGCTTTGAATATGTGTATTTTGGTTTTGATTGATGCGGTTCTGAGTCTGTGTATAGTTCCGAGTGTTTTGTTTGCGATTGCTGACTTCGTCTTGACGTGGTGTGTCATGGTGAGGGTTGGAGTGAAAGGAGCAGTGAGGATGTGATTCCGTGTGAGTGTGGAGGTATCTATTGTGTTATCAGGAGTTGTTATGTCGTGTAGTGTTTGCATTTATGTGGTGATGTTGTTTATGTGGTTAAGATGTGCACTTGTTGTGTGGGTGGAAAATGTTGTAGTGGATTTTTCCCCTACAAACGCTGTTTGTCGCTGCGTAGCCGACCCCACGAATTCCACAGTGTGTGCCTCGTGGTCTAGGTCAACCAGCGCCGCCATACATCACGGAGCGGGGGTCAACGCACCAAGCAGCATTGTACATCCAATACAACATGTATACAGAGAGCACATTGTGAGTTTCTATCCAACCCATCCTGAGTGTGAACACAAACATCACAAAAACCCCACAAATGGTGACTCCCGGAGATTCGCACTCACACAGGATGGAGGAGAAACTGATTACGCTCCCAGTCTTCAAGCAACATGGAAGACTGGCTTATCCACCCAGAAGCAGCTCTCATCGGCTCTACAACTACTGTCTCTACACTGCAGGTTATAAACCCTAGAGCAGCACGCCTTCTCAAAGCAGACACCAGCTCCTCTTCCTGCCCCAAGCACCACGTCCTACCGACCCCAGCACACCCGTCCTGCCTCAGACGCCGCCCCCGGCCCAGCAGTAACCCCTGCCGCCTCTATGCGGCCTCTGCTCCTGACGCGGACCAACACACCCGTCCTGCCTCAGACGCCGACCCCGGCCCAGCAGTACCCCCTGCCGCTTCTCCTGACGCGGCCCCTGTTCCTGAGTGCGGACCCACACACCCCTCTTTTCTCCCTCAGGTACTCCCTGTTAATGTCCTGCACCCTGCTGCTGTCGTGGACCCAGCTGCTGTCACGAGCCCTCATCCGCTTCTGCTGACGCAGCCCCTGCTCCTGACCCAGGCCCACACACCCCAGCAGGCGCATCTGACGACTCTGTACCTGCCGTGAGGGAAGCACAACATTCATCGCCTCCACACACCCTTTTTCTCCCTCTCTACTCCCACAGATATTGTGTATCTAGACAGTTGTCCCCAGCGACCGGCTCATCCACGCCATCGCCGTTGTCTCACATGAGGCATGCACCGCCCGTTCTGCCTCACATGTGCTATGCAACCCTGCAGACAACAAGTCTCCTACACTGCCTGGAGGGAAGGGGGAGTATTGTAGTGGATTTCTCCCCTACAAACGCTGTTTGTCGCTGCGTAGCCGACCCCACGAATTCCACAGTGTGTGCCTCGTGGTCTAGGTCAAGCAGCGCCGCCATACATCACGGAGCGGGTCAACTACTAAGCCACGCCTACCCCCCACAATTTAAGACCTGACCTCGTGGTGACCTGTCTTTTTCTACCTACACCAACCAGCCAGCAACACGTCCTCCTCCTCCGCCTGCCTGGCGGTCCTCGCTCCCGCCGGCGAGCATGGCGACCCACAAGCTGTCCTCCTCTGAGCACCCTCACCAACCAGCTCTCTCTACATCATGCTTGTAACCATGCTGCCTTCCCAGCACCAAACTGCATTGTACATCCAATACAGCATGTATACAGAGAGCACATTGTGAGTTTCTATCCGACCCATCCTGAGTGTGAACACAAACATCCCAAAAACCCCACAATGTGTTCCCAGGGTTGTTTTAATGTTTGTGCTATGTCAGCTGGCTCTTTGATTTTCCTACCGTTTACTAGTAGGTAATCGAAGGGGGGCTTAGCTGTTTCTCTTAGCTTGGCAATCCTTTTCCAAAACTCTCCGGGGTTATGTGTTCTGTGTTCCTGGGCGGCCTCTACGAGTATTGCCCAGTGAAATTCATGGTCGTGTCGGAGGCTGTGGATGATGTGTGTTACGTTTTAGATGCAAGAAAGCGGTTTTCTTACCGTAGAACTCAGGTACCTTCACACTGACTACTGACCCAGGAGATTATGGTGTATCACTAAGTAGAATTTCACTCTGCTCCCGGCATTCAATGCGTCGTGTACTTGATAAATGATGATTTAATGAATTCCATTAATTTCCAACATCCATCTAAGTTATTGATTATACTTTATCATAACCAATCAGTCATTATCTTTGGTAATAATAATACTAGAGGGGTCACAGATACGGGCAGATAATTGCACTTACGTTTTTTTTGGCACAATATATTTGGACTTATAATTTGCATGGATAGGTCACTCACATTCGCGCCACAGTACTGTAAGTTATAAGGGAGAGTTTGTCAACCTGGGGAATTAATCGTTTAGATCTATTAGGCCGGCCTGGAGTGCTCTTGTTGCAAACAGGCCCTCACCAGTGATCGCTTCCTTTACAGGATGCGTTAACTTGTCGCTGGACTTAACAACAATCTCGGGGATTTGCACACACAGACTCGTAGCACTGGTAGGACTGTATGGCCCCTGTTCTAAATCCGCGGAGCAGGAGGTCTACTCTCACCCAAGGTCTCAAGCCCACTGACTAAAATGTATTTTTTGAGGCGTGAAATGATGATCAGTACAACACTGTCTCACTGGCTTCCCCTTATCGGCTGGCCGGGTGCCTTATCTCTACCTAAACAAACATTTGGGATGGGTTGTGCGGGAGGCCCAACGCAACCCATGACAATCGCCCCTACTAAGAAAAAATTTTCTTTGGAGAATAAATTTTTAGCACCTGTATACAATCAAGAGAAAGCCTAGCCCAGACACACAATTCGACATTCACACTGTGGTGTGTGTGTAACACTAACACTGCAATGGAATGTAGTCGCCAATCGCTACTGAGGGAAAACCTCAACATATACTTTAGTTTTTTTGGCTGGAGGAAAACTCCGCGGCGAGGGTGACATTTCCCGAGCAATAGTTCATGCTAAGCGTAAGCACGCTATATTTACATTACAGCAACGTGTTGTGTGGTGTAGGGTATGTAGACATTGTTTAGGTGGCACAGGTGTTGTGTTATGTTATGTTCTCAAGTGTAGAAAGGTGTGAGAAAAAAAATACATAACATATGACGAGCCGTTAGACGCTTGGAGGCTCGAGTCGACTGGAGTCTAGACCAACTCCACACTCATTTGGGAAGGTGACCTCTCAATCAGTTGCTCTGGTTCTGCCACAAGTCGAGATGGGAGGTCAGCCCCCACATTCAGGCTGCCCTTGATGTACCGGAGGACGAAGTTGAATTGCTGGAGATACAGTGCCCACCGCATCAGACGAGCATTTGCATTCTTAGATGGTCGGAGACTGGAGAGCGGCATGTGGTCTGTCTCCAACACAAACTCACCTCCGTAGAGATAGTAGTAGTACTTCTTGATGCCTTCCACCACTGCCAAAAGTTCCTTCTCAACCGTGATGTAATTCCTCTCCGCCGGTTTCAACTTCCGACTGTGATACGCAACTGGAAAAACCTCGCCGTCTGCCTCTTGTAGTCGCACTGCTCCAACCCCATCCTGTGAAGCATCGGTCCGGAGGATGAAAGGCTCTTCCTTCCTCACCAGTTGAAGGATGGATTGCTTGCATAGCAGGTTTTTGAGGGCACTGAAAGAATCCTCTTGTTCAGGTCCCCATTGCACCTTGTTAGATGCATGTTTCTTGAGCAGGTCGGGTAAAGGGAGAGCCACCACGGCAAAGTTTGGGATGAAGTTCCGGTAGTTCCCTACGAGGCCCAGAAATGACCTCACTTGTTTTTTTGTAGTGGGCCGTGGTGCATCTTGGACCATTTTTATCTTTTCATTCTGACAGGTGCAGCGTCCTCCGCCGACAGTGTGCCCGAGGAACTGTACTGCAGCCTGACCGATCTCGCACTTGCTTGGTTTCACGGTCATGTTTTTTTGTTGGAACCTCCGGAACACCTCCTCTAAGAGTTCCAGGTGTTCCTCAAATGTTGCTGAATGGATTACCACATCGTCCACAAATGCCTCAACTCCATTGATGCCGTTTAGGACTTACCTCATAACGTGGTTGAAGATGGCAGGGGAGTTTGTGAGACCAAAGGGAAGGACTCTGTACTGATAGAGACCCCCTGGGATACCAAAGGCTGTGATCTGCCGACTCTTCGAGTCCAGTGGGATTTGGAAGAACCCCTTGGTCAGATCAAGTTTGGTAAATAACTTGAAACCAGCTTTTCTTGAAAAAATAGTTTTCTGATCACACATAGGTTCAGCATCCACCTGGGTAATGGCATTTACTCTCCTATAATCCCCACAGATCTTGACACCCCCATCCTTTTCTCGGACGACTACCATAGGACTACAGAATGGAGACGATGATTTCTCGATGATTCCTACTGCTTCCATTTCCTCAATTTCTTGTTTGACAGTGTCCAGTTGTCGCGTAGGTATAGGATAGGGCTTTACCCGAACAGGTGTAGGGCTGGTCAGTTCAATAGTGTGACAGTTGACCCGGGCAACTCCTAGCTTATCAGAGAAGATGTACTTGTAGCGATGCAACAGAGAGCCGATGACATCTCGTTCCTCTGCTGATAGATTTCTGTTCACCTCAACGTCCGTGAAAGTTTCACTCTGGCGGGAGTGTGCAGTGACCTGCCCATCCTCCTCATCACTGTCAGAGATCACTGTAGCAGCACAAGTTACCCCTGAATCACACTGGGAAGGCTCGTCCCTGTCTTCCTCAGTGGAGACTGTACAGTAGGGAGTGACAGTTTTGCAAAAGTTTTCAAAATCTAATTGCTTGGGTTGGATTATTTGTCTATCGGCCACGCTAATTCCGAATATGTTTGAGTTTTTTACATCATTGCATTAGAAGGTTTGTGGATACTTTTGGGTTTGGCATGAAAAACGCGAAAAAACTGTAAATAATAAAGGGACTGGCAATGTGGCACAACCTGTTAAAATCAAGTTATTGAATTGGATTATTCGACTACTGTGTACACTGGTTCATAATATGCTATTGTTTTACAACTCAATGCGCTACAAATTATGCCGATATTTTTGCTGCAAGTCACCACATACGTATATTTCGAAAACCAGGGCCCAATATTACCAACGGCGTGGATAGATTCCGTGGAATGAATTCAGGACATTCCCGCTCATGGAACATTACCAAACTCCGTATATGTGCCAATGGCAGGCCAATGGCAATATTTACAGAGTTTGTTGAGGCTCCCTGGACGGGAATACCCTGAATTTATTCCACGGAATCTATTCACGCCGCTGGCAATATTCGTCCCAGGACTGATCAACGAATTCAGCCCAAGTAGCTTGACTTGGACAGTTAAGGACAAAATCTCAGTCCGTACTTTTGAATAAATTATTGTTCAATAGGTGGTGATATTGAAGTGCTGAAAGTTGTTTTTTCTGTGTTGTCTTGCAGTTAGTTCAAAGGGCCGCCACCAAGATGGGTCGTCCTAAGATTAGCAACACTCAGCTGCGCCAGGGTAACGATAAGGTGTTCGGGGTTCGGATGCCTCTGCCATCTAACAAGTTGCCTCTGAACAAGGAAGTTGGAAGTGCCCTGGCTTATGAAGCAGAAAACGAGAGGTTAAGGAGAAGAACAAATGCTTTTGATTATATGGATGCCACCAACAAGGTGACTGAGAAGGTACTGGATGTGTATAGGAAGGCCACTGTCCCCACTATCTCTGAAATCAGGGTGAAAATGAGAGTCCACGACCTGTGGAGGATGCGGAGGGAGACGATGATGATGAAGGGAAATGGACAGAAACAGAAAAGGAAGAAAACGAAGAACGGGAAGCTGAAGATGAGGTTCGAGGCTCATCTTCAGCTTCCCGTTCTTCGTTTTCTTCCTTTTCTGTTTCTGTCCATTTCCCTTCATCATCATCGTCTCCCTCCGCATCCTCCACAGGTCGTGGACTCTCATTTTCACCCTGATTTCAGAGATAGTGGGGACATTGGCCTTCCTTTACACATCCAGTACCTTCTCAGTCACCTTGTTGGTGGCATCCATATAATCAAAAGCATTTGTTCTTCTCCTTAACCTCTCGTTTTCTGCTTCATAAGCTAGGGCACTTCCAAGTTCCTTGTTCAGAGGCAACTTGTTAGATGGCAGAGGCATCCGAACCCCGAACACCTTATCGTTACCCTGGCGCAGCTGAGTGTTGCTAATCTTAGGACGACCCATCTTGGTGGCGGCCCTTTGAACTAACTGCAAAACAACACAGAAAAAACAACTTTCAGCACTTCAATATCACCACCTATTGAACAATATTTTATTCAAAAGTACGGACTGAGATTTTGTCCTTAACTGTCCAAGTCAAGCTGCTTGGGCTGAATTCGTTGATCAGTCCTGGGACGAATATTACCAACGGCGTGAATAGATTCCGTGGAATAAATTCAGGGCATTCCCGTCCAGGGAGCCTCAACAAACTCTGTAAATATTGCCATTGGCCTGCCATTGGCACATATACGGAGTTTGGTAATGTTCCATGAGCGGGAATGTCCTGAATTCATTCCACGGAATCTATCCACGCCGTTGGTAATATTGGGCCCTGGTTTTCGAAATATACGTATGTGGTGACTTGCAGCAAAAATATCGGCATAATTTGTAGCGCATTGAGTTGTAAAACAATAGCATATTATGAACCAGTGTACACAGTAGTCGAATAATCCAATTCAATAACTTGATTTTAACAGGTTGTGCCACATTGCCAGTCCCTTTATTATTTACAGTTTTTTCGCGTTTTTCATGCCAAACCCAAAAGTATCCACAAACCTTCTAATGCAATGATGTAAAAAACTCAAACATATTCGGAATTAGCGTGGCCGATAGACAAATAATCCAACCCAAGCAATTAGATTTTGAAAACTTTTGCAAAACTGTCACTCCCTACTGTACAGTGTACCCCTGATCGGTGACGGGAAGTACTTCTCCAGCATGTTGATGTAGAACTTCTTTCGTCGAGATCCCACCTGGACGATGTAAATCAGATCCGAGACACGCTCTGCAATGTCGAATGGACCTTTCCACTGAGCCAGTAACTTATTGCGCATTGTAGGCAACAGAACCAGGCACTGGTCACCTGGCTGGAAACAACGAAGCTTGGCCTTCTTGTCATAGTAAGTCTTCTGGACCTCTTGAGCCTTTATCAGCTCTTGCTTTGTCAGTAGACAGGTTTCTTGGAGACGATCAGCTAAGTCAATGACATATGTATAAGTGGTCTTGACTTCCGGATCTGGTTCCTCATCATCCCACAGTTCCCGAAGAACCTGTAGGGGTCCTCGGACGGACCTGCCGTACATAAGCTCGAAGGGAGACACCTTGAGTGAGCTCTGTGGCGCCTCCCGGTACGCGAACAGAAGTGGGGCAATGTAGCGCGGCCACTCCTTAGGTTGTTCTCCTGAGCATTTTCTTCAGCGTCCCATTAAACCTCACACAGAGTCCGTTGCACATCGGGTGATAGGGTGTTGTCTTTAGCCCCTTTACCGATAACAACCACATCAACTCCTCCATCATGGCAGAAGTAAACTGGGTCCCCCTGTCACTGAGGACTTGTTTGGGGATACCGACCCGACAGAAGATTTCCAACATGGCTTCTGCAACAGTCGTGGCCTCAATGTTCCTCAAGGGCACAGCCTCGGGCCACCTCGTGCTAAAGTCAACCAAGGTGAGAATATACTTTGCCCCATCGCTCGCCCTTGGGTTTATCGGCCCCACAATGTCCACCGCCACCCACTCAAAGGGTTCAGAGATCAGTGGGAGGGGCCGTAGTGGTGCAGGTGGGACTCACCCTCAGTCACTGGTTTTCTGGCAAACATCACAAGAGCGGATTAGCCAAGCGATCTCCTGGCCCATACTTGGCCAGGAGAACACTGCACTGATGCGATCAAAGGTCTTCTTTTTACCCATATGACCACCAAGAGCAGTGCAATGACCTAGCTTGAACACAGCCAGGTGGTACTTGGAAGGAACCACGAACTGCAGTCGTGTTTCACCCAGAGACGTCACAGTCTCTCGGTAGAGACGGTTCCTCTTCTTTACGAACATCGTTCGATTCCCAAATGTCTCCTTGATGGTCCCAACCATCAAATTCTTGTGTACTGAAGTGAGCGTGCTGTCATGCTCTTGCTCTTGGACGACATCCTGACTATTGATGAGATCAGATGATGTGGCAATAGCCAATGGGGTGACTCGAGGTTTTGTTTGAGCCATACCCCGAGTGACTGCAGCAGCATTAACTTGAGTCAAAGCAGCAGCATCAGTTTGGGTTGCAGCATCCACTGCACATTGCACAACTGTTTCTTGCTCCCTTGATATTTCCAATGATGAGATCGTATATAGGTTCCCTCAGGACTGCTGCAGTGACCCAACCTGAGAAGAAGGGGTGTCCACCTCAGTCTTGGCCACTGGAACCGTTTGAATGTAACTATTGAAAAATATTTATTCAGATTATTGCTCATTTCTCCGTCGGTATCAGTTAGCTCGCCGGTACCTGACTGTATTGGTCCAATCTTTTCTCGTGTTTTAGTTTGATACATTTGATAGAATCCCTTGGGGTTTGCCTCTGCCTCCCTTGCTATCTTCAGTTCATTATTCCTCTTTGCTTTTCTTATCTCGGTGTTTACCCTACCCGCCAATACCTTATAATAATCTCAGAGGTAGACTTCGCCACGATTTATTCTCCTACCTATAGCCTTCCTTTGTACAATAATATTCTTAAAATAATGATTTATCCATTTAGGGTCTTTGTTGTTTGATCTGAGTTTTCTGTATGGTATGTTCTGCCTTTGTGCATTTAGTAACTCATTATTTAAATTGTTGTGGAACTCGGCAACCTCAGATCTCGTTATCAGGTCTCCCGGTAAGGTGAGGTCGCCCTCTGTGGGTATATTGTGAGAGGTCACCTCATGTGAGGTTATGTAGTTCGCCCCCAAGCATGATACCCCTTCATTCAGCTGCCTCTTCAAACTATGAAAGTTTGCCCTTCTGAAATCTAGGACTTAAGAGGAATTTTCCTTGTGGCTGCCCTGAAATTCTAACTGGAATCTGATTTCTTTGTGATTGCTGTTAGCAAGTTCGTTCCCTACCTCGACATTGCTAATGAGGTTTTTTCTGTTTGGCAGAACTAAATCGAGTATATTATTACCCCGGGTGGGTTCGGTTATATTTTGGCTTAGGAAACAGTCCTGGATTGTTTCAAGAAAATCCTCTGATTCTGAGTTACCTGTAAGGTCAATCAATCTATTTGGCTAAGTTAAAGTCGTCTACTATACATACTTTGCTATGTATGGAAGCCCTGCCCATTTCATCCTAAATAAGTCGCTCATTAACTCTATCAAAATTAGGAGGTCTATATATTACTCCTATCATGAATTTTTCCCTACCATCGATTAGGTCTATCCAAATTGTTTCTGCATTCCGTTCTGTTTTTATTACCTTATTTATTTCACACTTCAGATTATCCCTGACATAGTTTGCTACTCCGCCTCCTTTCCTAATCTGCCTATCGGTATGGAATGATTTGTAACCTGCAATTTGGTATTTGACAGGTAACTCATGTGAGTCTAGGTTTATCCATGTTTCGGTGAATGCTATTATGTCGATTTTTTCGGTACATACCAACGCCCTGATTTCATCTATTTTGTTTCTCATACTTCTGCAGATTGCGTAGTAGAAATTTAAGTTAGTCGTGTTCTGAGTCCTGTCTTTGTCGCGTTTATGTTTTAACTCCCTGCATAATTTAGTTTTCCATAATTCCTAGCAATATTTCCCTGTAACCTTTCACTTTGCTTACCCGCTCCCACTGCAGTCTCCTCCACCCCTGTGCTCATATGTTCTCTTAGCAGTTTAAAGGCTTCGACATCTTTTGAACTGCTCGGGGCCGGGTGCAATGTAGTGTTGGAATTGGAGGGCAGGAGTGTTAGTAATGACGATGTCTGGTGTGCCTCTGCCGTGACCAGAGTAGAATGTGGGGAAGAAAGGTCCAATGCGTGTTTTTGTGTGTGACCAGAGTGTGTAGTTGTTGGCCGTGGGGGTCTATGCGGTTGTGTTGGAATGCAGTGTGATGTGCATTAAGGTCGGCCATTAGTATTATAGGTAGGTGTGTGTTGTTAAAGATGGAGTTTAGGTCTGTGAAGGGAATAAGTGTGTTTGGTCTTGAGTATGTTGTGCAAATAATTATCTGTCCGTGTTGAGTGTCAATCTTGGCTGCCATGAAGTGTTTGAAGGCAAAGTCGGTGATGAATTCGTGTTTAATGGAGGATCTGATGAGGATTGCTACGCCCTCGTGTAGTTCGTGGGGTGACTGTCTTCTTATGTAGCCGAAGTGTTTGATTTTGGTGCTTGTGAATGTTGAGTTGAGGAGGAGAATGTCTGGGTTGTGTTCTTGTAGGAGGAGACAGATGACGTGTCTGTTTGAATGATATGCTCTACAGTTGAATTGCATAATGGTGATCATGTTAGTATGGGTGTGTCGAGTTTGTTCTTGTTTACTTATATGAAATTGAAATTCTGGGGTGCAGGAAGGGTACTTAAGTTGTCGGGTGACTGTGAGCGTGGTCTGTGTGTGGTGTGGTGAGGGATGGGCGATGACTTGACTGTGTGCGGGTAAGAGGGGGGAGAGGAGTGTGTGTGCAAGGGTCGTGTCGGGTGGTTTCCTGTTTTCTTTGGGGGGGGTGGGGAATATTTTTTTTTTTATCGATTTTGTTGGATGTGTGTATTGTATTATATTTTTATTGTCAGGTGTGTAGGGAGAGAGGGGAGAGGTGTTCTTCCTCTTTGATACAAGGATCCGTAATAGGTTTGTGGGGGTGATGGGCTGCCATTTTGTTTTTGGTTGTCTGTTGTGTTTGGGCAGGATTATGATTGGTCTGGGTGTCTGTGGTCCGGGAGGTAATGGTAGTCAGGTGAGATAGTTCAGGTGCAGGCAAGGTCGAGGGGGAGGGGCTGGGAGGTTTTGAACTGGTTTCTCTGGAGGGTGAGGTAATGGTAGTCTGGTGAGATAAGTCCGGTGTGGGCATGGCCGATGTGGAGGGGCGAAGGGAGTTTGTAATGGTTTCAATGGGGTGTGGGGGGGGGGGGGGGCATGATGGTCTGGGGGTTGGGGGAGGTGGGGAAGGTGCGGTCGGAGATGGGAGCAGTGGGGAAGGTGAGGTCGGGTCCGGTGCAGAAGGAATCAGGTATGTGTATGGTAGGGAGGCCGTTGGCCTTCAATCCTTCAATTGCAAGTTTTAGGAAAAGCTACCTGTTTCCGCTGCTTAGGGTGTGTGCCAAATGTATGATGGTATTCTCTTTCCTGTGTGGACACGACTCTCCGAAGAATACACGATAGACAATATTAGATCTCAACGTTGCCTGTGGGACCCAAGGGACGATAGACGATAGATTCAGCACAAAAGAAGAAGAAGAGGAAAGCATACAACGCTATCTTCTTTGTTAACAATTGACGAAAGCGAAAAGATTGGCGCACTAGATCTTTACGCGTGTTTAACAGGGTGTGCTCAAAATATTGAATTTTTTTAGAAAATTTATGTAATATAATGACGGAAAAAGTGCTAGTGTGACGCTGCCTTAAGCGTGTCCGTCTGTTGGTTGGCAGGAAACATGGCTCCCTGTTTAAAGCATTGAAGAGTAACCGAGCAGTCAGGAGTCAAAGTGAATGTGCACATGTACTCGTATATGTGTGTGTGTGTGTGTGTGCGCGTGTGTGTGTGTGCGCGCGCGTGCATTGGCATCCTTTTATTTATTATCCACACGAGACACGAGGAGCCGAGAGGCACCCATTTTTTTTACTACTAAACGATAAAAATAATTTATAAATAAAATATCAGGCATAAAAATTGGATACTGCAAATGTGTATTTGGGTAAAAAATACATGATTTTAATTGAAAAATAAAGAACATAAGACTGGAAGAAACTGCAGCGGGCCTATTGGCCCATACTGAGCAGCCCCATTTACACCAAACTCCTATTGCTCATAAATCCATCCAACCTATGTTTGAAGCTATCCAGCGTATTCGAGCTAATGGTGATATTTGGTAACTTGTTCCACTCGTCCACTACTCTATTTCCAAACCAATGATTACCTATTTCGCGCCTAAATCTAAATTTTTCTAATTTAAACCAGTGTTACGAGTTCGCTCCTGGTTGGGTAGTTAAAGTACCTTTGTAATGTACCCTTTGTTTAGCTCTGACTTCCATTTATACACCTCTGTCATATCGTCCCACACTCTACGTCTCTCGAGGGAGTGCAAATTAAGATGCTTTAACCTTTCTCTGTACTCAAGGTTCCTAATGCCCGGGATTAGTCATGTCATTCTCCTCTGAATTGTTTCCAAGGATTCTATATCCATTCTGTAATACGGTGACGAGAATTGAACTGTGTAATCCAAGTGAGGTCTCACACACGCAAGATATAGTTTTAGGATGACCTCGCTAGTCTTGTAACGAACACTCCTTTGTATGAACCCAAGTTCTTTATTAGCCTTGTTTCGAGCAAATACACATTGTTTACTTGGCTTAAAATTCCTATTTATCATTACTCATAAATCTTTCTCGCAGTCGGATTTCTCAATAACATCGTTTTTCATCTGGTATCTGGTTTACATAAGAACATAAGAAAGTGGGATACTGCAGGAGGCCGACTGGCCCATACAGGGCAGATCCCTTTCACACCCATCCCAGCACTTCCCTGTGCCTATCCAACTTCGTCTTGAAGCTCCCTAGCGTCCCCGATCCTACTATAGCACTCGGTAGCCTATTCCACATATCCACAACTCTATTACCAAACCAGTGCTTGCCTATATCCTTTCTGAATCGGAATTTATCTAATTTAGAGCCATTTGTTCGAGTTATTTCGTTATTACTGAGCTTCAGAACATCTTCCATTTTACCCTTGTTAATCCCACTTACCCACTTGAACACCTCTATCATATCTCCCCTAACTCTACGCCTCTCTAATGAATGCAAGCCTAAGCTTTTCAGTCTCTTCATATGGAAGGTTTCTAATATTATGGATCATTTTTGTCATTCTTCTTTGTACTCTCTCCAAAGAATCTATGTCCATTCTATAATAAGGACACCAGAATTGAACCGCATAATCCATGTGTGGCCTCACTAATGCTAGGTAAAGTTTCAAGATAACGTCAGCAGTTCTGTTACTCACACTCCTAGATATGAACCCAAGAATCCTGTTTGCCTTGTTGCGAACGCTAATACATTGTTTTCTAGGTTTCAAGTCGTTGCTAACAAATACACCTACATCTTTTTCACAATCTGAGTTTTCTATTTCCGTGTTACCTAGTTTATACTTAACGTTTGTATTCGTCTTCCCTATCTGTAGTACCTTGCATTTATCAGTATTAAAATTCATTTGCCAGTCTACTGACCACTCATGTAAGGTATCTAGATCTCTTTGAAGGTGTTCAAAGTCACTGTCTGAATTTATCACTCTCCCCATTTTGGTATCATCTGCAAATTTACTAATCCTACTAGTTATGTCTAAATCAAGATCATTAATGAATATAACAAACAGCAGAGGGCCTAATACAGATCCCTGGGGAACTCCGCTTTTGACCGCACCCCAGTCTGACTTAAATCCATTTATGCTGACTCTTTGTTTCCTACCAGTTAACCATGACCTAATCCATTTTAATAATGATCCACCTATTCCATGTGCTTCTACCTTCCTTATCAATCTCTCATGAGGGACTCTATCGAATGCTTTACTGAAATCTAAATAAATTATATCATATGACTTATCATTATCTACCGCTTCATATACTTCTGAGAAAAAGCTAAGCAAATTTGTGAGACAAGAACGTCCCTGGGTGAACCCGTGCTGAGAAGAATGAATTAAGTTGAATGTTTCAAGGTGGCTTCTGATTTTTGTAGCAATAATTGACTCTAGCAACTTGCCTATGATTGACGTGAGACTAATGGGACGGTAATTTGATGCAATTGATTTATCACCTTTTTTGAAAATCGGAACTACATTTGCAAGTTTCCAAGCTTCTGGCACTAGGCCCGATTCTAATGACTTATTAAATAAAACTGCTAATGGATTACTCAACTCATCTCTACATTCTTTTAATATTCTAGCATATACCTCGTCTGGACCAGGCGATTTATGAGGCTTCAGTTTGTTAATTACTTTAAGTACATCATTACTAGTAATATTGATGTTCATCAACATATTTTCTATACTGTCGTTATATACCTTATGAACTTCTGGAAACTGTGCTAGGTTTTCATTTGTGAATACGGAGCGAAAATGACTATTTAACGTACTACACATTTCTAACTCATCATCAGTCATTATACAGTTGATAAAAAGCTTTGGGGTTATTTTTCGATTCGTTTGCTACCTTGATTTCATAATTTCTCTTTGCTTTCCTAATTTCTGTTTTTACCTGTCTTGTTAGGTTCTGATAGTAACCAAGTAAGTGATTTTCGCCTTTCTTAACTTTTCTATATACTCCTTTCTTTTTCCCTAGAAGATCTAAGAGTCTATTATTCATCCACTTTGGTTGGTTCTGTATCGATCTGAATTTTCTTTTAGGGATGTGTTTATTTTGAGCATTATGGATTGTCGCAATAAATTGTTCATAAGTAGCTGCTAAATTAAATTCGGGGTTCTCCCGTCCTAAGTCGACAGTTTCCGGAGGTGTGGGGGGGATTAATCTTTTGACCATAGGGTCATCCCTTAGGTCTCTCCTTAAGCTACCGTAATTAGCCTTCCTAAAATCCGGGATCAAGGCCGAATTTTCCTTCTTCCTGCCATTCCATATTATGTTAAAATATATGGCTTTATGATCACTGTTTCCAAGTTCGTCTCCAATCCCAACATCTTTTACTAGATTTTCATTATTACTGAGAACTAAATCGAGGATATTATTTCCTCTAGTGGGCGATTTATGAATTGATATAAAAAACTATCTTGTACTACTTCTAGAAAATCTTCAGATTCATTATCGCTAAGTTGATTTTTCCAATCTTAGCCTGAAAAGTTGAAATCGCCTAGAATACATACATTGTTTCTATCAGATGCCTTCTTTATTTCCTCCCATAGCAATTTACCATCGTTCCTACTCAAATTAGGTGGTCTATATATAACACCAATGACTACGGACTCATTGCCCTCACCAATCTCTACCCAAATACTTTCATTGTCGTTATTTGTTTTAATGTTTGATTTATTGCAGCTTTTTAATGACACCCTTACACTGCTACACCGACCCCCTCTCCTTCCTACTTTGTCAAATTTAAATAGGTTATATCCTGGAATATGAAATTCTGCTAAAAAATGTTTGCTCTTTGAATTTATCCATGTTTCCGTTATTGCAATTATATCTATGTTCTCTTTACTAACAATGGCCCTGAGCTGGTCCATTTTGTTACACAGGCTTCTACTATTAGTATAATAAACACTCAATATATTTCTTCCGTTTCTATCTGTTTTACATTTATTACTTTGGTGTTTGTTATTATGACTAACTATATTTTCAGCATTATCTACTTCTGTTTCACTGCTGTTATTTTCACATGGTATTTTCCTCTCTTTACCATTGATGGGATTTGGACATATTAAAACCCCACCTTTACTACCCTGTCAACTATCTCCGCTAGCACCGCCACCCCCTTCCTACTTAAATGCACCCCATCCCTTGCATACATACTATCATCACCATAGTACAGGCTCGAACTATCAATGAATGGCGTCGACAGCTCTTTACACTGTTCTTCCAACCAGCAATTTAAACCAATTGCACGGGACATCCATTCACGACTGGCACCACGTCTAGGTAGGATAGAGCAAGCAATAGGAGTTCCACCCTTCACCCTAATCTTATCTAGAGCTTCCCTATACAGCTTACGCAGTAGGGTGTGTCAATTTAGGGGGTGAACTCGCTAAATTGAAAATCGAGTAATTTGGTAGCAATTTATTGTAGTCTTTAAGCATGCAAAACAATATTCTGGCATAAATTCTTTTTTATAATAAGTCCTACCTACATCAAATGGATTTTTAAATGTACATATTTGTGAATTTATAACATAACCAGCGTTTGCACACATGTTACTGTTTCAAGTTTCAAATTATTATATTTTATTATCCGTAGTCTATTTGAAAGTAACCAATGCCTTCATACTCTCTTTGCTTGGTTTCTTGTCATCAGTAGTCTGCTTGCTATTTGTGCTTTGATGTAACCTTCTCGCCTCTCGTGGCTGTAAACATGGCCCGCTGCTTCTGTGACCATTTTCACACATCTCTCCACACTTTGAGTGTGGGAAGGCCACTTCGGCACCTGCATTGGAGTCTCTTTAAGGTTTCTCAATTCTTGGCTAGTTAGACTTGTTGTCAACGGTGGCTCTAAGACTTCCAAACTCAAGTCAACCAATTCTGACAATTTGGTGGCATTGACGTTTATTGGGGGAACTTTTCTTGAATGAAACGAACAGTCTCCCAACTGGTCGTCATCTATTAGCGTTCCTCTAATCTTTAGAATGACTTCTACAGCCTCGGTTCGGAGATTGGTACATTGACTGCAAAGCATTGCTTGCAAAACTGCTTCTGATCGAGCATACCAAGCGGACCTTCTTGCCACAGGTAACACGATGTCCCTCACTACCTTCCTCTGTGTTCTTACTAGCTGCAATTGAAACAAAAGGTGATTGGGCCCATCCACCCACATAGGATTAAGTTTCACACTAAACCACTGGGGAAGATAAACTCCAATAATAAATTCAACAATTAACCTCAAATTCTTCAGCACTTTGCCCTTCAATTCGTGTTTGGAAATCCAAATCCTGCAGAAACGAAGAGCTGTAGTTAACCAACGGCTGTGACTGACAGGTCCAATCTCCAAGAGAGCCAATGACTGAGGCACTTCTCCTGATCTTATTGCTTGGGCAATACGATAAGCATAGGATTGATCTGTGCTGAGATCTTTGATGACTCCTTCAGACAACGCCGGAAGGGGAGGGCCAACTTCGACCTTTGGAATGGTTGTATTTATTTCTAGTTGTGTTGCTTCATCCAGCATGATGCCAAGGGGACCTGACCACTTGTTGTTGCTCTTTGTAGGACCATCAAGTTCCTGGATGAGATGATGAAGAGGTAGCTCGCCTGTATGTAAATCACATACAATCCAAACAAGTCTTCTTCCTAGTTTTTTCTCTAAATGCGTCATTACACCCCCCTGCCATCCGGTGTTCACTGCAGTTGAATCTCCACCAACAGCCTGCAGTGAACTGCCAAGTCCTCTCTCCTGAACCCAACATAAAATATGATCAGCAATGACCTCTGCATGTTTCTTCCCTTCTACTTCAGTTTCGGGAGCAAAGTGAAACAAAAACCGACCACCAGGTTCAGAACAGACAGAGTAGTGTTCTTCTTTGATGAGACCTGGAAACTTTCTGTTCACTCCCTCTACTTCTAGCAAAACTTTTGTGTCATCTATTCTTCCATCAAACAAAAGACAGGAGAGCCCTCCCTCGCTTAAATCTTTTTCATGCTGATCAGATATTTCCTTCATTATTTTTTCTTGTGCTCTTCTAATTTTATTATGATCTATCACCAAAGATACATCCTCTCGGCTGATGAGGCCTGCATCCATCCAAGCGGCAGTTGCAATTTCTGCAGCCTCACGAAGTCCAGCATGGTGGCGAATACTAGCTAAAGCAATGTTTGAAATATTTCTTGTGTTGTATTTCATTTTCTTTGGTAAAGGTTCAGATGGCTCTTTGGAACTATCATCTGATGTTGCTTCCTGTTCATCAGAAGAACTATCAAAGAAGTGATAAACATCTTGACACAGCTCTTCCTCTCTTTGGATGGCTTCTTCACTCTTCATTTTCTTCTTTTGTTCCCTCTCTCGGATTTGTTCTCTCTTCTTGGCATTAGCAATCTGCTTCTTTGTTTCTGAATAATCTATTGAACCCATTTGCATACTTCCTTGGCCTTCTGCCTTTGTCCTCTGTGCCTTTATAAATTCAAGCTCTAAAACAGGGATCTTCTTTTCACGAGGACAACCACAATCAATGTGGGAATTATTTTCTCTCTTACCTGAGTGAGAACAGTTGGATTCAGAACATAATTGTATGGAGCACTTGCAGGTCAAAATGTCAAACAGAGTATCAAGTGTGTGCAGAAATTCATTTTTCCTGGCCAAGTTTCCTTTACCAAGTGATGTTTCAACTGCTTTGTGCCATAATTTCGTTAGTTTTAGCTCAATAGTTCGACACTGATTAATCACAGTTGGTTTGAATAGTGCATTAGCTTTTGTCCATTGATGCAGAAGAGGGACTATCATGTCATTTATGAGTTCTTTATCTGTATAGTTCCTTCTGTCCTTTGCATTTTTTTCTCGAAGGAGTAACCCTAATCTTAGCATGTCTCTCACTGTTGGAAGTTCTGATACAGGAAGCTCCTTCCCTTTACCAACTAGCAGGCTCAAGTGGGTTGACAACTGACTTCTTGTCTTCAATTTTGACATCTTCACACTATCTGACAAATAGAAAAATATTTCAATGTTTCATAATTCAATTGTTTCAAAAAATATCAATTTGTTTATCAAAAATGCTGTAACAGAAATAACATAATAATTTCTTAGAACATAATGTTTTATACAATGATATAAGTAACTGCGACAATCAATATGCCCTACTTACAATAATTAAAATGTAGAATTCGTCTGGTGGAGTAGGTGCAAGTGCAATGAGAGCAAACCACCGTCTATGATATCTAGAAGGAGAGTGAGCCGGGCGCCTTATCCTCACGCTTGGTACAAGTCAAAACAAGAATTAAACTGTCCCACACGGAGAGCCTGTTCATGTTCTGACATGCATATTGTACACAAGCTATAGAAGCATAAAATACTCCATAATCCATATGCTTACATGAGATTAGTTAATATCAAGTGAATAATTCTAATCAAGTCTCATTAATTTGTTGAAATACTGATATTTGAAACTTTAAGGTATAATTGATGTAGGTGAGGGTTATTTCAATTCATTTTTGTTTGCTAATCTCAAGTTTAGACATAAAGAGGCACAATATTTTGACTACCAAATTTGATTTTTAACATGTTGACAAAATTGACACACCCTATTACGCAGTTCGACACTGGTAAGCTTACCTACGTCATTGTCTCCTGCACTGAGTAAGACTATGGGGTTGTCTCCACAGTCATCATTGACGTTCTCCACTCTCTCCAGTACTCTACCTATCCCTGCCCCGGGGAGACACTCGAGCTTCCTAACTTTAGTGCAGAGATTGTTACCTAAATACTTCACCATCGAGTCTCCCATGACAGAAACACATTTGACCTTACCTGAGTGTGGTTTCCCTGTTTACATCTCCTATACTGAGTACTTTACATTTGTCCACAATGAATTTCATCTGCCATTTCTCAGACCATTCGAAAAATTTGTTTATATCTTCCTGTAGTTTTGCGGAGTCCTCGTCAGATTTAATTACACGCCCTATTTTAGTGTCATCAGCAAATTTACTTATGTATCTGTCTACGCCGATATCTATGTCGTTTATGTATATCATAAATTATAATGGTCCGAGTACTGAGCCTTGGGGAACTCCACTAGTGACGTTGCTCCAATCGGATTTAGTGCCGTTAATGCTCACTCGCTGTTTCCTGTCCTGTAACCACGCCCTAATCCGTTTTAGAATATCTCCTTTAATGCCATGAGCCTCCTCTGTCGAAGGCCTTACTAAAGTCGAGATACACCACATCATAATTGTGCCCCTCGTCCACTGATTCGAAACAGATGAAAGAATGTTAATAGATTAGTTAGACATGGACGCTAGGGTGTGTCAATTTTGTCAACATGTTAAAAATCAAATTTGGTAGTCAAAATATTGTGCCTCTTTATGTCTAAACTTGAGATTAGCAAACAAAAATGAATTGAAATAACCCTCACCTACATCAATTATACCTTAAAGTTTCAAATATCAGTATTTCAACAAATTAATGAGACTTGATTAGAATTATTCACTTGATATTAACTAATCTCATGTAAGCATATGGATTATGGAGTATTTTATGGTTCTATAGCTTGTGTACAATATGCATGTCAGAACATGAACATGAACAGGCTCTCCGTGTGGGACAGTTTAATTCTTGTTTTGACTTGTACCAAGCGTGAGGATAAGGCGCCCGGCTCACTCTCCTTCTAGATATCATAGACGGTGGTTTGCTCTCATTGCACTTGCACCTACTCTACCAGACGAATTCTACATTTTAATTATTGTAAGTAGGGCATATTGATTGTCGCAGTTACATATATCATTGTATAAAACATTGTGTTCTAAGAAATTATTACGTTATTTCTGTTACAGCATTTTTGATAAACAAATTGATATTTTTTGAAACAACAATTGAATTATGAAACATTGAAATATTTTTCAATTTGTCAGATAGTGTGAAGATGTCAAAATTGAAGACAAGAAGTCAGTTGTCAACCCACTTGAGCCTGCTAGTTGGTAAAGGGAAGGAGCTTCCTGTATCAGAACTTCCAACAGTGAGAGACATGCTAAGATTAGGGTTACTCCTTCGAGAAAAAAATGCAAAGGACAGAAGGAACTATACAGATAAAGAACTCATAAATGACATGATAGTCCCTCTTCTGCATCAATGGACAAAAGCTAATGCACTATTCAAACCACCTGTGATTAATCAGTGTCGAACTATTGAGCTAAAACTAACGAAATTATGGCACAAAGCAGTTGAAACATCACTTGGTAAAGGAAACTTGGCCAGGAAAAATTAATTTCTGCACACACTTGATACTCTGTTTGACATTTTGACCTGCAAGTGCTCCATACAATTATGTTCTGAATCCAACTGTTCTCACTCAGGTAAGAGAGAAAATAATTCCCACATTGATTGTGGTTGTCCTCGTGAAAAGAAGATCCCTGTTTTAGAGCTTGAATTTATAAAGGCACAGAGGACAAAGGCAAAAGGCCAAGGAAGTATGCAAATGGGTTCAATAGATTATTCAGAAACAAAGAAGCAGATTGCTAATGCCAAGAAGAGAGAACAAATCCGAGAGAGGGAACAAAAGAAGAAAATGAAGAGTGAAGAAGCCATCCAAAGAGAGGAAGAGCTGTGTCAAGATGTTTATCACTTCTTTTATAGTTCTTCTGATGAACAGGAAGCAACATCAGATGATAGTTCCAAAGAGCCATCTGAACCTTTACCAAAGAAAATGAAATACAACACAAGAAATATTTCAAACATTGCTTTAGCTAGTATTCGCCACCATGCTGGACTTCGTGAGGCTGCAGAAATTGCAACTGCCGCTTGGATAGATGCAGATGGACGCCCGCTTGTGAAGCCATGTTGGGAATCATTGACCAACTTGTGCTTCTCCATGTGATTTCGAATAGAGTTTGAAATGATTGCTTCCAGTAATTTGCTTCCAATTGATAATAAACTGATTGGACGCTAGTTAGAGGATAGTGATCTATCTCCTTTCTTGAAAATCGGTATTACATTCGCTATTCTGTAGGATTTTGGTACTACACCCGTTTTTAATGGCATGTTAAACAAATTTGTTGAGGGCATGCTAAGCTCTTCCTTACATTCTCTTAATACGCTGGGAAATATCTCAAGGGGACCTGGTGACTTATTAGGTTTTTGCTTGTCTATTTGCTTACTTACACCGCTACTAGTCACTACTATCTCATTAAGTCTTTTTTCTTCACTATCTCTGTTTGTCGTCGGTGCCTCGGCTATCATGTTTAAATTTTTGGTGGTGAAGACTATTGGAAAAATATCAGCTTTGATTATTGCTCATTTCTCAATCGTTATCCGTAAGGATCCTTCGGGGTTTGACTTCGCCTCCCTTGTTACCTTTAGTTCATTATTCCTCTTTGCTTTTCTTATCTTAGTCTTAACCCGAGTGGCCAATAGCCTATAATAATCTCGGAGGGAAATTTCACCACAGTTTATTCTCCTACTTATAGCCTTCCTTTATCCAATAATATTCTTTAAATGATTATTTATCCATTTGGGGTCATTGTTATTTGATCTGAGTTTTTTGTATGGTATGTTCTGCCTTTGTGCATTAAGTAACTCCTTATTTAATTTTTTTCTGGAACTTTTCAACCTCAGATCTCGTGATCAGGTCATCCTCAAGAGTCATACTTTGTGAGGTTATTGTTGTCAGGTCACCAGGTAAAGTGAAGTTACCATCTGTGCATACATTGTACATAAGAACATAAGAAAAAGAGGTCTGCAATAGGCCGGTTGGCCTGTGCATGGTCGAGAGTTACTACCACTCTATCATCCATGAATCTATCCAGCCTTCATTTGAAACTTTCCAGCGTTCCAGCACTTAGTACAAAGTTGCTAAGCTTGTTCCACTCGTCCACCACCCTATTTGTGAACCAGTTTCTTCCTATCTCCCTCCTAAACCTAAACTTATCCAACTTAAACCCGTTGCTCCGAGTCCTATCCTGCTCGAATATTATAAGAACTTTATCTATATCCCCTTTATTGATTCCTTTCACCCACTTAAATACTTCTATCATATCTCCCCGCACTCTTCGTCTTTCTAGGGAATGCAAGTTTAGTTTCTTTAACTTATCCTGATATGGAAGGTTTCTAAGTCCCGGAATCATTTTCGTCATTCTTCGCTGCACCGACTCTAGTGAATTGATATCCATTCTTTAATAAGGGCACCAGAACCGCATAATCGAGGTGCGGCCTGACTAGCGCAAGATATAGTTGCAATTAGACCTCTGCACTCTTATTACTTACACTTCTAGATACAAATCCAATACTCTGTTTGCCTTATTTCGAACATTAACGCACTGTTTTCTAGGCCGTAGGTCCGGGCTTACGAGTACCCCTAGGTCTCTTTCACAAGCCGACTTCTATAGGTTGATGTTGTTAAGGCTGTATACATTGACAGTATTTGTTCTTCCAATATTAAGTACGCTACACTTGCTGGTGTTGAATTTCATTTGCCATTTTTCAGACCACCCCTGCAGTTTATTTAGATCCTCCTGTAATGCATTTGCACCCTGCCCTGAATTAATCTGCCGCCCTATTTTGGTGTCATCCGTAAACTTGCTTATGTCACTGCTGATCCCAGTGTCTAGATTGTGTGAGGTCATCTCACGTGAAGTCATGTAATCCACCCCCTTTGTAACACCCTTTCTCTCAGCTACCTTTTCGACCCATCAAAGTTTGCCCTTCTGAAATCTGGGACTTTAATGGAATTTTCTTTGCGATTGACGTTAAGTTCTACTTTGAATCGTACTTCTACTGTATGTGATCGCTGTTAGCTAGTTCGTTTCCTACCTCGACATTACTAAATAGGTTTTCTCTGTTTGACAGAGCTAAGTCGAGTATATATATATATATATATATATATATATATATATATATATATATATATATATATATATATATATATATATATATATATATATATATATATATATATATATATATATCCCCACACAGACACGGTAAATTGTTTAACGTGGATGACGATGAAGTCACAACTACTAAATATATAAAACATCTAGTGTAGGCCTGATATATAGGAAGAATCTCAACACCATCCATCATCACTACATATAACACCATCCATCATCACTACATATAACAACATCTATCATCACTACATATAACACCACCCATCATCACTACATATAACAACATCCAGCATCACTACATATAACACCATCCATCATCACTACATATAACACCATCCATCATCACTACATATAACAACATCTATCATCACTACATATAACACCACCCATCATCACTACATTTAACAACATCCAGCATCACTACATATAACACCATCCATCATCACTACATATAACACCATCCATCATTACTACATACGAACACCATCCATCATCACTACATATAACACCACCCATCATTACTACAGATCGGTAAAGTAGTTTCCGAGAATCTCGTGCGGAGACCTTACAACATTTCCACATCTTTTTCAACCTCTGTGTGGTTTAACGGGTCGGGTGGGGTTGGGTGTGTCGGATCGGGTTGGTTGAAGTTTTTTTTGAGATCCCCACATGACACTTGCTATCCATGCCAAGTTTGGTCCTGGCAGCTCATTCGCTAGGCTCCACATTGTCTCACTGTTCAGTCCCCAAAACTTCTTCCATCATTAGTTTATTAACGGTGTATGTAAGTTCCACTACAACGGTACAGCAAAGTATATTTTTTTAGCATTAAACTTATTTTTTATTGTTTAATCATCACTACATATAACACCATACATCATCACCACATATAACATCATCCATCATCACTACGTATATCACCATCCATCATCACTACATATAACACCACCCATCATCACTACATATAACACCTCCCATCATCACTACATATACAACATCCACCATCACAACATACAGTATAACATCATCCATCATCACTATATATAACACCATCCATCATCATCACTACTGTACATATAACACCATCCATCATCATCACTACTGTACATATAACACCATCCATCATCACTACAGATCGGTGTGAAATATAACAAAGTCTAGGACTGCTTTTAGTATCCTGGTGGTCCAGCGGTTAGCTTTCCCCGGTCACAGTCATAGGGTTGTGGGCCGTGGGTTCGAATCCTGGCGGGTTGAGGTGTTGATTGTATGTAGAAGTCCGCGTGCTTTATTGGGCTAATGAAATATATATATATATATATATATATATATATATATATATTCGGAGTACCGTTTAGGTCAGTGGAATGACCATGGTCAATTAAATTACAATTACATGATTATCATTTAAATTACAATTATAATATAACTGATAACTTTTCAATTACAATTCCTATTATCTTGTAATTAATTTTAACACTAGTTGACAAGGGTTCGGCAACTTGGATCAAATACGCTGCACTTTATTAATTTTGAGCTGATTTCAAATATGTCAATAAAAAAATGTCAGTCACGTAAAATTTTTATGATATATGTGTGTATGTAGTGGAGGAATATAAGATACGTACTTGTGTTGGTAGTGATATATTAAATGCAAGGCTAGCAAAACTGAACAGGAGTATTGGGGAGACTACAACGCCGAGGTTGTGTTAATTCACCAAATTCACCAAATTGAGTATCCAAATGTACCTTCGGCAATAAGGCCCGTTCCTCACGGAGAAAGCCTCCCTATACCTAACCCACCGGCTAATTTGGAAGAGCTCTCAACTTCGGATGAGGAAATTGAGGAAGAAATCCCAAAATCATCCCATGATCCTCCTTTTATTGACCAGACTTCCAATGAACCACATCTTATAGAACAAAGTGAACTTAATGATCTTGTACGTGATCTCCGTCTGTCAAAACAGCAGGCGGAACTTTTAGCAACAAGACAGCAGGAATGGAACTTGCTAGCGAAACAGGCAAGAATTTATGTTATTAGGAAAAAAATATTACAATATCTTCATTCTACAGTATGCAGGAGTCCCTCTGTGTGTGTACTGAGGTAGATGGACTGATGTCAGAGTTGGGAGAAAAACATGACCTAGAGGAATGGCGGCTTTTCATAGATTCCTCCAAGTTTAGTTTGAAAGCAGTATTGTTGCATAATGGGAACCAGAAGCCTTCAGTTCCAGTAGCGCATACTGTAGGTTTGAAGGAAGCGTATGGTAGTATGGAGAAAATACTGACCGCTATTGAAACAAGGAGTATAGATGGCGGATCTGCGGCGATTTGAAGGTTATAGCCCTTCTACTCGGCCTTCAAGGAGGGTTCACGAAATATTGCTGTTTTCTGTGTTTATGGGACAACAGGGCAAGACAAAAACACTACAACATAAAGGACTGGCCAAAGAGAAAAGTGTTTGTTCCAGGAAAAAGCAGCGTTAAATATACTCCCTTGGTAGACCCAAACGATGTACTTCTACCTCCTTTACACATCAAGCTGGGACTAATGAAGGATTTTAAGAAGGTTATGGACCAACAAGGTGATGGGTTCGTGTACTTGAGGGGAAAATTCCCACAGCTTAGTAATGCTAAAGTCAAAGAGGGTATCTATGTTGGTACACAGATAAGAAAGTTACTTCGTGATGACAACTTTGAAAACAAACTGAATGAAAATGAGCTAGCTACATGCAAATCCTTCACATCTGTAGTCAAGGGGTTTCTTGGAAACAAGAAGGAAGAAAACTAATGCCAACTTGTAGAGGAACTCTTAAAAAACTACAAAAAATTAAGATGCAGGACGTCCCTGAAGTCCACCTCCTACACTCGCACTTGGAATTTTTTCCTGAGAATCTGGGGGCGGTTGGTGATGAACAGGAAAGGTACCAGGGTAGAAGGGATCCTGCCATGATGTGGGACTGTTGCTGGTTTTTACAATCGGAGGATAATACAATACATAAAGGATGAAATAAAATAACAAATGCCCATACAGTGGCTAATTTAATACTTGTTGTGTCTTCGTATGATTGTTTTTATTCTTTATTGAATTTTAGTGTGATGACGTGGTAAAAAGTAACAGTAATAACAGGATAAATGGTATTTTTCAGTTTTTGTATTTGTAAGATTGAATTTTTTGTATTACAAGTAAACTGTACGTGCCAGATAATTTTTATTGCCAGATTTGAAATCAGCACCTGAATATTACCAAACAGAAGCTGCTCTGAACCATGTTACCGTTTTTTTCTAATTTCTTGCCTAGTGTTACATTTCAATTAAGTTACAAATACAATTACTCCAACCCTGTTTACAACAGTGACGTCCGAGAGCTGTACATTGTGGGTAAAACAAGTGCTTGGCGTCCTTAGGCAACTGTACATGTCAAGTTCAAGTTGTCAACCTAAAACAACTTTCTTGTGACCCTTTTCCCACTTAATTTCTAAAGAGATAGCATCATTATTTTTGTCAGTATTATGAATTATATAAAACACAAATATATGATGCATATTTTCATTGTAAAATGGTACATAAAGAAGCGTAAGTTATGGCTGTGGCTGGCAACCCACTAGGGGCAGGACGTCATATACGAGTACATCAGGACTAAAACAGTATCCTTGATATACATGACGTCACGGGCCCCTATGCAAAAGTGTCTAAGACTTCGTAAAAATGCATCTGGACTCTATAAGACAAGGATCATGTAAACACAAGATATGTCAGCAGTCTTGGAAAAGCTCACAAACTCGGCCAAAATCAGTTGTTATTGCTTAGGAGAAATATGATAAAAAATTTTCCCTAATATATACACACGCTACTCCGAATCACAGATGCGATTCTTATCACAGTTGCCTCAGGAGAAAATCAATCTCTACTCAAAAGAGACTCATAATTGTCCTAAAGTCAGCCATGTTTGCTGAGTGACTTTCTAGTCTGTCTAGAAATAAACCCTGATGATATTGTGGACATATTTATTCTTATAAGGGATCGTAAGCCATCCCTGCGTAACACAGGTAGTAGGAAGGCAACCTATTATCTCTGTATAATGTCATTGAGGAAATATAGTGGATAATTTACCTTTTCAATGTAGCTAGAGATAGATGTCTAATGGTAGACTCTACTGCCATATGGCATAAAAATTATGACCAAGTCCCAGGTTGCTGATCTGTTTCTCTCTTTTGATCTTTTTTATTTGTTATTATTTCTTTGTGGTTCTTTATTATTATTATTATTATTATTATTATTATTATTATTATTATTAATATTATTATTATTATTGTTATTATATTATTATTACAGTGTGAATATTATTGTTATCATTACTATTTTCATATGTTATTTTTAATTGTGCATTTTTTATTATAAATTTTATTTATTATGAATTATTATTATTATTATTATTATTATTATTATTATTATTATTATTATTATTATTATTATTATTATTATTATTGTCCCCCAGGCCCCGATGTGGGTCAGTGATCTGTGCCCGTTGGGCTAATCCCTGTAAAAAAATAATTTCTAAATACATTACGTGCCTCTTATGGACTATTACTCCAAATAAACAGTTGACGTCCTTTTATCTATTTGAAGTTGCATGTATTTTTCATGGATCCTCCCCTCCCCTTTCCTCCCATATGGTTTAGCTGGTTCTGCCACTGCCTGGCCAGGTGCCCAGTGTACCCACCCCTAAATCCGGCTCATTAAAACAGTTTTCTATGTGTTAAAAGACCTTAATTGTTGCATCACTAACACGTATTATAATTGCAACGGTGAGACAGAATCTTGTCGTTTGTGTGCTTTCGACTTAAAACAAGTAATAATTATTATCCTCTGTTTTGTTTTTCGGTTGTAGATACTTGAAATTTGTCTGCGTTAAGCTCTGGAATCTAAGATGAACCATGTAAACTGAAGCAAGTAATAGTCATTTACAATAAGTGGTTAGGATATGAAAAAATAATCTCAATCCTGTGCATGAATTCCAGACTGGAGACTATGCACTCAGTAATGTGTACCGCAGAGGCGGTGATGATGGCAGTAATAGAGGTGATGATGATTATGATGGTGGCGAGAGACTTCAGTGTGAATGCTCAGGCGACGACCTCCCTCCCTCCTATCGACCTGGTACACCAAGTAGTCCTGGACCAAACAGGGAAATACGTCATGCGGTGGACGCCCCGTGACAACGACATTATCATCGAGGTTCAGGTTGGTGATGTGAGATGTCTGATGTCTTGCGCAGGTATTAGTTTGCATGGGGTAGAAATATAACTGAAAAGACTTCGTAACTGTTAAATAGTCCGCGTTCATATGAAAGGGCTTAAATTTTCTTAAATTTTGTCTCAGGTTCGCGCTTGCGAGCAGCACAAGGGGTTTAGGTTAGGATGCTTCGAGTTGTTATATGTCAAAAGTGGCTCATAAATATAATTACTTAACGTTCAAAGAAACATGACGTGCTGGGTAATTCATTCTGATAATTTTGTAAACTAGAACTGTTCTATAACGACCAAAATTATCATACATAAGGAGCAGTTAGCGATAATAGTCCAATTCTTATGTATCCAGCTATGTAAATTGTATTTATTTCAAAGCTCAAGAATTATGCAGATGAGAATTTAAGGTCACAGTTTGTTCCTTTATTTTTAGTTTACCTTCCATGGGGTGAGCATTGCATAGCCTGATGTTTTAGGTCGACCTGTTTTTGCCGGTTAAGTTTTACTATCCTTCGAGGATGGCACTCCTATAGTCCCTAAGTACTTAAGCCTGTTTATACACATAAAAACTTTTGTTAAATATAATACTGCAAGCGTCATGTTAATTGAGAATTTACCCTAACACCTATAATACCAAGCTTCCTCTTCTTGTAGGTGGCGACGACTGGGTACGTGGGCCTCGGGTTCTCTCCCAATGGTGGTATGAAAGGCGCCGACATAGTGTTAGGCTGGGTGGACGAATCTGGCGAAGTGTTCCTGAATGTGAGTATGGTTCCAGATAATAACGACTACCTTCACCCACAATTTATTTCAACAAGCAGGTTAATAATTATCACACAAACTCTACATCATATTTTAGACAGATTTGACCTTGATCTATAAACTTTCACCTTTCTTCATCAGAGCTTTTTTTTTCATTAGTTCAATATCATATGTTTCATGAATGTTGGTACACATTTTTTTCAATTATTGTTTTATGGCGCATTTATATAGAAGAAAATAATTTATGATATTGTGTTAGTTTAAGAATTTGAACAAATACCCCCCCCTCCCCCCAAAAAAAACGATAACTGTGGGCGGGGGATGCTTCCAGTGATGCATTCTGACCAGTATACTGAATGTTTTAAGAAAAAAAACCTTCTAGTGAATACACGTTGTATATCAGAGTCAACATTAAGGATTAGAAAAAATGCCTAATCCCCCTTCCCCTTCACACACACGTAAAAGGTGAACTAATCTCATGGAGAACTAAGTCTTGTTTATTACTGTTTATTAATATCGATTTTTCGACTGCAGTGATTGAGTAAACTTTTATTTTTTAACTTTACCATTGACTTAATTTTCCCATATTAAACCATTTTGTTCAGACACACAAGGATTCAGTGCAAGAAGCTAATTATCTCTTTCCCCTCCGGGTGGGAATGATTCTCCCCAGGACCGATACTCCAACGGGTATGAGCCACCAAGTGTGGACGAGTCTCAGGACGTGGAGCTGCTAGGAGGGTACCAGAATGACACCCACACAGTCCTGAGGTTCTCCCGCTTGTGGAACACCTGCGACCATGGCTCTGACTATCAGCTTTCAGTAAGACACAAAGTCATCAATCAGTTTACTTAAGTTGTTTACCATCAACCTTGTAGTTACAATGTCATTACACTCACTATTTTCTTTTTATTCTTATGCCCTTTTCTGCTATTTTGCGGGATGGCCAAAATTAAGATGAAATACATGAAATGTTTCTCTTCAATCAATATCATTCTTCCGTTATTACTGTTGTAATAGATGTATTCTTCTATGACACTCCACTTTTACAACAAGAACTCATTTGTCTAACTTTTTTATCCCAGTTACTTCACATAATCAGGCATAAGAACAAAAGAAAATAAGGAGTCTGCAATAGGCCGGTTGGCCTGTTGAGAGTTACTACCACACACTATCATCCATGAATCTATCTAGTCTCCTTTTGAAACTTTCCAGCGTTCCAGCACTTACTACAAAGTTGCTAAGCTTGTTCCACTCGTCCACCACCCTATTTGTGAACCAGTTCCTTCTTATCTCCCTCCTAAACCTAAACTTATCCAACTTAAATCCGTTGCTACGAGTCTATCCTGCTCGGATATTATAAGAATTTTATCTATATCTCCTCTATTGATTCCCTTCGCCCACTTAAATACTTCTATCATATCTCCCCGCACTCTTCGTCTTTCTAGGGAATGCAAGTTTAGTTTCTTTAATCTATCTTGATATGGGAGGTTTCTAAGTCCCGGACTTAATCACCCATCTGTAACACATAGCTCAGGCTCTCAACTGGCCCAGCCATGTTAATACAATAGTATGATCTTTAATCGACTCTGTATCTGTGTTCTTCTGGCCAAGTAAACTGTTTCAATCAATGTTTCAATCAAATTTTCCAAATAGCGCTGGATACCATGTTCTTCCCTTGTATACGCTCTGCTCTTTTCAAGATGTTCATCCACCTCACTTTTAGTGCTTCCTCCACCTCTCCCATCAATCTGAAGGGTCTTTCTCCACCCGTACCATCCACCTCTGAATTGTATACTTGTTCAATCTTTCACTTCCAATTTTCTAAGTATGTCTAGAACACCTGATCTACTCTCTGCCTGGCGCTTCTTTCTAATCCACATCTCTCTTCTTGTTTACCTTTTCTCTGTTTCCTTTATGCTTCAAATATTGTACTCAAGCACTTCATTTATGTCACTTAATCTTTTCCTTTCAGAATCAATGTTTCACGCTCATCTTGGTTCATCAATTCCTATATATCTGTATATATTCTAACCGTTATCGCGTTTCCTGACTTTACATTATCCTCTTCACATTGATCGCCCTGTTAGCCGATTGGGTGGTCGGTAACGCGCTGCTGGTAAGTGCGCGTGCACGCCCGCACACAGGGTGGTGTAATGCGTCTGGTGTGGCAGCATTATGCTAGTGTTAAGATGCAAGCACTACTTGCTTCAGCTCGCTTTCAGCTACCGCCGCTGGCTAGCCCTCGTGGCGAACAGGAAAGCAACTTGCATAAGTCTTCCCCTGTCATTACACAGCCTCTTCACCGTCAAGTCTCATGCTGTGCCTCCTCGTGGCAACACACTGTAACTGGGTGCCTCGTGGGCCCAGGCTAGACCAGTAGGGGATCTCGGAGTAGCAGTGGGCCCTAGAGGGACAGCGCATAGGCCCACTGGCGTGTGGACACGTCGTAGCACCTACCAACGACTGACCCGCTGCCTTGCGGATTAATCTTGGAATGTTTAATGCTACTGGAGTAAACCCCGAAGGAAAAATCTGTGGTGGAGTCCCGCATCAGGCAGACATACTTACAGAGCTCCAACGGCAGTAAAGGCGGAAGAGGTGACCACCAAGGGAACCCAACAAATACACCGGTGGACGAAGGCAATGCATGATGGACAGGCTACTAAGGCGAAACCAAACAAATTGGGCTATCGGCAGTCCAGTGCAACTCTCCCTCTCCCCAGTCTTTGCAACACTTGCACCACTGGATAAGGAAAGGGAAAAGCCAAGATGTGTGGTTGCAGCCTGCGCTCCTGCCTCACCACCTAAATCAACTCATACGCAGCCATCATTCAGCTCATCATACTCCTCATCATCATCATCATCATCAAACCCCTATACCCCCAAAAGTTCTATGACGACGGACAAGTGGGGAAGGGGACAGGCAGAGATGACTGCCGGGAGTCTCTAGTCACAACTCTGCACATGGGTGGTACAGATAAGATGGTCGCTTATGCACTGGGATCTAGGCCTTAGTACAATCCGGCTCCTGTCTATACGACTGAGCAGCCCTTTCGAGGAGCCACTCTGTTCACACCACATGGGGAGGGGGCTAGAAAAGGAGCCCTAAACATAGCCTCCATAAAGAAACAACCTGACTGGGCAACCGCACCCAGTAAGGTCATCCTTATGCAGTCGAAAACACAATCGTAATCACAGATCAAAACAAAAACAAACTATGCAACCTCTTATGCTCGCTGCATGGAATGTCAGGACCCTTCATGATACTGGCACAAATGAGTGTTATGAAAGAACATCCGCCTTTGTAGTAAAAGAGCTGGCTAGGTATAACATCGACATAGCAGCCATTAGTGAGTCCCGGCTTCCAAACGAGGGTCGACTCACAGAACAGGGGGTCTGGCTATACTGTACCTTCTTCTGGAAGGGTAAGTCTGCTGTGGAGAGAAACTGCATTTTTGGAGCTGGCTTTTCCATCCACCAACGCATCCTACATAGGCTAACTAAAGTGCCTATCGGATCAACGAGCGCTTCATGACGCTCTGAGATCAACTGAATCACTCACGTCATGCCTTTTTTATCAGAGCATACACCCCAACACTTGATGCAAAGGATGACATCAAGGAAGCCTTTTACGCCGACCTCGACAGTGTGCTAACCTCCATCCCCAGAGAAGGTAAGGTTGTGCTCCTTGGTTTCTTCAATGCCAGAGTTGGCAGAGATGATGACATTTGGCAGAGAACCATAGGGAGAAATGGACTAGGCGAGTGTGTAATCCCAATGTTCTACTCCTCCTTAGCAAGTGTGCTGCACACAACCTCGCTATCACCAATATATTGTTTACTCAGGCTGACAAGTTCAAGGGTTCATGGCAACACCCACGATCCAATCACTGGCACCTCATTGACTACAACATTGTCAGAGAAAGAGTTCGCTGAGATGTCCTCATCACCTGAGCCATGTGTGGCTCAGACCACTGCGATTCTGAACATCGGCTCGTCAGAGCCAAGCTTTCACTTCACGTCGCCCCAAAATGGCGAAGGCAGCAAGCCTCCAGAAGAGGTTTTAACACTAAGCGTCTGGAGGATCCAGTGGTAGCACATTCTTTCAGAGAGCAGCACTAACATGGGCTGATAAACAACCCGACAACAAACAGCCCAAATCCCAGTGCTCATTGGGATATTCTCGACACTGTCATGACAAAAACCTGCAGAGAGACCCTCGGCCAGATCGAAAGAATACACCAGGACGAAAGCTGATACCTACCTCAGAAGAAAGCAGCGGCCCAGGGTGAACTTCTCAATCTACTGAACGACTGTTTTAAAAATAAAGCATGTGAAACGTAAAAACTTGCAGATCAACAGAAGATACGCGAATTTTTCAATTCCACAAAAAACATTTTATGGGCCAATCACTCATGGTGCAGCCCCCTTCCGCCCATTCATTGGTAACTCCCTAATTAAAGACGAAGAAGGCATCCTTCAACGCTAGAAAGAGCACTACCATTCACTGCTCAACCGAAACACTGATGTGGATGTCCTGACTACCCAGCAGGTCCCTCAGCATCCAGAGCTGACCCACCTCAGCTCTCCCCCAACCCTGGATGAGGTACTTACTGCAATCAAACAGTTGAAAAATAACAAAGCCTCAGGGTCTGATGGAATCCCTGCCAAGGTGTATAAGGCAGGAGGACCTCTGCTTACTAGCCATCCCCACTCTCTTCTGGAGAATATATGGGAAAAGGAAGAAATCCCCCAAGCTCCTAAAGACGTCTCCACCGTCAATATTTATAAGAGGATGGGTGACCGGTCAGACTGTGGCAACTACTGCGGGATCTCGCTGCTGTCCGTAGCTGGCAAGATTATCGCCCGAGTCCTCCTCAACAGACTTCTTCCTGAGGCCGAAAACTTCCTCCCAGAATCTCAATGTGGCTTTAAACTAACACGTAGCACCACTGACATGATCTTTGCTGCCCGCCAGAGAGCGGTTAAAGTGCAGAGAACCTCGTCGTGACCTGTACATGGCCTTTATCGACCTATCCAAGGCCTTCTACTCGATGAACGGGGAACACCTGTGGCGAACCCTCAGCCGTTTTGGCTGCCCACCAAAATTCATCGTGATTGTGAGGTAACTCTACGATGGCATGAACGGCTATGTCCTGCAAAATGACACCCAGTCTGAGTTCTTCCCCATCCAAACCGGGGTAAAAGAAGGATGTTACTGGCACCAACTCTCTTTTCCAATTTCTTGGCTGCTTTCCTTACTTATGCCGGTACCAATTTAGCCGGCGGGATGGACTTCGAGTCCCGGATGAAGGGCCTTTTCAACATAAGACGACTCCAGGCAGGAACAAAAGTGTCGGCAGCTTCCATTACTGAGCTTCAGTATGCAGACGACCTCACCCATGTCGCTCACACTGAACGCTACCTACAGGAGATCATGAGCACCTACGCAGATGCACACTTCGGCCTTGAGGTGAATGTATATAAGACTCAAATTCCCTTTCAACCTGGCCCTGGTTCAGCCACACATCCACCATCCATCTAACTTAAACTTACTACCCTCTCTAATGTTACCCACTTTCGGTATCTCGGCTCCCACCTGTCCACCGCTGTGGACATCAATGAAGAGATTCAACATCGGATGAGATGTGCATCTCAAGCCTTTGGCAGACTCCGTACCCGTGTTTTTAACTGTAGTGAGCTGAAATTATCTACAAAGTTGCACGTATAACGAGGAGTGGTCCTCCCCACCCTGCTATATGGTAGCAAGACATGGGTCACATACAGGAAGCACCTTAAGACACGTGAAAACTTTCACCATCGTAGTCTATGTTCCATTCTCTGAGTTAGCAGGGAAGACAAGAGAACAAATGCCAGTATTTTCGCCGACACTAGCTATAGGAGCATCGAGGCTACCATTAGCCATGAAAAACTACGCTGGACTGGCCATGTTACCCGCATGGACGACAGCAGACTGCCAAAGCAGCTACTTTACAGTCACCTAACGAATAGTAAAGGCATCGCTGGAGGGCAACTGAAAAGGAATAAGGATAGTCTTAAGACAAACCTGAAAAAGTGCCAAATCGACCCCCTCACCTGGGAGATGATTACTCCACACCGTAAAGCCTCGAGGAGCACCACACAAGAAGGTGTCAGTACTTTCGAGTTAGCCTGAATGCATACCGAGGCAGACAAGCGCCAATGCCGGTAAGACGCTGCCGCCTCCCCTCCTGCACTAGATATAGCCCTCCACATGTACAACATCTGTAAATGACCCTGCTGGTCCCATATCGGCCTCTTTATTCACCTCAGAACTCATCAACGTAGGTGATATCCTTAATAACTCATATCATTGTATCATCGCTGGATGATCGCCATACTCAATTTCGAGTGACAGCAAAGTGGTAGTAGTTGTGCTGTAATTGTCAGGATGATCGTCTCGCAAGCTAGAGAACCAGGGTTCAAACCCCGTGCAGGGTGAAATTGTGGGCAAGTTTCTTTACGGCTTTTGCCTCTGTCTACCCAGCAGTAATTTGAACCTGGATGTTAATCGATTTGCGGATCGTGTTCCGGGGTAATGTTTAGCCAGTGCAGTTGGCGAGTTGCCCGGTGTTCTCGGACTGTTTCTTGACACTGGGTCATGCAACTCTTTAACTTAGGGTGTGGTTATGATGTTGGCTACAGCTTCTATATCCTAAGCAAATTCTCGCCTAGGTGGCCCTCGGATCAGCCATCCTCGATCTGGAGGCGCAACCATTACTTACTTTAGTAGCTGGTAAGTACTGGGCAGGTACTGACTCTACAGTAGGTAGAATGCATTTGAACATGCGGCAGTGTCGGTTAAGTCTGGTCTTGAATGAGATCATACTCGGTGCCATTACAACATTCTTTGGCAGGTTATTCCAAGAGTTCACAACTCTCACTGCAAAAATGTTTGATATGACAAATTTCTGTGCTTGTGGCTTCTTTACCCGGAGGTTGTGACTTCTAGTGGGGTGTGCAGGTATGAACACTCGACTGATTAATGTTCTGTGAGGTAATTATTCACTTCTATTAAATCATCTCTTGCTCGTCTGTAGTATAAGCTAGGTAACTGCAGTCGTTCTATTCTCTCTGGGTTGTTGAGGTGTCGGAGTGCAGCCACCAGTTTGTTGGCCAACTTTTGTAACACAGCCGTAGCAAGCCTTGATGCCACCCCCCTCCCCCCCCCGAAAATAGTCATTGATGAATCTAATTTTAATTTATACAAATAATGCGACATGAAGAGGGAATATTTGGTGCTACTATAGCTTAGGTTAGATTAGATTAGGTTAGGTTATGTTAGTAGCACTGAATATTTTGACAATGCTAATCATCGGTTATGCCGAGGTATAATTTTGTATTATAATTTTGGTGAGCTTGATGTTCTAATTATTGTCTATACCTATGTAAGAATTTTCTAGAATGTATTGCATTATCGTTTTATATGATTTACTTACGTATTGTAAGTTTTGATCATTCTAGAACCTTTCAAGCGTACCGTTCCGACCTGCTACGCCTGGATGGTGCTAGGATACTCTGGGCACCAGAGGAGATATATAAATAGCACTAAGTTCATACACAACACACACTGGACACAATGTATCACAAATGAACACTTACGCGAACAGAGCAACATTCAGTCTCAACATCTACTGGAGACTATTAGGAGTAAAAAAAAAACTCTTAACCATACATCCACAATGGCAGGAATACTTTGACATCATACTTCACTGCAAATACAGAAACAGTAACCCCTCCATACTAAACAGACCCAATACACCATACCCACCCCCTCTATACTAAATCACGTAACAATAATAAGACTCTGATATCTGCATCTGGGCGGCCTGAGAGCTATCCAGAGGTACACACAACAAGCCGCTGAGTTCAAATGTTTTCCTCCCACCACTCCAGTCAAACTCTGAGATATAACAGCAATATCGCAACCAATGAAGCTTATCCGAGGTTCGATTATTCCGAAGCAAATCAGAGATCTAGTCTTTCTTCCCCCAAAAAACTCTACGACGATGCCCTCATTCTTCCACGCAACGAATACTCTGACATTTTAAGATCAGATTCAAAACTCTTCCTCTCCAACTAGCTCCATTCCATTTTTGGCATAAGCTCCAAGACTGTACCCTCATCTGTCACCAAACAAGTTAAACAACCCTACTACTAACCTACAGTACTTCTTCCTTTTCCATTGGGCAGGTTCTGGGCTTGAGCTGCGGCAGTGTGAATCTTGTACACTCGCAACAAAAAGTATCCGTGCGTACTGTAGTGTGAATAATTTGAGACCAGTGACGATAGGTATTGGGAAAGGCGAGTTGTTCCAGCCGTATGTTGGCAGCCCTGATTGTCAGCCATATGGTAACACCTAGTGGAGGGGGGGGGGGGGGTTATGAGGATACACTTACCAACCTTCCCGACATATTACAGTGTATACGTATCGTTTCGGAACTCGTCGATCTCACCCTGCACCGATACTTTTTGGTGCGAGTGTATGTGGGTCATGAAGATGGGAGTCTGTACTACACTCCTTGCTTGCTTGTTTAGGGATTTCTGGTCACTTCGGCTTTCGGCTTATTTCGGCTGGAACTGCTGTCTTCTTTCCTCGTTCTTCTTCTGGTTCATTAATTATTGATTTTTTTATTATTGTCTTCATTCTTGTGCTATATTACCTTGGTCTAACTACTCTTATGGTCTTATTTCTTATTTTTTCTTGGTACGCTGATGGTTTTCTTTCTTTCTTATATTTTCTTGGTGTTGTTTTAGTTTTTAGATGAGTTATGATATGAATGGGTGATATGATGGTGGATCATATCTTTTGGTTTGTAATGGTATTGTTAGCTGTCAGTTTTACTTTGTATATGCTCGTGTTGTATGTAGTGGAAATGTCTCTGATATGTGTCTTGTGTTGTATGTTTTCCATTTTCTTTCTATTTACTTTTACTTATTTATTTATTTATTTATTTATTTATTTATTTATTTATTATTTATTTAGGGGATATTTACAAACATATTATGAATAGCACATGTTGCATGTACCATTTACAGCATGCCAATAAGACGGGTCTCCTTAAGGAAAAGTATTACAGCATCACTTATGTTGACATCATCTTGCAATAGGCTGGGTGTAGTCAGCACGAAATCTTGCTTGGTCGCTAGCATCGCCAGCTGTCGGCGTTTTGGTTCGTACTGGCTGCAAGCGGCACAGATAGGACGGAAGGAGTTACCTATGTGAGGTTTTAGGTGGGTCAGGTAGATGCAAATTAACCTTAATCTGGCGAGAACCACCTCTTCCTTCCTGTTGTTTCTGTATGCTGAGGGCCAGTTTCCGATTAATCTTGCAGTTGTTGCGAAGATTTAACCTGGTCCATTCCAGCTGCCACTTGCTTGTTGCATATGTCTTCTCCGAGGAGAGGCACGACTGCCGTTCCCAGGGTACAATGGTTGTCTCCCTGAGACAATCATTAATCATGCAAATTGTGAAACTTTAGATTTTTCACCTGTTGATAACGAGCATAGCAGGATATTGAAAGAAACATCACAATCTAACGCCACCTAACCTAATGAAACCTTACCTACATAAGGTACCAGTTAAGGGTGAAATATTTAGTCTCAGCCTGTCCCTAAGGTATCCCAGAATATAACAGTTCCAGGCTATTCCCAGCCTATCTCTGATTGTCCTAAGCCAGGGGTCCGCAACCCCATTTTTCTCGGAAAGGGGTACGTATGCGGCTGGCTGAGCAACGTCTAAATTTCGGGCTATGTGGCCGGTAAGAACTTATTATTACTTATATTGTGGGTGAAAATGAAAAGCAGGGAATCAACATACTACTGTATCAACATACCATTGTGAGCAGACATTCAGTGTACTTACCTTTAATAAGAAAAATTACCGTTCTAATCTCACAAGCAGTCACAGCACAGAACTCGTGAAATCTGCTGTAACACACACACACTTTGAACCAGCTTTTTCTGAAATTGCAAATCTCATCCAGGTTCAACCCTCACATTAGTTTTGGTATTATTCTGTTTATTTGTATTTGGAATTGAAGCACTTATTTTCCTATATAAAATGCAAACTTTATTTTCCTAAATATAACATACGGAGGGAATTTTTTCGTAATTTTTGATTGGGGGTTATTGTACTGTGTACTGCAGAATATCATAATACTACTTTATAAAGCAATTTTCCCTGTATGCTTGTATTTCGGGTGCCAATCGGTTATTAAACCGTTATTTTGTACTGCTCGAAGATAGTTTCATATTTCCATATTTTATATTGCTAAAAGTTATGTTCCCTAATTTTTTACAGAATATTTAACCAAGCTAGTGACTAGTGCTATTATTTCAATGCAGAGTATGTATATACTGAAAATGAAAGCTATGTTTAGTCTTAAATATCGATGTTGTTTATATACAGTACATTTTCTGACCATAAATTACAGTCCTGCATTTCTGATTTTACATTCAATTCTGTGGAACACAATGCTGACTTATGTTGGCTTAGTACACCTGCGGCTGATCGCTGATTACTTTCACCATTAAGTGGCCGACTAGTGTAAAAAGGTTGCGGTGCCCTGTCCCAAGCAAATCATCTGGCCACGGCTATCCTAATTCCTTTCCTGATTTAAGAAACTAAGGAAATCGTTGACGAAAGCTTTAATTTCCACTGTCAAAAGTTCAAAATTTTCTATGGCTCTTTTTGGCATCCAGCAATGAAATAAACACCGGGATACCAGATAACTAATATATTTATACTTACATTTAAAACATGACAGTATATATATTAATTGATAATTACGCTAATATGATCTTCTTAATAGTAGAGGCAATGCTCTGACATAGGAAACTCGGCGAGCAGTAAGCCACCATCACATCTTCCTTCTCTCAGTGCAGGAGGCAATGATATTGGCCGGTGTAGGAGTGAGGAGCTCCTTGATAAGTTCAAGAGAGCTATTGAACGTATTAGGGTGAAGGGAGGGATCCCTATCATATGTGGTGTCCTGCCTAGTGGGAGAGTTGGCAATGAATGGTTGTCAAGGGCAGTTGGTGTCAACGGCCGTCTTGACAGATATTGCAAGTCAATATCAGTCTCATTCATTGACAACTGGGACAACTCTTACAGCAGAAGGGACCTTTATACTAGGGATGGGGTACATTTGTCTAGGAATGGGATGGCAACCCTGGCTGGCTATCTCGAGAGGGCAGTTCAAAAGATGTCGAAGTCTTCAAACTGCTAGGGGAACGTGTAAGCACGAAACGAGGAGATGAAGAGGGAGAGGGTAAACAAAATGAAAAGTTACAGAGAAATAGTGCTAGGAATGATGAGAAAATAGGGAGTTAAAACCGAAATGTGACAAAGGGAGGACTCCGATCACGACTAACTTAAATGTCTACTGCGCAAACAGTAAAAGTATGAGAAACAAAATGGATGAAATGAAGGCATTGGTATGTACCGAAAAAAAATTCTATAATAGCATTAACCAGAACATGGATAAACTTGTAGTCACGTGAATTACCTGTCAAATACTAAATTACAGGTTACAGATTATTCCATACTGGTAGACAGATTAGGAAAGGAGGCTGGGTAGCATTCTTTTTCAGGGATAATCTCTGAAGTGTGAAACAAATAAGGAAATAAAACTGAAATGAATACAGAAACAATATGGATAGAATTAACCGATGGGAGGAAAAATTAATCTTAGGGTAATATATAGACCTTCTAATCTTGATAAAGTTAATGAGCGACTCATTCGGGATGAAATGCTCAGGGCATCCAGACATAGCAAAATCTGTATAGAAGGCGACTTTAACGGGTAACTCAGAATCAGAAGATTTTCTTGAAACCGCTCAGGACTGTTTCCTAAGTCAATATATAACCGAACCCACCCGGTGTGCTAATATACTGGATTTAGTTCCGTCAAACAGAGAAAACATCAAAATTAACGTCGAGGTAGGGAACAAACTAGCTAACCGCGATCACAAAGAAGTGAGATTCACAGCAGAATTTAATGGCAATCGCAAGGAAAATTCCATTTAAGTCCCAGATTTCAGAAGGGCAAACTTTGATAGTTTGAAAGCGCAGCTGAGAGAAAGGGTATTACGTTTGGGATGAATTATATGACCTCACACAATGTACGCACGGAGGGCGACATCACTTTACCTGGTTACCGTACAACAATAACCTCACAAATTATGATGGTTGAGGATGACCTGATCACGAGATCTGAGGTTGACGAGTTCCACAACAATTTAAATAAAAAGTTACCTAATGTACACAGGCAGAACATACCATACAGAAAACTCAGACCAAATAACAATGACCCCAAAGGGATAAATAATTATTTAAAGAATATTATTGGCCAAAGGAAGGCTATAGGTAGGGGAATAAATTGTGGTGAAGTTTACCTCTGAGATTATTATAAGGTATTGGCCAGTAGAGTTAAGGCCGAGATAAGAATAGCAAAGAGGAACAATGAATTGAAAGTAGCAAGGGAGGCGAAGTCATACCCCAAGGGATTCTATCAAATGTATCAAACTAAAACACGAGACAAGATTGGACCCATACAGTCAGATACCGGCGAGCTAACTGATAACGACAGAGAAATGAGCAATAATCTGATTAGATATTTTTCAAAAGTTTTCACTACCGAAAAATTAAACATGATACCTGAAGCACCGACTATATACAGAGATAGTGAAGACATAGATTAAGCGAGATACAGTAGTAGTGACTAGTAACGATGTTAGTAAGCAAATAGACAAGCTAAAGCCATATAAGTCACCAGGTCCCGATGAGATATTTGCCAGAGTATTAAAGAAAAGTAAGGAAGATCTTCGTATGCCCTTAGCAAACTTGTTTAACATGTCATTAAAAACGGGTGTAGTACCAGAATCCTGGAGGATTGCGAATGTGATACCGATTTTCAAGAAAGGAGATAGATCACTATCCTCTAACTAGCGTCCAATCAGTTTAACATCAATTGTAGTGTTGGAAGTAATAATTTTAAACTTTATTCGAAATCACCTGGAGAAGCACAAGTTGATCAATGATATCCAACATGGCTTCACAAGTGCGCGTTCTTGTCTGACTAATCTATTAACATTCTTTCATTTGGTTTCGAATCGGTGGACGACGGTGCCCGTCGCATACCTGTATCTCGATTTCAGCAAAGCCTTCGACAGAGTCCCCACGATAAACTATTACGAAAATTGGAGGTTCATGGCATTGGAGAAGATATTCTAAAATGGATTAGGGCATGGGTGCAGGACAGGAAACAGCGAGTGAGCATTAACGGCACTAAATCGGATTGGAGTAATGTCATCACTAGCTGGTGACGTCACAGCCAATTACTGAGCTTTTTGAGTCACGTGACCTTTGAGAAAATATCTGGCCTATTTTATTAGAATATATGGTTACAATAGTGAAATTTAGCCTTTTTTTTTACTTGTTGAAATGCTTTTTTTTATAAGAAAACTTGGGCACCATCAACTCGTCCAATGTGTCTCAAAGACTCCTTCTCAGTTGTAAATAAGATATAGAGAGAACCTCTCCAGGAAAGGTCTGTGATTGAACTTTGTCAAATTTTCACACCGGAATATAAAAGTGACTGGAAATCAAAGCACCCTTTACGATAGCATCTGTTGGTGATATAAAACAATATTAATCCTATGATAGGTATGTATTTTAATCGAAGTCGCCTCGAAGGTAACTCACAAATATATAGAATAAGTAGAATTTTCAAATGCAATATTAACGAGCGGGGAGCCTGCCACCTCTAGCTACGGCAGCATATCTCGAGGAACAGAGAGTTATCCAAACGGGGATAGTACTTTACTTTTGAAGAGCGTTATAAGGGCCGGGCCATCAAAATATGTGAATGCCCTTCTTATGAGGCCTACTAACTCATTTACTTGATTTACTTTCTTTCAGTGGTTTGAGAACTTCAGTCCGTTGTCAACATGAACACCCAGGTCCTTTTCACATTTGGTTTCAGTTAATTATGTTATTTTTCGTCTCGTTTGGACATGTGCTACGCCTCCTTACTGTTGATATGATCTAATTGCATCATTTTGCACTTCGTGACGTTGAATCTTAATAGCCATTATTTTGATCACTCCTGGAGCCTACCGAGATCTTCACTATCTGTTTGGTTCTTAATTTCCTTGAATAACTTAACATCCAACGCAAATATATATATAT
>CAUDMG010002063.1:0-127500 GCA_958450375.1 Homarus gammarus
ATATATATATATATATATATATATATATATATATATATATATATATATATATATATATATATATGTAACCGGTCGGAATTTACTGGACTTTAATTTCTCACTTAACTTGGGGTTTATTAAAGATTATTAGATAGTAAATGGCAGTGGAAGCGCCCCTTAGTGAGAAATCCCGAACCTGCACAAGAACACTTAAATCTACTAAACAAAATGACTTGTCCGTGACCCGTGGAAGGATAGCGTCTGTGACTGGGATGAATGAGACACACTGTAAAATTTACACTTATATTCCCTCCAACACTACAAACATAATCAAATAATGGTACACCAATATGCGCACCTCTTAACTTGAACTTAAAACACTACTCTGGGGAATAAAAGTTATACATGATATTGAAATTATTAGAAACTCAGGCAACAATAAATTTAAAGTATTAAGAAATGTTGCTTGCACACATGAAACAGGCCTTAAGTGCTTTCAACAAAATTATTTCACCCCAACAGATGCACAATTCCTAACCTAACTTAAACACTACTCTGGGGAACAAAGGTTATACCTGAGATCGGAATTATAAAGAAAAATTAAATGCATTAAAAGAATTAAATCACAATATCACTCAGGTTCCACTTAGTGACACAAACATTCAAAAAACAATACTATCAAAATTATTTAAGAAATATTAAACCACACACGTCAAGATAATATCAGTAACTGAGAAATGGTATCAACTACACACAAATATAGTCACTATTGTTGATATGTTACTGGGTCCACCAATACTTGTGAACCATGCTCCACCCAACTCAACATACACCCGTAATAAGGGAGATAAAATGTTCCTCTAGGTATCCCCTAGACTCATGGTCTCAGTGTGTGACCATTAATTTACTCAGATAGCCTCAGTGTACTCCCAGTGCGTCCATGGGCAGGAAGAGAGAACGCCAGCAGGTGTCTATGGCCAGTAGGTAACACTTCTAGCTGACCGAGGACACGTGGTATTGTGCACCCACGTGGTAAGAACTGATCACCCACTGCTGATGCTGGTCCCGTGTCGTTTTAGTTGTCGGGAGCACTCGTTCACTCAAGAGATCCTTTGCTACCTCGCTAACCAGTGACAAGCCTACACTGATCGTTCTGAAGGCGACAACCTCCAAGCCTCAATCATCAACGGCAGTCTCAAACGGCAGTCAGTCTCTTGCAGCCAATTTCTCGCAGTCAAACTCGCGGTCAAGTGGGTTCTGACGGAAACCCTGAAATGAACTCACTGTTAGCTCTTGTTAACTTTATCACTGCCCTATCTAAACCCTGTCTGAGATCGAATGAGACTTACTTGTTATACTGCAATAGTGCAACACAGGTGACTAGGCCACGTGACTATTTCTGTGACGGACGCGCAGGGACGTCTTGCTGGACCGAATGCCTCCACGTGACTGAGGACCAGCCAGCATGGCGTCTGTCCAAGGAGCTAGCTTAGGCCTATGTGACATATTTTCCGCCTAACTAATAACTCCTTGGGACACCCGTAACATTATTCAGACTCATAAATGACCTATAATAATTCAAAATTCAATAATAGTCCCTTAACTTCATGAATCGCATCATTATTAATTTGGCAAATTACATTCATTATCATATAGGCCTAGTTCCACAACCTCTCACTATGTGCGGGGAGCGCTCTCTTCCCTCAGACAACCTTGAAAGCTCAGTATCGTCAATGGCGCGGCTTTTGAAATTACACTGAAATTTCTGAATATTACACACACACACATATATATATATATATATATATATATATATATATATATATATATATATATATATATATATGTAATATTCAGAAATTCAGTGTAATTTCAAACACCGCGCCTTGGGCGATGCTGAGTTCAAGGTCGTCTGAGGGAAGACGGCGCTTCCCGCACGTAGCGAGAGGTTGTTGAACTAGGCCTATACGATACTAAATGTAATTTACCGAATTAATATGGAGACGAATTATGAAACTAAATATCAGTTATTAAATTAAACGTCATGATAGATCGTTTATCAGTCTGAATAATGTTAAGGGTGTCCCAAGAAAGTTAATAGTTAGGCGGAAAATATGTCACATAGGCCTAAGCTAACGCCTTGGGGAGACGAGAGGTTGGCTGGTCCTCTGTCCAGTGAAAGCGATCGGACCAACAGGACGTCCCTACGCGTCCGTCCACAGAAATACTCACGTGGTCTAGTCACCTGTGTTGGGCTATTGCAGTATATCAAGTAAGTCTCATTCGATCTCAGATAGGGGTTATATAGGGCAGTGATAAAGTTATTAAGAGCTAACAGTGAGTTAATTTCAGGGTTTCCGCCAGAACCCACTTGACTGCTAGAGATTGACTGTCGTTTGAGACTACCATTGATGATTGAGGATTGGCGATTGTCGCCGTTGGACGGATCAGTGTAGGCTTGTCACTGGTTAGCGGGGTAGCAAAGGATCTCTTGAGTGAACCTAGCCGTCTGGGTGCCCAGCTAACGACGTGACGATCGTTTGGGGGTCATCAGCTCTCCTCTACCTCGGCTCACAACACCACATATCTCAAGCAGCTTAGTGAAACCCTTTGCTAACGAGAAGCTAAAGCTTCTCTCAACTGCACAAGGTCTAATTGGCTCACTCCCTTCCGTTTCATGGATGTACTGGGGATAAAGTGAAGCCAGCTGAGTGATACAGGGTCGCACACTGGGACCAAGAGTCAGTGGAGCTTAGAGGTACATTTTCCAAGGTGGAGAAAGGCTGATTTGGGCCTTAAACTACGGGTGCCTGTTGGTTGTGCCTTAAACGACTATGGAGTGCAGGTGGAATCTGTGTGTGTGTTAGGTTAGGAAGCATGGTTCACGGGTATTGGTGGACTCAGTAACTTCTTAATAATAGTGACAATATTTTTGTGTGTAGTTAATACTATTTTTACAGTTACTAATGTATGCTGTGTGCATTTAATATTTCTTTATAATTTCAATCTCAGGTATAACCTTTGTTCCCCAGAGTAGAGTTTAAGTTAGGTTAGGAGGTGTGTATCTGTTGGGGTAATATAATTTTGTTGAGCGCCCTGAAAGTCTACTCAGGGTGGAGTTAATAAGTTCATATTTTTTATACCATTTTCTCAGTGCTGGATATTATTATGTTGAGTGCCATTAGGGCCTATTCATTGTAGAGATATTGATTTCTTATTTTTTATAAAATTTTCTCAGTGATTGATATTATTTTGTTGAAAGCCCTTAAGGCCTGTTTCATGTGTGGAAGCAACACTTCTTAATACTTAGGCTTATTCTTGTCTAATGAGGCAGTGCCGAGTTTCTGATAATTTCAATATCATGTATAACCTTTAATCCCCACAGTAGTGTTGTAAGGTCAGGTTAAGAGGTGCGCATATTGGTGTACCATTATTTGATTGTGTCTGTAGTGTTGGAGGGAATATAAGTGTCTAAATTTTTCCATGTGTCTCATTCATCCCAGTCACAGATGCTATCCTTCCACGGGTCACGGACAATTCATTTTGTTTAGAAAATTTAAGTGTTCTTGTGCTGGTTCGGGATTTTTCTCAAAGGGGCGCTTCCACTGCAATTACCATCTAATAATCTTTAATAAACCCTAAGTCAAGTGAGAAATTAAAGTCCAGTAAATTTCCGACCGGTTATATATATATATATATGTAATATTCAGAAATTTCAGAGTAATTTCGAATGCCCCGCCATTAGCGATACTGAGCGTTCAAGGTCGTCTGAGGGAAGAGAGCGCTCCCCGCACATAGTGGGAGTTTGTGGAACTAGGCCTATATGATATTTAATGTAATTTGCCGAATTAATAATGATGTGATTCATGAAGTTAAGGGACTATTATTGAATTTGAGATTATTATAGATCGTTTAGCAGTCTGAATGATGTTACGGGTGTCCCAAGGAGTTATTAGTTAGGCGGAAAATAAGTCACGTAGGCCTAAGCTCACGCCTTGAGAGAATGCGACGAGGCCTCTCCCCCAGTCCCGGAGAGCATTCACAGAGACAAGACGTCCCTGCGCGTCTGTCCCAGAAATAGTCACGTGGCCTAGTCACCTGTGCTGAAATATTGCAGTATAACAAGTAAGTCTCATTCGATCTCAGACAGGGTTAGATAGGGCAGTGATAAAGTAAACTAGAGCTAACAGTGAGTTCATTTCAGGGTTTCCGTGAGAACCCACTTGACTGAAGTTGACTGGAGTTGACCTGAGATTGACTGCCGTTTGAGACTGCCGTTGAGGATTGAGGGTGGCGATTGTCGCCATTGGACCGATCAAAGTAGGCCTGTCACTGTTTAGCGGGGTAGCAAAGGATCTCTTGAGTGAACGAGTGCTCCCGACAACTAAACGACACGGGACGCTAAAGCTTCTCTCAACTGTACAAGGTCTGATTGGCTCACTCCCGTCCGCTTTATGGACGCACTGGAGTACACTGAGGCTATCTGAGTAGACTAATGGTCACACACTGAGACCGTGAGTCTAGGTCTCTAGGAGATACCTGGAGGAACATTTTCCCTCCCTTATTACGGGTGTAATTTAATAGTTTCTAGATAATTTTGATAATATTGTTTTGAATGTTTGTGCCATCAAGTGGAACCAGAGTGATACTGTGATTTGATTCTTTTAATGCCTCTGATTGTTCTTCATAATTCTGATCTCAGGTATAACCTTGTTCCCCAGAGTAGTGGTTAGGTTAGGTTAGGAAGTGTGCATCTGTTGGGGTGCTATAATTTTGTTGAGTGCCCTTAAGGCCTATTCATTGTAGAGTATTTAATTTCATATTTTATTACCATTTCCTTAGTGACTGATATAATTTTGTTGAGTGCCCTTAAGGCCTATTCATTGTAGAGTATTTAATTTCATGTTTTATTACCATTTCCTCAGTGACTGATATAATTTTGTTGAGTGCCCTTAAGGCCTATTCATTGTAGAGTATTTAATTTCTCATTTTTATTACCATTCCTCAGTGACATAATTTTGTTGAGTGCCCTTAAGGCCTATTCATTGTAGAGTAGTTAATTTCTTTTTTTGGTACCTAAGTGACTGATATTATTGTGTGAAAGCCTTTAAGGCCTGTTCATGTGTGCACGGAACAGTTCTTAATACTTCAAATTTATTGTTGCCTGAGGTTCTAATAATTTTTATATCATGTATAACTTTTATTCCCCAGAGTAGTGTTTTAAGTTCAAGTTAAGAGGTGCACATATTGGTGTACCATTATTGGATTGTGTTTGTAGTGTTGGAGGGAATATAAGTGTCTAAGTGTAACAGTGTGTCTCATTCATCCCAGTCACAGATGCTATCCTTCCACGGGTCACGGACAATTTATTTTGTTTAGTAGTTTTAAGTGTTCTTGTGCTGGTTCGGGATTTTTCTCAAAGGGGCGCTTCCACTGCCATTACCATCTATTAATTTTAAATAAACCCCAAGTCAAGTGAGAAATTAAAGTCCAGTAAATTCCGACCGGTTACAAATGGTAGCAGAGCGTAGTTAATTTTATTTCGTGACTGATAGTTCTGTGGTTGGGATAATGAACGCCATCATGTGTTGGTTAGTACTGGTAGGGATTGAACTCGCACTGATGCTCATCCTTGTGCCCGGACTGAGTTGGTTAGGCTTGACAGTAGAGATGTGTATGAGGAGGAAGAGAGACGACCGCGGGACCTTGGTACAGCTGAGAGAGGAGTTCCGAGACCTAAAGAGGGATTATCAAGCACAGGTAAACAGGTTCAAGTGGGAGTCTCAGGCACACATTCAACGGTTCAGGGAGGAAACAAGGGGTGAATGTCAGGCACACGTTCAGCAGTCAAGGAAGTGTGAGGTCCAAGTGGGAAATATAGGGGTACGTAAGTAGTTCAGAGAGGTTGATCGAGCCCTCCAGCTGAGAGACAAGACGAAGCCGACCGATTACAGTTTAGGGTGCATGGCAATGAGAAAAGGCAGGTTGTCGAGGGTGAGTTGGAGGAGTCGTGAGTAGGGCAGAGGGGATGGGAAAGATGGTTAGGTCAGAGATGTGCGTTGAGTAGTGGTTGCTGTCATGAGCGGGATTGAGTTGCTGTCATGAGCGGGATTGAGAGTACGGTTGTAATGTCCAGGGCCTCACTAATATGGACTGGTACATTGTCAGAGGGTTGGTCTGCCGGCATGAGGTTCGGAGACGTGGACTGAGTTTTTTTTTGACACTGGTTCCTCTTAGCTCAAGGGCCAGGCAAAAGGAGAGAATGTTTGTTTTGGACTGTGTATTGTTTTGACACTGGTTCCTCTTAGTTCAAGGACCAGGCAAAAGGAGAGCATGTTTGCTTTGGACTGAGTATTGGTTTGACACTGGTTCCTCTTAGTTCAAGGGCCAGGCAAAGGAGAGCATGTTTGTTTGGGCTGGTATTAATTTTGACATTGGTTCTCTAGTTAAGGGCCAGGCAAAAGGGGAGCGTGATGTTCTGGTTGGTTATGAGTTGGGCTAGGAAGAAATGGAGTTGTTAGCTGTGAGTGGAATAGTACAGAGTTGAAGGTGGGGTCTAAGTTGTTCTCTCAGCACATGAGGGCAGTGCTGTTTTTCTTTTAGGGGGGTCGAGTGTTAGCAGGAGAGAAGAGAAGACGGGAATGCTGCGTTTAGCAAAAGGGGTAAGATGCAGTTTCTTAGAACAAATTTTAGGGGGGTCGTATGAATGGTCTTCTCAGCACATGAGGACAGTGCTGTCTTTTTTTAGGGGGGTCGATTGTAATATTCAGAAATTTCAGAGTAATTTCGAATGCCCCGCCATTAGCGATACTGAGCGTTCAAGGTCGTCTGAGGGAAGAGAGCGCTCCCCGCACATAGTGGGAGTTTGTGGAACTAGGCCTATATGATATTTAATGTAATTTGCCGAATTAATAATGATGTGATTCATGAAGTTAAGGGACTATTATTGAATTTGAGATTATTATAGATCGTTTAGCAGTCTGAATGATGTTACGGGTGTCCCAAGGAGTTATTAGTTAGGCGGAAAATAAGTCACGTAGGCCTAAGCTCACGCCTTGAGAGAATGCGACGAGGCCTCTCCCCCAGTCCCGGAGAGCATTCACAGAGACAAGACGTCCCTGCGCGTCTGTCCCAGAAATAGTCACGTGGCCTAGTCACCTGTGCTGAAATATTGCAGTATAACAAGTAAGTCTCATTCGATCTCAGACAGGGTTAGATAGGGCAGTGATAAAGTAAACTAGAGCTAACAGTGAGTTCATTTCAGGGTTTCCGTGAGAACCCACTTGACTGAAGTTGACTGGAGTTGACCTGAGATTGACTGCCGTTTGAGACTGCCGTTGAGGATTGAGGGTGGCGATTGTCGCCATTGGACCGATCAAAGTAGGCCTGTCACTGTTTAGCGGGGTAGCAAAGGATCTCTTGAGTGAACGAGTGCTCCCGACAACTAAACGACACGGGACGCTAAAGCTTCTCTCAACTGTACAAGGTCTGATTGGCTCACTCCCGTCCGCTTTATGGACGCACTGGAAGTACACTGAGGCTATCTGAGTAGACTAATGGTCACACACTGAGACCGTGAGTCTAGGTCTCTAGGAGATACCTGGAGGAACATTTTCCCTCCCTTATTACGGGTGTAATTTAATAGTTTCTAGATAATTTTGATAATATTGTTTTGAATGTTTGTGCCATCAAGTGGAACCAGAGTGATACTGTGATTTGATTCTTTTAATGCCTCTGATTGTTCTTCATAATTCTGATCTCAGGTATAACCTTGTTCCCCAGAGTAGTGGTTAGGTTAGGTTAGGAAGTGTGCATCTGTTGGGGTGCTATAATTTTGTTGAGTGCCCTTAAGGCCTATTCATTGTAGAGTATTTAATTTCATATTTTATTACCATTTCCTTAGTGACTGATATAATTTTGTTGAGTGCCCTTAAGGCCTATTCATTGTAGAGTATTTAATTTCATGTTTTATTACCATTTCCTCAGTGACTGATATAATTTTGTTGAGTGCCCTTAAGGCCTATTCATTGTAGAGTATTTAATTTCTCATTTTTATTACCATTCCTCAGTGACATAATTTTGTTGAGTGCCCTTAAGGCCTATTCATTGTAGAGTAGTTAATTTCTTTTTTTGGTACCTAAGTGACTGATATTATTGTGTGAAAGCCTTTAAGGCCTGTTCATGTGTGCACGGAACAGTTCTTAATACTTCAAATTTATTGTTGCCTGAGGTTCTAATAATTTTTATATCATGTATAACTTTTATTCCCCAGAGTAGTGTTTTAAGTTCAAGTTAAGAGGTGCACATATTGGTGTACCATTATTGGATTGTGTTTGTAGTGTTGGAGGGAATATAAGTGTCTAAGTGTAACAGTGTGTCTCATTCATCCCAGTCACAGATGCTATCCTTCCACGGGTCACGGACAATTTATTTTGTTTAGTAGTTTTAAGTGTTCTTGTGCTGGTTCGGGATTTTTCTCAAAGGGGCGCTTCCACTGCCATTACCATCTATTAATTTTAAATAAACCCCAAGTCAAGTGAGAAATTAAAGTCCAGTAAATTCCGACCGTTTAAATATATATATATATATATATATATATATATATATATATATATCAGTTGCCTCTGAAGATGTCTTGAATAAAGACGAAAGCTAAGGTACTCCGTTGTTTCCATTTTCCCGTGTGATTTTATCAAGCTATATATATATATATATATTTTTTTTTTTTTTTTTTTTTTTGGGGGGGGGGGGGGGGGGGATAACGAGTGCCGTGTGTAATTCATGGAAGGATATTCTGCTTGGTAGGTATGAAACATGATAATTAACACTAATGTACCTCTGGAATTTCATAGCGTAGTTGGTTTATAGTTTTAAGAGGACGGAAAGTAAGTATTAATATTTAGCAGATCAGAATGGTAACATAGAGAGGATAAATTTTGATAAAAACTCACAGGAAAAGGGAAACATCAGAGCACCTTGGCTTTCGTCTTATTCATGTCTTGAATAAAGACGAAACCTAAAGTGCGCCAAAGTTTCCCTTCCCTATTTTCCTGTGATATTTCATCAATATATATACATATATATATATATATATATATATATATATATATATATATATATATATATATATATCTTGATAAAATCACACGGGAAAAGGGAAACAACGGAGCACCTTTTTTCCCTTTTCCCGTGTGATTTTAACAAGATTTATCATATCCACGTTTTCATTGTGGATCTGAAGATGTGAATTACACGAAAGCGCTTGGGAACTTAGTGTTTTCTTCTTTCCTTGTGGTTATCAGCATATACCTAGATCACGCGCACCTATAGTGATTTACTTGCATATATATATATATATATATATATATATATATATATATATATATATATATATATACATATATATATATAATATATATATATATATATATATATATATATATATATTATATATATATTATACGGGGTGAGCATAAAGTCTTTCCCTGATTACAAACATTTATTACACAAAACATATGCTAGGTACAAACACACAGTTTATTGCAGCTTAAGATATGCATGAAAAAAAAATCTATGAATTCGTCTACGCAATGCTACAACATTCATGTTTCTATCTAGAATGGTCTTCGAGATATGATTTTTCATAATCAGGAAAAGACTTTATGCTCACCTTGTATATATATATATATATATGTATATATATATATATATATATATATATATATATATATATATATATATATATATATATATATATATATATATATAGATAGATATATAATACAACTTGTAGTATTAAATAATTAAGATGTAGGTAAACAACTAATTAAAAGGTACAGTACCATGATATGAATAGCTTGCAGTAGAGAAAGTAATACATTCAATCTTTAACGTGAAATGTACAGTATATGGACATAAGTTTAAGTTAAAATACCTGCGCGAAAGAGCTATTCTCACATGTGGTGCACATTTCGTTGTATAATGGGATCACTGTCTCTGCCAACACTAGTTCCTTTAGAGTAACCTTGCTCGCCGGTAGTTCATCGATGTTCTTCTCTTCCTTAAAGGTGGGAAAAATGTACACTCGGGGTTTGGTAGTTGAGGATACATCTGGCTCTTGGAGCATTTTGAAGAATTCTGAAAGACAATAATAGATTACTAATACATCTGATATATTAAACAAACTCGAATGAAGTGTGGGAATTCCACTTTCTCCATTTTCGTTTCAATTTTTATGAAGAATTTTTATGAATCTTTTTTGCAACAGGTTTGTAATGTTGCTAGAATTTGTGACACAATATAGATAACACCATCTGCATATGGCTGACTTCTGTGACACCTAGAATATTTTTGGAAAATAATAATAATCTTCTTCCAAACACCGATTTAACGGTTCAAAATATTCAGCGAATCTCTTACCGTCTTTAATATTAAGCTTAAGGGACTCTAGTTACAATTTGAAATCTAAAATTTCCAGAAACGTTACTAAATGGGTAAGTTTTCATACGCGTCATACCAATCACCACGAACACATAACTGTAGGTTATGTATATAAGCTACTGTGCCGAGTAGCAACCCTGTATATAAGCTACTGTGCCGAGTAGCATTTATAAATATCATCACGTGGCAACACTGCACGTTATGTGGCAACATTGCCCCGAGGCTGCCATATCGCAAGGCAGCCTCAGTCTGACTGTGTGAGTTGTGCATGGCACACGCGAGTCACCACTTGTATTTCTCTCATCCATAATAAACGGACTTCAGTGTTACCCAGTGTTTCCCTACCCATCACTGCATTCTTCAGGGAACACTAGTAACCACCATGGCGCAGTGTCTAGGATCTGTGGACTTACAAAGTGTGTGAACAATGCCGACAGTTACGTCTGCCGGTGATGGGCGTCGACTCATAGTGTGTTGTGTTGTGTTGCGCTGTGTTTCGCCACGATGTGCAGTGTTGCGCCGTCACAGTGCGTTTTAGTGACGGTGGCAGTGTTAGTGTCAGTGTATTAGTGTGTGTCTAGAGCTGAGAGTTGAGCATTGGCCTGTTTTTTTTGTGGTACCCACGGAGCACGCAGCCGTACCCCCTTCTCGTGTGACATCCGGGAAGACACTGACGGTCTTACTCCCGCCGCGTCTCCAGCCACCGGCATTAATGCCACCACGAAGCAATCTCTCAGACACACACACACGCACGCACGCACGCACTCACTCACGGACAGAAAAGTGGACCATATGCGTGATTTAGGCGCTGTTTATGTCATATATATGTGGTTCGAGCTGTTGAGGCGCCACTTTATATACTAAACAGTGCAGTCCACGCACACACAAAGATGGGAGGTAAAAAGGGACAACGTCAAGATGGGAGACACGACTCCCCACCACCTTCCCCTCCACCGGGCGCAGACTCTCATCCTCCACCTCCTGTGACGGACATTGCCACAATTCTGAGGTGGATGGACGACCGGGACGAGAGACGCAGAGAGATGGAACTTCAGAGGGAGGGGACACGAAGAGACGAGGAAAAGTTGCGTTTTGAGGCACTATTGGCGGCCCTGGCGCAAACCCACCCTCCCTCACTCGCAGGTAGCGAGCTTCAAGGCGCCAGTACACTCCCTCCTCGATCACACCAGCGTCCTCCAGGTACTCTTGCCTCCAAACAAACAGCTCCCAAGGCATCTGTTCAACCCCCACCCGCCCTCTCACCAGACGTCACGTTTCAGCTTTTTTGTGAATGGAGGCGGCGTTGGACAGATTACTCCACGATGGTGGACCTTGACAGCATGCCTCCAAACAAACAGCTCATCCAACTGCGGATGTGTTTGTCGCTGGAGTCCCAGAGAGTTTTGGAGCACACGTTGCAAGTGCCTCCCGATTCTACCTCTTCAGTGACGGATGTGCTCGACCTTTTACAGGAGCATGTTAAGGGTCGGAACAACGAGGCTTTGCGTCGCCGTGCCTTCACCAGCTGCAAGCAGGCGGAGAACGAATCCTTTGACGACTTTTTTGTACGCTTGAAGAGTTTGTCAGAGGAGATCGACGTCTGCAAGGCGCACAGCCGGGAATGTGAGGAAGCCTGGATCAAGCACGGGATCTTGACAGGTGTCAGGCATGAAGAGTTGATGCAGCGACTCATCCCCCTGGACGCTTCCTCCACACTCCAGGTGGTAGTGACTGAATGTCGGTCATACGAGGCCACCAAGTCCGCCACCTCTGCCTTACGGGCCCCACCTGCTGTGAGAGCTAACTCACAATACGATAAGGATAAGAAGGCGGCCAACAAAGCGAAGGCTGCCACACGTCCTTCCACGCCTCCGCCTGGTGCTTCCTGTGGCAGCTGTGGAAAGCAGCACAGCCCCAAGACATGCCCGGCCGCCGACGCACTGTGTCGTGGATGTGACCGTAGGGGCCACTGGTCTAACACAGACAGGTGCCCTGCACGAGGCTGCAAGTGTCAGGCCTGCGGTCGGACACTAAGACAAGTACTGCCGCCAACCCAAGCCCAAAATCCCGAGACGAGGAGGAAAGCAGCGCACTTCCCTTGGGGTGGTTCGCACGCAGCCCCAAGCAGCAGCGGAGTCACATTAGGAGGGTGGAATCGACCACACGCCCCAGGGCTACCCCTGCCCAGATCCTGTATGGCCACCCTATCCGCTCTTGCGTTCCTGCACACGCCAAGGCCTTTGCGAAGGACTGGCAGACCAGAGCTGAGAGCTGCGACCGCCGTGCCGCTACACGTGCGCAGGACGCCAAGGCTCGGTATGACGACCGTGCCCGCCCTCTTCAGCCAGTGGAGATTGGTGCCCTTGTCCGCATCCAGGACCCAACGACGACACGTTGGGACAAGGTGGGCATAGTGATGGGCGTCGGCCGGTCGCGGGACTACAAGGTCAGGATGCCGAGTGGCTGTGTCTGGTGGAGGAACCGCCGCTTCCTCCGGCCAGCCCCACCCCCTGCTGCTGGCCCCCTGACCGAGGACGAGTCACCTACACCTCACGAGGATCCGCCCCACAGTGCACCTCGACGCTCGGAGCGACTTAGGACTAAGAAGTCCACTCAAGACGAAGACTATGAGCGTGAGGGGGGAGGGAGATGTAGGTTATGTATATAAGCTACTGTGCCGAGTAGCAACCCTGTATATAAGCTACTGTGCCGAGTAGCATTTATATATATCATCACGTGGCAACACTGCACGTTATGTGGCAACATTGCCCCGAGGCTGCCATATGGCAAGGCAGCCTCAGTCTGACTGTGTGAGCCGTGCATGGCACACGCTAGTCACCACTTGTATTTCTCTCATCCATAATAAACGGACTTCAGTGTTACCCAGTGTTTCCCTACCCATCACTGCATTCTTCAGGGAACACTAGTAACCACCAATAACATTATCAATATTTTCTAGAAAATATTAAAAGCATTGTGAATATGTGTACCTAAATTGCCTTATAAAGATATCCAATATGTTTTCAACGTGGCTTATAAACTATGTTATTCTTTAACAGTTATTGATAAGTGTTGCAATACGACCAAGATATAATACTCTCGGATTTTTTCCAATGAACATTCACCCATAAGAATATAATGGCGTGTTAATTTTTTATGAATTATTTTTAGCCCTTGACCAACATTTTAATGGAACTGAATATCAATATAATATATAAAAAACAAACATTATTTTGAAAAGTGTTGATAATGAATAACCCGGATTTACAAAATATCGTATCATATACCCGTGAGAGCCACTACCAGTGCCCCCACCTCCTCTGTCGCCGCCCACGTCATCTCCCAGTGCCGCCAACGAACGAGGCCCCTCCAGTCCCTCACCCACGGCCTCAAAGGAGCCTCTGTCAGAGTTCTACGTCTCATGTACATTGCCATCGTCAGATCTGTCATAGATTATGCTTCTCCTGCCCTTGTAGTTGCCTCCCAGCGCGAGAATCAAAGCATAGAGAAAATCCAGAACAGAGCAATGAGACTCATCCTCGGCTGTCCTATGACCACCAGAATAGAGGTCATGCAGCGTGAACTGATCTTGCTCCCCGTCTGCGATCGAATTACTGCTCTCAATGCCATCCTTGGTGTTAAAATTCTTCGCAGTGAGCAACCGACTCCCCTGTCGCACTCACTGAACTCACATCTTAACACCCTCCTGCGCCGGCCTGTCCCAATTACCTTTCCCTCCCCTTCTCAACACTGGCCCGTCCACACTGCTGCTGACATCCTGCGTTATCACCTCTACACCCCCTCGACCTCTCTCCATCCCGAGTACACTCATCCGCTTCTACCGCTGTGGACTTCCCAGAGTGTTGATGTTGTCGTCCACACTTTCCCTGGTCGTAAATCCACCCAACTGCGGTATATGCTCAAACTTAACTGCCTTGAGCAGATTAATGATGTCGCTTCCTCTCTAAAGACCTCCCACCCTCCTATCCTCGTCTACTGTGATGGGTCTGTTACCACGCTGGGCAGCGCTGGGGCAGCTGTGTGGATTCCTGAGCGCCAGGCCCGCAGGAAAATCAGGGTCCACGACTGGGCCTCCTCCACTGACACTGAAAGCATAGCCATCCTCTCGGGCATTCGTGAGGGGGCGACCTATGCTCGCACTGAACGCCGGAACCTCCTTATAATCAATGACAGCACTTTTCCCCTCGCGAGGCTCAAATTACCCCCCCCCCCCCCTCCTCCCATGCCGCCCAACACACCCAAGCCGCCGTCGCCGGGCTAAAACAAACTGATGACATCCATGTCAAGTTTATTTTGATCCCTTCACTGCCTGTGACACTGTTGATAGGCTTGCCAAAGAAGCGACGCAATGAGTAGTTATTGAAGCCACCCTCGCAATCTCTCTGAATCATCTCAAATCTCGCATACACGCCGACAAAATATTATTCTCCGGAATGGCAAAACCCTATTTATCAATCTTATAATCAGAATAAATAAGTATATTATTATTTTTTGTAGAAATGTAGTTTATGAAAATAATTACTGCATTAGAGGCTGCATAATGCGACAGCTTAAAATATAAAACATAAAAATACATGCTTGAATTAATAAATAATATTCATATATGACCTGAATGCACTCAATGGCCCCAGGGTAACATAACACATGATCTGAGGTAGTGACACGGCCCCAGAATCATTTTATACTGTATATTTAAGGAATTTACCAGGCTGGTTCGTTTTACTCTCTCGGGATAGACAAAAAGTATACACTGCTACATCTGCCTCCAGACTAGAGGTCCTTTGCGTCGTACGGCGTTGCGGGTGGTAAACTTGTACTACGTAACTATATGTATATCTCGATTGATATGTTTATTTTACATCATCTATGCATACTGTGAGTAAAACATTGTAAATGGCAACCAATTCCTGAAAATTCTATGAACTCTCTAATTACCCCCCGCCCCCTTTTCTCATGATCTTTCTCTATAGTACTTACCAGGTATGATGTCAGTGGAAGGGTAGAAATCGACATCAGAAGGAATGACAAAATACGTCTGGGCGGCGAGCCTGGCCGCGTTCCTGGCCACATTGACGGGGTATAACAATCCTTGCTGGAGTCGATATGTCGTCAGCTTCGAAAAGTCGGGCAACTGCCGGTTACATATGCTTTTCCTCCTCAGCACCTCGTTTGTCGGGGGCACCTGCAACACGCAGGGTCAGGGATAGAGAAAAGAGTTATCGGATCTCACAGAAATATTTTCAATGGGGTGGGTGGTAAAACATAGTGACTATGTAGGGAATCACCTTTTACAGAGTAAGTCAACTGACTAAAATAATATGTTCTGTCTGCCTAAACACAAACACAAATTTACAGTTTTAATAAAACTTACTAAAGCTAATTAGTTAAATTTACCTAATTATACTATTAACTAACAATGACCACGATAAACATGTTGCAGTATATGGAAATTCTGGAATGATTTTTGTATGTAGCGGCCCTTTTACGAAATTATCCGTTAGCAAAAAATCCAAACACCTGGCCTTTTTCCATTATGGCATCAAATGCTTGTCCCCTACAAAACTGCATGTACTGTATATGTGACTCATGTCTCGCTGCTATACGGCAGGGTGGGGAGGACCACTGATCCATATACTGTACATGCAGTTTTGTAGATAATTTCAGCTTCCTACAACTGGAGACACGGGTACTGAATCTGCCGATGCTCATCTGATCCGATATTGAATTTCTTCATCGATGTCTGCGGTGGTGGACAAATGGGAGCTAAGATACTGAAAGTGGGAAACATTAAAGAGGGTAGTGCTGTTAATCTGGGTGGATGGTGTAGGTGTGGCTGAATCTGGGGCAGGCTGAAAGAGAATCTGATTCTTATGTACAATCACATCAAGGTCGAATTGTGCATACACATCTGCTCAGGTGTTCAGGTTTCCCTGTACATGACGTACAGTGTGATCGACGAGGGTGAGATTGCCTGCATATTCAACTTCATTGATGAAAGCAGACGACACATTTACTCCTTCCTGGAGTCGTGTCTGTTGAAAAATCCCTTCACAAGGTATTGGATGTCAGACCCGCCGGCTAAATTGCCACTGGAACGAGTAAGGAAGGTAGCCAAGAAAATGGAAAAGAGAGTTGGTGCAAGTACAAAGCGTTGTTTTACCATTGTTTGGCTGCGGAAGAACTTCTACAGGGTACCAATGTGCAGGACACTGCCGTTCATGCCATTGTGGAGTTGTCTCACAATGGCGGTGAATTTTAGTGGGCAACCAAAACGATTGAGGGTCTGCCAGGGCTTCCCTGTTGCATAAGCAAGCATAAGGTCGAGGGTTCGAGTCGTGGCTGGTGAGGTCGTTGATTATATGTTGAAAGTCCACGTGCTATATGGACTAAATGAAATATATGTGGAACCTCGTGTTTCAAACCAAGCTGAATTCGGTAAAATACTACTCCACCCACATAAGTGGCAAAGGCAATCCCCAATTAGTGGTTCATGGCGCCATCAGCTCGATAAACAGGCATTGTGTGAAATATAACAAAGAATAGGATTGCTTTTATATATATATATATATATATGTCATATATATATATATATATGCAAGTAAATCACTGTAGGTGCGCGTGATCTAGGTATATGCTGATAACCACAAGGAAAGAAGAAAACACGAAGTTCCCAAGCGCTTTCGTGTAATTCACGGTAATTCGGTAAAATGCTACTGACACCACATACGAGGCACGGGCAGTTTCCCAATGAGGTTCACGGCGCCATCAGCTCGATGAACAGGCTTTGTGTGAAATATAACAGAGTCTAGAACTGCTTTTAGTGTCCTTGTGGCCTAGCCGGTAAGCGTTCCCTAGTCACACCCAGTAGGTCGAGGGTTCGATTCCTTGCTGGTGAGGTCGTTGATTGTATGTTCAAAGTCCGCGTGTTAAATGGACTAAAAATGAAGTATATATATGTACCTCGCGTTTCATACCAGCTGGATTCGGTAAAATGCTACTGACACCACATACGAGGCACGGGCAGTTTCCCAATGAGGTTCACGGCGCCATCAGCTCGATGAACAGGCTTTGTGTGAAATATAACAGAGTCTAGAACTGCTTTTAGTGTCCTTGTGGCCTAGCCGGTAAGCGTTCCCTAGTCACACCCAGTAGGTCGAGGGTTCGATTCCTTGCTGGTGAGGTCGTTGATTGTATGTTCAAAGTCCGCGTGTTAAATGGACTAAAAATGAAGTATATATATGTACCTCGCGTTTCATACCAGCTGGATTCGGTAAAATGCTACTGACACCACATACGAGGCACGGGCAGTTTCCCAATGAGGTTCACGGCGCCATCAGCTCGATGAACAGGCTTTGTGTGAAATATAACAGAGTCTAGAACTGCTTTTAGTGTCCTTGTGGCCTAGCCGGTAAGCGTTCCCTAGTCACACCCAGTAGGTCGAGGGTTCGATTCCTTGCTGGTGAGGTCGTTGATTGTATGTTCAAAGTCCGCGTGTTAAATGGACTAAAAATGAAGTATATATATGTACCTCGCGTTTCATACCAGCTGGATTCGGTAAAATGCTACTGACACCACATACGAGGCACGGGCAGTTTCCCAATGAGGTTCACGGCGCCATCAGCTCGATGAACAGGCTTTGTGTGAAATATAACAGAGTCTAGAACTGCTTTTAGTGTCCTCGTGGCCTAGCCGGTAAGCGTTCCCTAGTCACACCCAGTAGGTCGAGGGTTCGATTCCTTGCTGGTGAGGTCGTTGATTGTATGTTCAAAGTCCGCGTGTTAAATGGACTAAAAATGAAGTATATATATGTACCTCGCGTTTCATACCAGCTGGATTCGGTAAAATGCTACTGACACCACATACGAGGCACGGGCAGTTTCCCAATGAGGTTCACGGCGCCATCAGCTCGATGAACAGGCTTTGTGTGAAATATAACAGAGTCTAGAACTGCTTCTAGTGTCCTTGTGGCCTAGCCGGTAAGCGTTCCCTAGTCACACCCAGTAGGTCGAGGGTTCGATTCCTTGCTGGTGAGGTCGTTGATTGTATGTTCAAAGTCCGCGTGTTAAATGGACTAAAAATGAAGTATATATACATATATGTAGTGATGGGTTGTCAGACCGCATCTTGCATCTCAGAGACAGTCCAGTCTTGACCCGACATTAGGGAGGTCAAGTGTAGGGTAACTCTCACGGCTGACCAAGGCTTATAAATCAGCCAGGCTCCCCCCCCATGTCACACGGCCCGAGCAAACATGTAAGAAGACACCAGCTGACTCTCTCCCAATATACACAATATCCTACACGGCAGAAAGAAGTCCAGACCTGACCTCACATTAGCCAGGTCAAATGTAACTCTCGAGCCCAAGTCAAGAGGCCACAAATCAACCAGGGCCTCTCATGTCACACGGCCCCATCTGATGACTTCTCCAGAAGATACAACATATAGTCTCTGAAAAGGTCCAGACCTGACCCTACATTAGCGAGGGCAAATGTAAGGAGACCCTTCGCCGCGGCCCCCCCCCCCCCCCCCCGACCAGCTCAACCTGACGGCTCGCCTCCCAATATATAGGACGTCCTAGTCCTCCCTCAGGGAGAGTCAGACAGAGAGACACACAGGGATCGGAGGAGGAGGTCCACCACAGCCGAGTCCCGCTCACGGGAGGAGAGTCATGCAGGACTCCCCTCCCCGACTTCCCTCCTGTGTCCCAGCTAAGCAGTCGCCCTCCTGACACCAGTGTCCCAGCTAAGCAGTCGCCCTCCCGACACCAGTGTCCCAGCTAAGCAGTTGCCCTCCCGACACCAGTGTTCCAGCTAAGCAGTCTCCCTGCTAGGCCTTCCCCTAGGTCACGTGAGTGTTTGTCAGAGCTTTCCATGGGATGAGTTACTTACGTGGGAAGTGTATTTATTTCATGTTCGTGTCCGAGAATCAGTGTCTAGTAACGTAATATGATGTCCTAGTAACGTAAATATAATGTCCTAGTAACTTCAATAGAAGGTGTTATTAATGTGTCCATATCATGTTCGTAATTAATAAAGAGTTGTAACGAAGCAGTGTTTGAGAAGTCGCCCTTAAGACGTAATAGATGTGTATTGACATAGAAGATACGATAAGTGTAAATAACTATCACGGCCACGCTACCAAAATCTTCCTCTCTTTATACTCTCTTACTAAATATTCTACCTATATATGTAATCTTCTTCATGTGAGATTTGTCTCATTACAATGGTGGCAGCGAACTATATGTAATTCACCCTTTCCTCGTCCCTTGTTATTGGTAACAGTTTACTTAACGTAAACCCATGCCCTCCCTCATTTTAGCCATAACACCTGATTCGTTGTTTGAGTATTGTTCGAAAGTGCGTGACAAGGAGTTCCTGCATAGTAGCGTGAAGTGTCCTAGTGTGTCACCGTTACAGCTCAAGTAAATGTCTCTCGTCGTGGTATGCGCGAATTTTTTTCTAGAAATATGTTCAGTGCTTAACGTGATTTCTCAGTGTCCCCCACGATCTGCAACATTCTCAGTAGCCCAAGTGCAGTTTGAGTGTTGGTCAGTGTTGAACTTAGAAATTGTTTCAGTTATGAAAGCGGTGTCTGTACTAACTGTTATAACTTAACATGTCTTTTAACCTACATCCTCCTCCCTGTCCTAATTCTCACCTCACCCTCCTTACCCTTCCTCCCATCCCTGCCCTGCCCTGCCCCGCCCCGCCGTTCCGTGCCCCGCCCCGACCCGCCGTCCCATGCCCCGCCCCGCCCCACCGTTCCGTGCCCTGCCCTACCCCGCTCCGCCCCGCTCCGCCCCGCCCCGCCCCGCCCCGCCCCGCCCCGCGCCCCCTCCCGGTTACGCCACTCTACACCTCACCCCACCAGGCGCCCATCATGCCCGAATGTTTCCCGCCCCGCCCGTGTGACCACCAATGTTTTGTCCTGTGGGTTATGCTTCGAAATCGGTGGTTAGTGTTACTTAATATTGAGATAATTACAGAGCTTCACTCAGTGTGTTTTTATGCTAGTATGATTTGTAATGTACTCTTTGACGCAAAGTGATAAATAATATTCAATGTAGTGAGCAGAGCTTCACTCCCCGACCCAGCCTAATGAGAATATTGTCGTGACGGAAACTATAGTTGCCAAACATTGACGTAACGTATAAAGTAAATATTTGTTTTTCTTTACGGATACACTTCCAACTAATCCATCATCCCTTTCGGATTGTTTCTGTCAAATGTCACACACAGTACCGCCCCATGGCTAGCCGGAATCCGACCACAGCACATATAAGAAGAGAAGAAGCAGCGTGAGGAATGCAGCGTGATGAATGCAGCACCACACCCGCCACGCACCACCCCACTTCTTTCAAGTCCTACCTGGTCTAGGATTAAGAAGATTTTATATTTTTCTACTGTAGGAAATTAAGGAGTGTGGATGCAGCAACACACAACAAACCCTGGTGAGCCCACCCAGGGAGGGATTCACCACTGTGGAAGGTGTAAGACAGGACGGTCTTTGGTCTCGCCGACACTCACGTACGGAGGGCGAGGCCTGGTCCGCGGAACCTGCCTTACAGTCATCTAAGGAGACGACAGCCCAAGCAGTGGACCGGCTTTCATTCCGGCCGGAGGGGACCGACGGCAGATGAACAGAAAATCGTCTGGAATATGTGGAAAATGATGATGTTGCAGAGAAGAAATACAGATGGAGCAGAAAAATTCATCTGGAATATGACGGAAAACGAAGATGTATAAAGAAACGCAGATGAACAGAAAAATCGTCTGGAATATGAAAATGAAGATGTATAAATAAACGCAGATGAACAGAAAAATTCATCTGGAATATGAAAATGCTCTAAACGTAGAGGAAGCGCAGGTGAACAGAAAAATCATCTGGAATATTATAGAAACCAGGAGGAAGTGAGAAGAAGTCAGATGTGGTGACACGACCTACAAAGTGCGGTATTGAAGAAAGAAAAACGTGCTATGTGAAGACAGAAGACGTGACATCAGAAGAAAGTCGACGATGAAAAGGTGGATAATCAGAAGGACCAATCGACTACCGCTGTTGTGCTGTCGGCATTCCCTATTTTCAGATACCAGCTGGATGGAGGACTTGAGCCATGCTGAACCCAACAAATGTACTGATGTTGTTGATGTTGCTGATGTGTAATAAAAAGATATAACTCCCTAACATATGAAGTAGGAGCATTTTTTTATGTACTTTGAAGTATTTCATTTTCTGATTTTTGTTAACATGTACTACAAAGAATGTTTTTTTAAAAGATTAGTCACTTTTTTTATGAGTTCATTTGATCAATGTTTTGCACTACGAAACACAATGTTGTAGCCATTTACTGACTGAGACGAATTCTTATTTTGACACGGCCTGGTTAGGCAATGTAACACCTGATTTTGTTGGTAGAATGTGATTTGCAAGTTTGCCTCGGACACTATGCTAGTTATGAAGGATCTTTAAATCACTCTATGTTCACTTACTGTGTATGTATTTTATTTTTTTCTCCTGTCATAGAAGATTTAATCTTGACGGGAGGTATAGTAAGCTTTGTCAGATCAAACTATGTCAGTAGAAAAACATACATCTCTAGGGTTATAATTTGTAAAATGTAAGGATGCATTATCGTCTCAGGGACTATATTAAATACTGCACATGATGTTACTGTATACTTTAAATGTGTCATCAGTTCTCTGAGCATGAAAGCTTTGGTCTTGGCGGGAGGTGTAGTGATGGGTTGTCAGACCGCAGCTTGCATCTCAGAGACAGTCCAGTCTGGACCCGACATTAGGGAGGTCAAGTGTAGGGTAACTCTCACGGCTAACCAAGGCTTATAAATCAGCCAGGCTCCCCCCGCATGTCACACTGCCCGAACAAACATGTAAGAAGGCACCAGCCGACTCTCTCCCAATATACACAATATCCTACACCGCAGAAAGAAGTCCAAACCTGACCTCACATTAGCCAGGTCAAATGTAACTCTCGAGCCCAAGTCAAGAGGCCACAAATCAACCAGGGCCTCTCATGTCACACGGCCCCATCTGATGACTTCTCCAGAAGATACAACTAATAGTCTCTGAAAAGGTCCAGACCTGACCCTACATTAGCGAGGGCAAATGTAAGGAGACCCTTCGCCGCGGCCCCCCCCCCCCCCCCGACCAGCTCAACCTGACGGCTCGCCTCCCAATATATAGGACGTCCTAGTCCTCCCTCAGGGAGAGTCAGAGAGACACACAGGGATCGGAGGAGGAGGTCCACCACGGCCGAGTCCCGCTCACGGGAGGAGAGTCATGCAGGACTTCCCTCCCCGACTTCCCTCCGGTGTCCCAGCTAAGCAGTCGCCCTCCCGACACCAGTGTCCCAGCTAAGCAGTCGCCCTCCCGACACCAGTGTCCCAGCTAAGCAGTCGCCCTCCCGACACCAGTGTTCCAGCTAAGCAGTCTCCCTGCTAGGCCTTCCCCTAGGTCACGTGAGTGTTTGTCAGAGCTTTCCATGGGATGAGTTACTTACGTGGGAAGTGTATTCATTTCATGTTCGTGTCCGAGAATCAGTGTCTAGTAACGTAATATGATGTCCTAGTAACGTAAATATAATGTCCTAGTAACTTCAATAGAAGGTGTTATTAATGTGTCCATATCATGTTCGTAATTAATAAAGAGTTGTAACGAAGCAGTCCAATGAGGTTCACGGCGCCATCAGCTCGATGAACAGGCTTTGTGTGAAATATAACAGGGTCTAGAACTGCTTTTAGTGTCCTTGTGGCCTAGCCGGTAAGCGTTCCCTAGTTCCACCCAGTAGGTCGAGGGTTCGATTCCTTGCTGGTGAGGTCGTTGATTATATGTTCAAAGTCGGCGTGTTATATGGACTAAAAATGAAGTATATGTATGTACCTCGCGTTTCATACCAGCTGGATTCGGTAAAATGCTACTGACATCACATAAGAGGCACGGGCAGTTTCCCAATGAGGTTCACGGCGCCATCAGCTCGATGAACAGGCTTTGTGTGAAATATAACAGAGTCTAGAACTGCTTTTAGTGTCCTTGTGGGCTAGCCGGTAAGCGCTCCCTAGGGCCACCCAGTAGGTCGAGGGTTCGATTCCTTGCTGGTGAGGTCGTTGAATAATAGTTCAAAGTCCGCGTGTTAAATGGACTAAAAATGAAGTATATATATATATATATGTATATATATATATGCAAGTAAATCACTGTAGGTGTGAGTGATCCAGGTATATGCTGATAACCACAAGGAAAAAGAAAACACAAAGTTCCCAAGCGCTTTCGTGTAATTCACATCTTCAGGGCTGAGTACAGACTAAGGAGAAATACATAACAAGGCAAATATATATACAGTAGAGGAGGGTGAGATAAAGTCCACAATAGTCAGGTTACTAGGTAGTGACCCTACTAATCTTCAAAAAGCACCGCAGCAGTCGGTAGTCAGGTCAGAGGGTAAGATGACCCAACCTTCTCACCTGGTTACAAATCTTCTTCGTTAGTATGTAAATAACCAATGTCCCGATATGCTGAGTCATCAAAGCCTACGTGACAGGTTGGCTGAGCGAGGGTGGCGCTTACCCACACGTAGTGAGAGCTTTTGGAATTAAGCCTATACGATATTAAATGTACTCTAGCGAATTAATATGGACGCGAATCATGAAATTAAATGACATTTATTATATTTAATATTATTATGGATCGTTTCTCATGATAAATATGTTATGCGTGTCCCAACGAAGCTATTAGTTATGCGGGTAAATATGTCACTAGCAGGCTAACACCTTAGGGGCACGCCCTGACTAGGCCTCAGTCACGCTGAAGCGATCGGACAGACAGGGCGTCTGCGCGTCTAGGAAAAACAATCAAGTGTCCTGGTCTCGTTGCATGCACAGTTTCACCAGTGTTGCAAGTAAGTTTATTTGATCTCAGACAGGGTTTAGATCGGGCAGAGAAGAAGTTATCAATAGCTAACAGAGAGTTCATTGCAGGGTTTCGGCAGAACCCACTTGACTGCGATTGGTGATCTACGATTTGGCGACTGCTGATTGACGATTGATGATTGGCGATTGACGCGATTGGAAAGATCAGAGCAGTTTTGTCACTGATTAGCGAGTTTAGCTGAGACTTCCCGAAGTGAAAGAGGGCCCCTGACAGCTAACTACGTGGGACCAGCACCAGCATTGGTTTATCAGTTCTTCCCACTTGGGTTCACAACACCACGTGTCTTCAGTCAGTTAGAACTAGTGTCTACCTAACGGGAAAATAGAACCCCCCTCAGCTGGACAGGGTCACTTATTCTTATTCTTTTTGATCAGGGAAGGATTGGTTTATCAGCTTTAGTTGGACACCCTGCTAATTCAGCTCATATTTACAGACTGATTGACACACTGTCTGAAGCATCAGATGTTCCTGGCGCCAGTAATATACATGACAGTTCCTTCGAAAGAGGACGGACAAAATTCAGTTTTTCATTCGACTGAGGGTAACTATACAAACATTAGTCATTACTACTTCTCAGAACTTTCTTAGAGTAAACTTGAGCATGACATCCACTTTCCTCCCACCATACACTCTCTCACTCACTCACAACGGACGAGGACGACGGACGAGGAAACAGCAATAGCAACAGCAGAAGCAACAGCAGAAGCAACAGCAGAAGCAATAGCTCAAGCAGCCAGACAAGGACCTCCTCCACTGCCCCACCCCTCCCAACCGGTGCTCTCCTGAAACATACTTTGACATCCCAGCACTACACTCTGACAAATCGGTTGGTTCAATCGACATACTAGGCCTCTCCTACGGTATCGGACCTCCCTTAGGAACCCCGAATACTGCTGAGGGACGTGGTGTGAAGAGAGAACCATCAGTGAGTTTTCAGACCCTTTTTCTAACACTCCAATTCTTCTCTTCCGTGCCGTGAAAGAACCTACTCCTCTGTCAGTTGACGCACAGGGGAGTATTCGTCTAGAAGCGCCCTCTGTCCCCGCACCTCGCTCAGAGCGTGCTCGTGTGAAGGATAGAGGGTCAGCACAGCCTGCCGATACACCGGGACCTCTGTGATAGTGCAAAGTCTCCTCTAAATGAGGGGAGCAGGAATTTAGGGACACCTGTTAGGGGAAATCTCCATAAATCTCCAACCAATAATTGTGAAACGATCATGCCTTCCGTAAAAATCAAAGTGAACCGCACACGCCAACTAGCCTCAGACCTAGCCTCATTGATCTTCAGCCTTACCCTAATATTTCAGATAAGATCCTTCATCAATGACAACACATCAAAATCTTCCTCCCATATGACGAAGAGACAGACAAGTTCCACACTGCAGTGGTAAGGAAAAAACTCTCCAATAACGGATTTATGGTCCTCAGTTCTTCTGAATATCGAGCAAAATGCACTCTGATTTGCCGAAAAGTTGTCCCTCATGTCTTGAACAACCCCACCCTCCTCACTGACTTAAACTCACAAAGCCACATCAAAATAACATCAGCCATTCGCATGGGAACCCTGCCCATGCTAAAACTTACAACAGAAACTCAAACTGATGCCATAAGACTGAAATCACACGGAATAAGAATAGGCAACAACATCATCCCCTCACACGACATAGAGTTTTAACTCTTTATCAAGGTGCATCAATGTTACAACTGCTACCAATTCGGACACAACATTAACAAATGCAGGAACCCACAAACATGCTCAATGTGCGCCAACCAAGGCCACTCATACCAAAACTGCACGCCCACAGAAATGAAATGATGCAACTGTGGAGACCCACACACAGCCATCAGTAACAAGTGTAAAACTAGACTGAGATCCAGCACAACACTGCTCCCTCCACCCCCCCCCCCCCCCCGCCAACCTACACTCCACACCAGATAGAATACAAATGCAGAGGCACCCTCCTGGGCCACCATATATCCACGACAGGTTACTCCCATCATGTCCACACCAGGAAGGAAAAGGCAAAAAGAGAGCTGAGAAAACTATACCGCTTTAAAGCACTTCCTGAGAAAATAAAACTCCGTTTGGTGACATCATTTATCACACCGATATTAATTTACCCAGCAGTACCTCTTCATACTATGAGCACCACTCAAATATTAAAATTACAGGTGGTCCAAAATGAAGCCCTAAGATTCGTCACAGGTGAAAGATACCCCTTCATCAGAACCACAGCCGAGATACATAGAGACCTGAGAATATAGCCCATCAACCAGCAGCTGCACACACTGGCCAGCAGAATTTGGCAAAAGATAGAGCGATCAGAGCAAGAACTCCTTCAAAGACTCCCACCAGATAACGACAACAACCATACATGGTTCCCCCAAAAAGTTACCAAATCTTAAAAGGTCCATTACCACCCCCGATTTACACGGCTAGGCAATAGACAACCTCCCTAGACCAGCATCCGCCAGTAGGGTCGGCGGAATAAGGCCCTAAAAACACCCATATATGGGACAGGGTAGGATGTCTAGTGCCTGTACCGACAGACAATAACTAACCCATGACACAACCCTAACACACTATTAGCTAGGCGGTCAGCCCGTCCTCTCTTACCTCCTCCTAAATTTCTTCAATTTTCGAACTATAACTTCTTTCCCCCACCTCTAAACTTCTTTCACCCCTCCTTTCTCTACAAAAAAAAAAAAAAAAACCACCACCACCACCCCCCCCTCCCCAACCCATTTCTTCCGACACCCACGACCCACCCCACCCACACTCACGTAAAAGCCACCAGACCCCCCCCCCCCCTCCCCTTACCGACACAGATGCAAAAATCACTACATCCTTGACCACGGAAGGGTCAAGACGTACCTGGCGCTCCTCTCGGAGCAGCCAGGTCAACTGTTATGTTGGCCCATACCAACTCCCTCCCCTAAACCCTCCTCTCCACGGGAATATCAACATGTTCTCGCCAGAAGTTACTATTTCATTTAGGAAAGGAATGGAACCAGTGTTAAACAGAGGTGAACAGTGGTGAACAGTGCTTAAGTCAGTGAGAACAACCCAACAGTAACAGTGGTACCCAAGTTGACCTTCACACAGTGAGGTCCCAGGTACCCAGTGATAACGGCCCGTGAGACCCAACAACCAGGGATGTGTTAATCCGTCTACGATAGGAAGGCCTGGAACCACAACTCACTCATATAACACCATCTGTGAGGGAATTACTACACCACATGAGGCCCCTCATAACACCATCTGTGAGGGAATTACTACACCACGTGAGGCCCCTCATAACACCATCTGTGAGGGAATTACTACACCACGTGAGGCCCCTCATAACACCATCTGTGAGGGAATTACTACACCACGTGAGGCCCCTCATAACACCATCTGGGAGGGAGTTACTACACTACGTTTTTGCTGTTCAACACCTACATTAATCTGTATGTTCACTGTATGTTCCTTTACCTCTCTCTAATGAAGGCTTTTGTTAAACCACCAATGTATGTAATAAGTCATTTATGTCCAATGTATATTTTCAGCCTTCGGGCTGCAGAACTTTTTCAATAAACCGTTAATTATTATTATTTATTATTATTAAATCACTACAACGTATGTTTGGCACACACCTAAAGCAACGGAAGCAGGACGCTTTTATTAAAACTTGCAACTGAAGGACTGAAGGCCAACGGCTTTCCTACCATACACATACCTGATTCCTTCAGTACCGGACCCGCCCTCAGCTTCCCCACTGCCCCCATCTCCGACTGCACCTTCCCCAGTACCCCCAACCCCCAGACCATCATACCCCCCAAACCCCAGTGAAACCATTACAAACCCCCTCCGCCCCTACGGTACTTATCTTACCTGACTACCATTACCTCACCCTCCATCTCCCGGACCACAGACACCACCTCTCCCACAGCCACCCAAACCATCATGCCCCTCCCACCCCCAAGAGAAACCAGTTCAAAACCCCCCGACCCCTCCTCCTCGGCCATTTTGTTTTGGGGTCCCCAAAACAAAATGGCAGCCCATCGCCCCAAAAACCTAACACGGACCCCTGTATCAAAGAGGAAGAACACCTCTCCCCTCTCTTCCTACACACCTGAGAGAGAAAAAAAAAACGATACATTACACACATCCGACAAAATCGATAACCCCCCAAAAATCTATTCCCCACTCCCCCAAAGAAATCAGGAAACCACCCCGACACGACCCTCGCACACACACCTCTCTCCCCACACTCCCTTGCACACAGTCACGTCATCACCCATCCCTCACCTACATACACCACACACAGACCACGCTCACAGTCTCCCGACAACATAAGTACTCTCCCTGCACCCCATAATCACATATAAGTAAACAATAACAAACTAGGCACACCCACACTAACATGATCAACATTATGCAATTCAACTATAGAGCATATCATTCAAACAGACACGTCATCTCTCTCCTCCTACAAGAACACAACCCAGACATTCTCCTCCTCAACTCGACATACACAAACACCAAAATCAAACATTTCGGCTACACAGGCAGACAGTCACCCCACGAACTACACAAGGGCGTAGCAATCCTCATCATATCCTTCATCAAACACGAATTCATCACCGACTTTACCTTCAAACACTTCATGGCAGCCAAGATTGACACTCAACACGGACAGATAACACAGGACAACAAATTTTTTATAATTCCCAGTTGCATGAGATTTCTTTACTGTTTCTTACCATTTTTGATCTGCTGATTTCATATTTGAAACCAGTTTTGTTCTGCATGCTCCAGTTTTCATGTAATTTGAGGTTTTACATTCTAGCCGTTTGCGGTCAAATTAATTAATTACACGATTATGGTATCAATAGGGAGATATAATTTTGTCTGTTTTTTCTTTCAGATTTGGTCATGGCTACAAAGAGAAATCAATGTGTGAACAAACCTGATGCCTTCTGTTATATTTGTGGATACTTCACGCTTATTCGTCAGAGGCGCAATATAACATCGTTTGTGAGGCGCGGCTATAAAGCGTACTTCGGACTTACTCTTGGCGACCAAGACAAAAAATGGGCTCCACATGCTGTGTGTCATAACTGCGAAGAAATGCTGCGTGACTGGACAAAAGGAAAACGTAAGGGCTTACCGTTCGGAATTCCCATGACCTGGCGAGAACCGAAGGACCACACAACTGACTGCTATTTTTGTCTGATCAATACGAAGGGTGTTGGCAAGAAAAACAGACATAAAATATCGTATCCTAGTATCCCTTCAGCAATTCGACCTACTTTGCACTCTGATGAGCTACCAGTTCCAGTTTTTAATGGGTTGTCTCCAGCTGAAGAGGAGGGAAGCGACAAAGACCAAGAGAGTGAACATGAAACTCAAGAAATACTTGCAGATTCCGACGATTCTTCTGATGGTACACCAGAGTCATCAACCCCTCAGAAGTTTAGTCAGCCAGAGCTGAATGACCTTGTGCGTGATTTGGGTCTCTCCAAAAATGCAGCAGAAGTTCTAGCTTCTAGGTTGCAAGAAAAGGCTCTACTGAACCAGACCACAAAAGTTTCAGACTTCAGAAAGCGGGAACAGGATTTTGTGCCATTCTTTACAGAGGAGAATAAGTTTGTTTACTGTCGTAATATCCCGGGTCTTCTCCAGGAATTAGGGATTCCATTGTATAGTCCAAATGACTGGCGATTATTTCTAGATAGTTGTAAGCGTAGCCTGAAGTGTGTGCTACTACATAATGGTAATGTCTATGCAGCTGTTCCAGTGGGTCATTCTGTGTGCTTACGAGAGGAGTATAATGACATTAAAACTGTGATTCACCTGCTAAAATACCATGAGCACAACTGGACAATTTGTGTTGACCTCAAAATGGTGAACTTCCTTCTTGGCCAACAAAGAGGATTTACAAAGTATCCCTGCTTTCTTTGCATGTGGGACAGCCGAGTAGAGACAGGCATTGGAACCTGAAGGAGTGGCCCTTACGTGAGACTCTGGAAGCTGGTATGCCAAACATTGTCAATGATCCAATCGTCAGTCGAGAAAAGATCATATTTCCTCCTCTCCATATCAAGCTGGGCCTGATGAAACAGTTTGTCAGAGCATTAAATACTGATGGTGAATGCTTCCAACACATAGTCTCTGCTCACCCTGCTTTGTCATTTGAGAAGATAAAGGCAGGTGTGTTTGATGGACCACAAATTCGTGCACTTGTACATGATCAAGACTTTGTCAGAAAGATGGACGACAAGGAAAGGGGTGCATGGCTTTCATTTGTGGCGGTAATGGAAAACTTTCTTGGTAATAAAAAGGCTGACAACTATGAAACCCTTGTAACAACCATGTTGTCAGCCTTTCATGACCTTGGATGCAATATGAGTGTCAAACTCCATTTCCTATATAGTCATCTTGATAGATTCCCTGAGAACCTAGGGGCAGTAAGTGACGAGCAAGGCGAGCGGTTTCATCAGGATCTCAAGATCATGGAAGACCGCTACCAAGGGAGATGGGACAAACATATGATGGCAGACTACTGCTGGAGCATTAAACGAGAGTGCCCTGAGACATTTCACAAACGCAAGAGCTTCAAGCGCAAATTCCTACCTGGCTAAAATGTGATTGGGCTTTGTCTCCTCATAGTAACAAATTTCTTACCTAACAATGAGTTTTATACAAATTTCAACCTTTGTTTTAGATGGAACATGTTTCAAATTGTGTTGTTGAATAAATTTAGAATATGTAATATTTTATTGTTTATTACCCAGCTAATTTAATGACAGTTTAATGACATATTTTTCAAGATAGACGACGAGGTCAATAAGACGAAGACGAAATTTTGAAATTTCAAAATACCTTGATTGCAAAAAAACTAGAGCTTACAGAAAGAAACTAACTTCAGATATGAGATCAGCACACCCAAATTAGGTAGAATCAAGTGTTTATAGCAATGCAACAAAAACTTTGTTGACCAGTGTAATCATTTGCACAACATACTCAAGACCAAACACACTCTTTCCCTTCGCAGACCTAACTCCATCTTTAATAACACACACCTACCTGTAATACTAATGTCCGACCTTAATGCACATCACACTGCATTCCAACTCAACCGCACTGACCCCCACGGTCAACAACTATACACACTGGTCACACACAAAAATCTTCACCACATTAGACCTTTCTTCCCCACATTCTACTCTGGTCACGGCAGAGGCACACCAGTCATCGTCATTACTAATACTCTTGCCCCCCAATTCTAACACTACATTACACCCGGCCCCCTATCAGGCTCATACCACATACCCATCACACTTCACCTCTCCAACAATCCCATCCTCCTCCCAACACCCACACCTCAATACCAGTATCAACACGCAGACTGGGATGCCTTCCAAACCACACTCTCTGAACAACAGTACGCACTCAACCTCGAACACCAACCCACAAGGAAGATTGAGGAAACCTGGACACAACTCTTTAACACAATCACCGCCATAGCAGACACCCATATACAAAAACACCAGTTCAAGAGAAAATACTCCTTCACACCCTCCATAAGAACTCAACGCCTACTTCACTGCTACAGGTCACGATTCCAACTAAACAAACTTAACCTCACACCAGTACACGCAGACATCTCCACACTAAGAACACACATCATCCACAGCCTCCGACACGACCATAAAGTTCACTGGGCAAAACTCGTAGAGGCCGCCCGGGAACACAGAACACATAACCCCTGAGAGTTTTGGGAAAGGATCGCCAAGCTAAGAGGGACAGCTACACCCCCCTTCGATTACCTACTAATAAACTGTGGGAAAATCAAAGAGCCAGTTGACGTAGCACAAACACTAAAACAACACTGGGAACACATTTTTCACCCATACACCCCCACACAACAAAGGCATATCTTAGACTACATAAACAACATCACCACACAAATGCAAACACTACTCGACAGAACCACTCCTGATAACACAATAGGTACCTCCACACTCACACATGACCACATCCTCACTGCTCTTTTCACCCCAACAGAAGTCAAGCAAGCACTTGACAGAACCAAAAAGAAAACACCAGGTGACAGCAACATAGGCCATGCAATCCTCTAGCACCTGCCCCCAGAAACAGTAACAGCCATTACTGTACTGCGCTCAGCATTGTCATTCCTAAAAATCCATTTTAATTCATATTACGCTACATAATATTCAAATCCACCGCGCTTGTAGAATCTCAGGAAAGACGTGTTTTTCCCCTTTGTTTTACACTCAGGATCACTCCCAGTCCTGCCTTCGAGCACAGTTGTCACTACGTTTATTCCACTCTCTACTGGCAAATGCAATCTTGAATTAGTCTGTGTAAATCAACTTTAGTAATTCGCCAGACCTTTGTCAACTGAGGGTCATCCTTGAATGAGTAACAGATTAGATTGTTTGTAACTTCTGTCATTGCGTGAGTAGCGATCGCTGGCAACTCAGGGATATATATACCCGCGCACCACGCAGGGCGAGCGTGCCCTGATGCCGCTACATGTTTCACCAGGTATGTTTATGTGTAGCCATTTAGTTTAATTCAGTCAATTGTAGTGAATATCAGTGTTCATCAGTGTTCATGCTTTAACAGTTGAATTGTCATTCACCCAGTGTAAGAAGTAATATAAAGTAAATACGTCTGCGTCTAGACCAGAGATTTGTTGTGTTGTCATGCTTCCCAGTCCGTGCGCTGACGCCGCTACATGTTTCCCCAGATCCCATTGTGATTCTTGCATCACTGAACAACTGCCCCGGATGTAGTAGAAACCCAGCAGGGACCATATATGAAACGATGGCACCGATGCGGCCTGATTAGTATGCTCCACTGCCTTGTGGTGCCAGACCCCAGACTCGCCATGTGTCTGGCCACCGTCCGACCATAACAATAGTCGTGAATCTCAGTGTTCTACCCTGGGACGCACCCTGAAGGTATATGTCAACAGAAGGTGTTGTAAGATGTATGTTAGGGATAATTAGTTGGAAATAATTATCCCATGTTCGGTAGTGGACCCATGTATCTGCTGATTTCATTTTTAACGTGTATGTGGAGTAAAATCTTGTATTTGTACTGTAATGCCACGTACCACCAGTAGGTGTGAGAAGTAAAGTAATCTACAAGGAGTGCCATGCACCATATATTGTGAGTAGGGCCAAGGAACTGGTCCTGCTATGTAAGGGAATGTGACACCTGTAAGATTGTGCACGGTAAGAGTACACTACCTGAGTGATTGTTGTTGAGTAAATAAGAAAGTAAGGAAATAAATAAATAAGAAAATAGGGAAATAAGTAAATAAGAAGTACAGAGTCTGTAATAAGCCCAGGAGTTGAACCTGGAAATTATACAGTATGTTAATATTATCTATTTTCCCCTTTGATTTTATATTAATAAACTTATTCTTTGAGTATTTGAGGAGTATTCATTTCTCCCAGAGTAGTTACCTTTATTTCCGTCCAAGTGACCCTGATATCAGAATTACACTACCCATGTGCCTAGACCATCGACTTGCTACCAGCAAGAACTGAGGTTAGGTAGTATCAAAAATGAATTGAAGTAAGTAGAAGGAACATTTGAAAGAACTAAGACATGTTGTGGTTTCACCCTTCTTTCCCCTTATCGATCTGGTCAATGAAAAACCTAACCCAACGCCTAGTCCACTCTGCCCGCTACCTAACGAGTTACATGCTGTCCAGGGGGGGTCTGGTGGCAGCGACCCTTGGAAATTAAGATTAGAGTTAAGTATTTCCCCGTAGAATTAGTGACCCCCAGTCTGGCAGTATATTACATACCTCCACAGGATACTTCCCAAAACACTTTAAAACAGCCACAGTCATCATGATACCCAACAGACCCACAAAACTACAGACCGATCAGCATACTAGAAGTCCTAGGCAAAACTTTTGAAAGACTATTCAACACTCGCCTCAGATACCACATTGAAGATGAAGAACTACTGTCCTACAAGCAGTTCGGATTCAGGTCACACCACTCAACTCAAGACGCACTCAACATAATGACAAACTACCTTCATATGAACTAAGGAACATACAAGACAGCATTCATCACAAAAAACGTACAGATGAGGATAAAATTCACACCTGCTCACTCGGACTACTTCACACTGCAAGCAGGAGTCCCACAAGGGTCAGTCCTGTCCCCAACTCTATACATTCTTTACACAAATGACTTACCCGACCTCTTACACATCGACTCTCTGACAATACAGTACGCCGACGATGTAACCCAACTAGTCAGACACAAACAAGATCTAGACTACTTAACAGACAAAACGCACAGGGAGCTAAAACAAGTTACACAATGGGAACTCCTATGGCGAATACAAACTAACCCTAACAAAGCACAAATCACCTACTTCGGCAACAAAAGACGCCAACCACGTCACATGTACCTAAACTCTTTCATCGACAACCCTACACCCATTACTGTCAAACAAACAAATACAATCCTAGGAGTCACATTCAACAACACCCTCACCGTGGCACACCACATCATGACGAAATCAGCAATCGCAAACAAAACACTCGGAAATATAAACAGATTCAGAACCGCATCAATCAAAACCAAAACACACCTATTCAAAGCCCTCATACGCCCACTTCTGACATACGCACCTAACACACTCCAGCTAGCAACACCAACAAATGTTAGGAAACTACAAGTCATACAAAACAAAGCACTAAGATTCATCCATAACACACACTGGTCATCCTTCACCCCAAATAGACACCTACATGAACTCAGCTCCATCCCTCCACTCAACATCTGCCGGAGACAGCTAGGAGGCAAGTAAATAGAAGCCGTCCTCACTTCTTACCCTCATTGGCAGGAATACTTCGACAACATCATACTCCCACGCAGACTCAGAAACAGGAATCCCTCCATACTAAACAGACCAAACACACCCTCCCCACCTCCCCTATATTATTAACAGCCAGTTACAGCAACCCGATGCCCCTCCCTATACACAACACAACCAACCCCTAATAATACCCAACAACCACCCCAAAACAAAAACCTAACCAACAACCACCCCATATCAAAACCCCCCCCTAACCTTACCCAACAACCTCCCCTGAAATCAAACCTAACACCCCTCCAAACCCACACCCAACCACTCCTCCCTAGCAAAACTTAACATACCCAACCTTTACTAACATACAGATGACTTGGACGCCTCCCTTAGCCAATGAGGTCGGGGAGGGGTTCATAGTACCTGTACACGAGCCCTTCCTCAAGGAATGAGACTGTCCTCCCTCAAGGAATAGTGCTGGCCTTGTAGAGGAAGTGACGCCAATGAGGTCCCGTGGGGAGTGCACAACACCTGCAAAAGCCCACCCCGTAAATGCAGAAGGCCTGTATAAGGCCACGGGAGACAAAAATAAAATAAAATAAAATAAAATAAGTAACCCAACTCAACCAACCACTAACCAAACCTACAATCCTCCCAAAACAAAAACTTAACATACCCGATCTTACTAATAACACCCCCCCCCCCCAAAAAAAAATACCAACCAACCTCCAAACACAACACACCCCCCCCCCCCCACAGACAAAGCCGCACAGAAATACTTACAATTCTCCAGAACCAATCCAAACATACCCAACCTCAGTGACAACTCTCAATAAAAACAACCTAAATCAACAACTCCCTAAACAAAAACTATCACTCCACAAATCAACTCACCGACACCAACAGCCCAGCCCCCCAATTACAATTAAAAACCAACCAACGTCTATACAACAAACCCCCCAAACAAAACCTAACATACTGTGAACTCACAAAAAAAAAATATCTTCCTCGTAATCTCCGTTCATAATTAAAAAAAAAAAGCGCAAATCTGTCTCCTGCTTTCACTAAAACTCTCCTACGATACGCTCATCCTTCCTTGCTACGAATACTTTAACATTTCAAGCTCAAAAATTCAAAACTCTTCCTCCAACTCGCTCCATTCCTCTTTGACATAGCTCAAAGACTTTACCTTCACCTTTCTCCAAACAACTCTACAACTAACTGCATTCCGTTTCCCCTTCCTTATTTTTCTTTGAGTGAGTGGTGTCTGTGCGTCCGTCCCCCTCGTCTCCCCCTGCTCTTCTCGGCTTGCGCCGCCGCCGTGGCGAGGCTGTTCTTCCTCCACTTCACCGACACAGCCTGAGCACCTGACGACAACTGGAGCACCTACGTTTGGCCCGGCGCCAGCCCGACCCTGCTCCCCCCCCCCCCCCCCCTCTCGGCCTCGTCCTGGCGAGGTGCCGCAGCACCACCCCATCTGGGCACATTGCCTACCCCTTCACCCAAGCAGTGTTTAAGCCATTACAGCTTTCCTCTCCTTCTAAAACTAACTTCAATCCTCCTTTTATCCTTCCCCTGAACCTCCTTACCCCCTGTCACTAGCTTTTATGTCATGTCATGTCTTTCTTCCCAATCAATTAACCAAAGCTTCAGCGAAGCTAAATGCAGATTGGTTAACAAAATGTGGATTAAACCTAGCTTATCTAAATTTCAAAATTTGCTGTCTAGCTGAACCGTCTTCAGTCACAGCGAGTGGGATTAACATTGTCTACTTACTACATCAGCAATGATGGTAATGTGGAAGTTTTCTTGGGCAGTAAATTTCCCTACCTTCAACGTCTCCGACGTGGTACGTAGGTTGTTGCTTTTTCTGTCTTGAAGGGTACCATCCAAGATGAAAAGATCTATGATTTTCGAGTCACTTGAATTAACCAAGTACCTCAAGTCCTCACGACTAAAAATGCAACAAGATTTCTTCTGACACCAAAGGTCCTAATTTAGAATAAACACCGAGTACTCACCCAATCTACATAGCGGTACAGTATACCGACTTCCTCACGCACAGAGAGAGGTAGTCGATAAATGTGTAGAGGAAATATAGCACCACAAGGAGTCATCCAGATTTCAGTACCAAAACTCGATGATACCTTGCGACCATGTGTCGATTATAGGAAACTTAATACCATTGTAGTCCCTGATCGCTTCCTATTGCCTGTGCTGGAGGACCCATTGAAAAGTTTGGGAAGGCAGAAAGTCTTCACAACACTTGAAATGGTGTCCGGATTCTGGCAGGTGGCTTTGGATGAAGTAAGTTGACCGTTGATCCCTTTCAGCAAGTCTGCAGATCACTGGGAATTTGTTTGCATGCCTTTCGGGATTCGAAGTAGTCCAATAAATTTTTTATGATTGATGAAAGCGGTTTTACAAATCCATTATTGGACCGAAGTCCTGGTATACATGGATATTGTGATCGTTATGTCTCAGGACGTGTCTTCACACCTCTTGAGTTTGGAACATGTCTTATCTAGGCTTAAAGAGGCCAACCTCTAGGTCGTATGGTGGATGGAAACAGTGTCCATTTGGACATCGAGAAAGTCAAGGTAATTAAGATGTAACTTCAACCAAAGTCTGCAGATGAGATGCGCTCATTTATTAGCAAGACAGATTTTTACTGATCTTTGATACAAAGATTTTCGCAGATTGCCTTTCCTTTATCAAGGCTACTTAAAAGAATTTTTATTTTACTTGAGGGGAGTTAGGACAAAATGCGTATCTTCAGTTAAACAACCGCCTTATCACAGCACCTCTGTTGTGTTTTTCAGACTTTGAAAAGCCTTTTATAGTAAGGTCCACAGATGTCAGTTATAGTTGGTTAGACGCTGTGTTATCACAACAATTAAAAAAGTAACCATTCCATTGCTTACACTAGTCATACGCTCTCTCAGGCACCAAGTAACTAAGTGTTACCGAGCTAGAAGCTCTTGCTGTGTTATGGGCATTGAAAAAATTGAGTCACTACATCGACAGCTATCTACTCGTGGTAGTCACTGACCACAAACCTCTATGCACTTTGTTTAACACTAAATTGTTGTCAGGCAAATCCGCTCGTTCGTTCCTTACCGTACAGAAATTCAAGCCGTTAGTTTTAAGTATATCGAGAGTAAAATTAACTTTATTGCAGACGCTCTCTCAAGGCATGTATCTCTAACCTATGCTCTACCTACATTAGATGCTGGCAAAGTCCATGATGATCAGGAAGAGAATCCCTTGTGATCTCACATCTTGTCTTACATTAAAGGTGAAACGCCTAACTTATTGGTTAAAATATCTGGTTCCAGTGATATAATTTTTCATTCATGATAACGTCTTTACCATCAAGCGACCCTTGGTGTTCCTGCTCGCAAGGTGACTCAGTAAGTTGTTCCTGCTTCACTTGTCTTAATGTATAACACACCTCATCCTAGCAAGGGCAGATGCATTAAGGAAACACGGTTAAGGTATTTTAGGCCCAAAATGGTAAAATAAATTACTTTATATGTCAAAACAAGCCAAATTTGTACCGAAAACAAAGATTCAACCCTTGCACGTTATTGGTTCTTGAATACCAAGTTCCGACTCACCCGGAAAAAAGGTGAGCATGAATATTATCGGTGGTTACTACAACTGATAATATTAATAAATACCCCCTGGTTATGTTTGACGCCCTCACCCATTATGCGAACTCGCATCTGTCCCGGACAAATCAGTAGAAACAGTTGCAAAGGCTTTTAAGAAGCGTGTTCTCGATAGACATAACGCGCCTAGAGTTCTTCTCAACGACAATGGAGGTGAATTAAATATTGAACTTTTAGCTAGGTTATGTAATTTGTACCACATTACAAAAGCTAACATCACAGCTCACCATCCTGCAGCAAATAGCTGAAAGGCTTAACAGGAATTTTTTTTACCACTTACAGTTTGGATTAACATTAATTTTAATAGCATGAACTGGGACGAACTTATGCCAGATGTGCAAAGTTCCATTAGTTGTTCTTATCACCAGACTTTCCTCAGTACAAGTATGAAAAAAAGTTTTACTTTCGAAGCTGACGTAGGAAGATGCTTAAACCTTATTGACGACTTCATTAGAGACAAGTACAATCAGTCAAAACTCATTCACAAATGAATTGTTGGTAAATAGAGAAACAGACTGACGTCTTCACCGAGGAACGCAACAAACATGAACGACCAGTGAAGGATTTAGAAAGTATTTTAATGACGGTAAAAACTATGCAAGGACATTACAAGAGATATTACAAGGTAATTAGCGAGTGTCCTGATCATAGGTACCAGTTAAAACACATCCACACGGGAGATATCAAACACGAACACGGGGATTATTTTGAACTTCTTAAACACCGAGGAGTAACCCAGTCGATATGAGCTGTAATTCATTTTCAACACCTCAGTCTTCTGTTACAGACACAACAAATGTTGCTTCTTCTCACAGGTACAACCTGTGCTATAGAGAACTGTAACGTATTTTTCACCTTAACATAAGAACACAAGAACATAAGAATGAAGGAAACTGCAGCGAGCCTATTGGCCCATACTGGGCAGTCCCATTTACACCCAACCCCTATTGCTCATATATCCATCCAACCTATGTTTGAGGCTATCCAGCATAATCGAGTTAATGATGATATTTGGTAACTCGTCCACTAATCTATTTCCAAACCAATGTTTCCTATTTCACGCCTAAATCTAAATTTGCCTAATTTAAAACCATTGTTACGAGTTCGCTCCTGGTTGGCTAGTTTGAGTACGTTTATAATGTCCCCTGAGTTCAGCCCTGCTTACATTTATACACATCTCTCCAGGGAGTGCAAATTAAGATGCTTTAACCTGTCTCTGTATTCAAGGTTCCTAATGCCCAGGATTAGTCTTGTCATTCTCCTCTGAATTCTTTCCAAGGAATTTATATCCATTCTGTAATACCCTGACCAGAATTGAACTACCTAATCCAAGTGAGGTCTCACAAGCCCAAGATATAGTTTTAGCATGACCTCAATAGTCTTGCAACTAACACTCCTTTGTATGATCCCAAATACTTTATTAGCCTTGTTTCCAGCAAATACACATTGTTTACTTGGCTTAAGATTCCTACTTATCATTACTCCGAAATTTTTCTCGCAGTCGGATTTCTCAATAGCATCGTTGTTCATCTGGTATCTGGTTTCCCTGTTTACATCTCCTATACTGAGTACTTTACATTTGTCCACATTGAATTTCATCTGCCATTTTTCAGACCATTCGAAAAATTTGTTTAGATCTTCCTGTAGTTTTGCTGAGTCCTCGTCAGATTTAATTACATGCCCATTTTAGTGTCATCAGCAAATTTACTTAAGTTGCTGTCTAGGCCGATATCTATGTCGTTTATGTATATAATAAATAATATTGGTCCAATTACTGAGCCTTGGGGAACTCCAATAGTGACGGTGCTCCAATCAGATTCAGTGCCGTTAATGGTCACTCGCTGTTTCCTGTCCTGTAACCACGCCCAAATCCATTTTAGAATATCTCCTTTAATGCCATGAGCCTCCATTATTCTTATTAGTCTTTCGTGGGGTTCTCTGTCGAAGGCTTTACTAAGGTCGAAATATACCACATCATAATTGTGCCCCTCGTCTGCTGATTCAAAAACAGACGAAAAGAATGTTAATAGTTTAGTTAGACATGAACGCCAGCTTGTGAAGCCATGTTGGGAATCATTGATCAACTTGTGCTACTCCAGGTGATTTCGAATAGAGTTTGAAATGATGTCTTCCTGTAAATTGCCTACAATTAATGTAAGACTGATTGGACGGTAGTTAGGGGATAGTGATCTATCTTCTTTCTTGAAAATCGATATTACATTCGCTATCCTCCAGGATTCTGGTACTACACCCGTTTTTAAGGACTTTTAAACAACTTTGCTAAGGGCATACTAAGCTCTTCCTTCCATTCCTTTAATACTCTGGCAAATATCTCATCAGGATCTGGTGACTTATTAGACTTTAGTTTGTCTATTTGCTCTCTATCTCTGTATAGAGTCGGTGCTTCCGGTATCATGTTCAAATTTTATGTGGTGAAAACTGTTGAAATATATTTATTCCGTTTATTGCTCATTTCTCAGTCGTTATCAGTTAGCTCGCCGGTATCTGGCTGTATTGGTTCATTCCTTTCTCGTGTTTTAGTTTGATGCATTTGATAGAATCCCTTGGGGTTTGACTTCGCCTCCCGTGCTACCTTCAGTTCATTATTCCTCTTTGCTTTTCTTATCTCGGTCTTAACCCTACTAGAAAAATACCTTATAATAATCTCTGAGGCAAACTTCGCCACGATTTATTCTCCTACCTCTAGCCTTCCTTTGTCCAATAATATTCTTTCAATAATTATTTATCCATTTAGGGTCATTGTTGTTTGATCTGAGTTTTCTGTATGTTCTGCCTTTGTGCATTAAGTAACTCATAATTTAAATTGTTGTGGAACTGGTCAACCTCAGATCTCGTTATCAGGTCATCCTCAACCGTCAGGTCTCCAGGTAAGGTGAGGTCGCCCTTTGTGGGTACATTGTATGAGGTCACCTAATGTGAGGTCATGTAATTCACCCCCAAGCGTGATATCCCTTCTCTCAGCTGCCTCTTCAAACTATCAAAGTTTGCTCTTTTGAAATCTGGGGCTTTAGTGGAATTTTCCTTGCAGCTGTCCTGAAATTCTAACTGGAATCTAATTTCTTTGTGATCCCTGTTAGCAAGTTCGTTACTTACCTCGACATTACTAATGAGGTTTTCTCTGTTTGACAGAACTAAATCGAGTATATTATTACTCCGGGTGGGTTCGGTTATATGTTGGCTTAGGAAATAGTCCTGGATTGTTTCAAGAAAATCCTCTGATTCCGAGTTACCCGTAAGGTCAATCCAATCTATTTGGTTAAAGTTAAAGTCGCCTACTATACAGACTTTGCTATGTATGGAAGCCCTACGCATTTCATCCCAAATAAGTCGCTCATTAACTGTATCATGATTAGGGGGTCTATTTATTACTCCTGTGATTAATTTTCCCCTACCATCGATCAATTCTATCATAATTATTTCTGTTTTCCGCTCAGTTTTTATTTCCTTATCTATTTCACACTTCAGATTATCCCTGACATAGATTGCTACTCCGCCTCCTTTCCCAATCTGCCTATCTGTATAGTGCAGGGACCTATTCACGGGATTATCGGCTTATGAGTCGGTACACCCGGGTTCCTAATTGCTTCGTCTTAAGAATGTATCTTTTATTAGTCAACTGTTTACCTCGCTCCGCTTACAAATAGGTTAAATTTTTAATGGAATTGCCTGCTCCATTAGTTTCCCATTGGATCTGGGAATTGCAACTTAATAAGGCTTCTTTGGATCTCATTGTTGTATATTTCCCAGGACCAACTCCAATTGTAACCACTGAATCTGATCTTGTTCCTGCTACCCCGAATATCGTTCATAGTAAGAAGAAGAGAAAACTCTTTAATTTTCTATGTTACATTGATCAGTCACTTTATGGAGTAGCTACTGACTATGATGTATCATAATTACAATAACAGGTTAATGACATGAGGTACCAGGCAAATCAACATTCAGCTCTTCTGACAAGTCATTCTCACATTCTAGATAACCATGGTCAACGGTTAGACGAGATTACAAAAAACAGTAAATAAGTTAGTTATTAAAGTACAGTGTAAATGCAGTTTCAGTTGCAGTGAACTTCTTTATGAACAAATGGTTCTAACTGCTATGATTGATTCATTGTCTGACCAAGTAGAGTACTATAGTAAAAATTTCACGTCACTTGTAACTAATTTGAATTTGTTAAATAGAGGTATTGTTACCCACTCGTTATTGCTATACAGTGAATTGATCAAGGGCGATCAAATTAGCTACCAGTTACTTCATTTAAATCCATCTGTTCCCCTTTACCGCCTGGAAAATTATTATAGCCTCATAACTGTTTCTGTATAGCCAAGACTCATCCTCTTACATTTACCCTTTGAAGATACACGAAAGTTTGAGAAATTTGATATAATTCCTTTCCCTAGTAAGATGGATAATCAGACAATAGTCAATTTTAATTTTTCAAAATCTTTCTTGTTATTATACGAGAAAACTCTCATGGCAATGTCTTTCCTATCAAGTCGAATTACCTGTATGTCTGAATACGACAATACAGGTTGACCCCCGTTAATCCGGGACCCTTTAGTTCGGCAGCTTCGATGGTTCGGACGGTGTCATAACTCAGTGGCTGTTGCCACTATTTTACCTTTAAATACTTATAATTAACCCCTAAATATGCCTCGTAAGAGACCAGCAAGCAGTGGAAGTGGTTGTAATTCAGCAAAAGGAAAGCATGTAACATTAACTATTTTAGAAAATATATTAATACTGAAGAAATTAGATGGTAATAGTACATTGTATGCATCATTTGCCTGTTTTAACCTCGGCTTTGATGGTTCGGAAATTTTGCTAATATAGAACCGGTCTGGTCCCAAGGTTGCCAGGTTAACGGGGTCCAACCTGTTGTAATAGCCCCTGTCTTATATGCAGGAGTATTTATATAAATAGGTTAATTACATTTGATTTATATACGCTATCACCCTCTGTAACTTTCCACTAGCAATGAGGTAGCATGTTAAGAACGCGTGAAAAGGTGTGCCCACGGGAAGTCCCTCCACTTAGTGCTGAGCTAAGGCATTAAGTAGCCGTCTTTCTGGCCACCTCTTGTGGCAATAATTCGTTATCACTCACTAGTGGAAGACGCTATTGAGAGCCATAGTGGATGATTCCGTTTTCCCTCAAGGGAGGGACGTATTTTATTGTTCTCCCTCTTTGGGTCCCTACTTATTCTCACCCAACTATCATATCGACAGGACGTACTTAGCAGAGCTATTTTACATAGCCCCCGTCCATCTCATTTTAAATCTCATGTTAACATCTCAATAGCTACATTGAGATAATTTACAGTGGTTAACCTACGGTAATACACAGTGGAACTACATAAATTACAGTTCAGTAACTAATCGTAGAATCAACAACAAAAGAACTGTTACATAGATTACAGCGGATTTACGGACCCATATATGAACGTAAATATGAAATAACTTTCCAAGATATTGTTATATGTGTTACATTTACTACTACAAAGAAGAAGAATTGTTATATACGTGGCAGCGGATCTACAAAGAAACCTTTATACTACTGTTGCATTTACTGTTACATCTGTTACAACGATCAAAAAATTAGTAACTGAAAACAACATTCCGGTCTATATACACATTCTACGTAACTTATTTTAATATATACTGACATAATATAATTTCCAATATTTATTTTTCACCTGCTCAGCTATTGATACTTTAATTATTTTAAACATAATTTATATCAATTGACTGTAAATGGATGGACAAGGTTATTTTTTTGGTTTGTATCTAAATAATTTTTCAAACCTTAGACAAAAAAATGTAGACATTTTTGTTCCCAGGAAGGATAATAATGTTAATAATTTTGAAAACTACAAATAGGATAGCTTTATAATTATGTTAATAATGTTATTAATTTTAATGATGTCATAGACACATCTTCTCAAACTACAAATATGATAGTTTTATATTAATTTTAATGATGTCATAGATACATCTTTTTAAACTGCAAATGTGACGGTTAAACAGTAATATTTTTGTCTTTTAAGTCAGAATCCTCCTTTTTTGCCATGGTACATAATATACTCTCCATAAGGCATTGCAGACTAGGGCTTGAGTAGCTGTTCAACCGCAGGTGTCATCTTCCCCAATTTAGTGTTTACACACATATGCATGTAACATGGTTTGGTTTATGTATAGGCTTTAGCTTATTCCTAGCGGAGCTTGGATGGTGTGACCTAGCTATGTAATAGCCCCTGTCTTATAGGCAGAAGTATTTATATAAATGGGCTTATTACATTTGATTTATATACTCTAGCACCCTCTATAACTTTCCACTAGCTATGAGGTAGCATGTTCAGAGCACGTGATAAGGTGTGCCCAGGGGAAGTAGCGTCACTTAGTGCTGAGCTAAGGCATTAAGTGGCCGGCTTTTAGGCCACCCCTTGCGGCAGTCGTTTGATATCCTTGACGAGAGGAAGACGTTATTGAGAGCCATCGTGGATGGTTCCGTCTTCCCTTGAGGGAGGACGTATATTACCGTTATCCCTCGACGGGTCCTACCGGATTGTCACTCAACATCTCACATCAACAGGATGTATTTAGAAGAGCTCTTTAATATAGCATCCGTCCTCATTTTAACACTTATAGCTACAGTGATTAAGTTACGGTGATATACACTTGAAAGTGTACATAGAACTCTTTCTAAAATTATTAAACAAAGGAACACATTGGATTTCACTACAGAAGATCCAATTAACTTTGATCTATATTTTAGTATGTTTAAAATATAAGGTAACGTGCTTCTCAAGTGATTGTTACAAGAGGTGACAACCCAGGAAGGTTGTTACATATATGACAGTTTCACAAGTAACTGTTATATCACACTAACAGTCATCTCAACAGATACACAGTTGGTAAAGGAAGAGATATTATGTTCTCCCCATTACTGTGGCATACTGGCATAAGAAGCAATTGTTACACTGTATTATCAACTACATACTTACTTGTGACACAGACTTAGTCACCCCAAATTCAACATTTGATTATTGCATGTATACAAAGATTGATATGATCATTGTGTTACTAGAAGAGATGAAAGATACCGTTTTATTATTTTTCCCGTAGAAATCACCCGTTGTTGTCGCCATTCCATCAACCCTCCGCGATGCCCCACAGTGGGAAGCGGACGCTACAAGATACGCAGAGAGTAGTTTCTCTCACGTCACCTCTTAGGGCCACATGAAGGGCAACGTTATACAATGCTACTCAAGTGCTCAGTAAACCCATAGGATCCAAACCAGTGATTCCCCACAAGATAAAGACAGTAATGAACGCTCAAAATACACCCTTTCTGGAGGAATATATTGTGCAGAAGGTTAACATGTGGTCCCCTTAAACTTTGTGAACCATAATTCCCATCCCTCAGTGACTTCGTCCCTGGTAATTTTTGCTGTTATTAACACGATCATCTTACTCATAGTAAATTTTGTCCGTCAGGAAAATTTTTTATTCTTCTACTTCTCAGTCTTAACAATTCTGCAGTGGTTGCTCTCCCTTAGCACTTGTAACGTATTTATACTGTATAAACATTTGAATACCTTAAGGACCCTTGAGAACAAGGTTGAATATGGTAAATTATCATAACTAAATTTGTCAAATATTATTAAGTATTCTTATAATCAGAAGGGACCACACAGTCACATATGAAACTAAGTTCTTTATATCGAGGTATTTGTCATAAAATTCCAGAATGTTTTATATGATGTATTGTGATGTATTGCGCTATCATATCCTTTTTAGTGATGAATAGATGCTTTGGACAGCCATCTTGGACCTCAGTCTAACCGTATCTAACGAGACAGACATCATTTTAATCGGCTCCAGCTAACTAGCCTAATAATTAGTAATTGAATAGTTGTGTTCTGATTTTTACATGCAGTATTATTGGTGGCTTTATTATAATTATACAGTGATTTAATACTGAAGTTTATTTTTATAAAAGGTGTTTGTTTGACTTCCCCAAACCCATAAAAAAGTGAAACGGATCTCAATATCTTAATTAGCACTAGTGCTCATTAGCAATTGATTATGTCTGGTGTTCCTGGGATCATTATTGGTGAAATCTAGTAGAAGTAGTGAAATTTACTTCTGGAAGCGCCTGTTCTCCAAGGCACCACTGTCTCAACTAACACGTCCAAAAGTTCCTGAATCAGCTCGCCTACACAAATGGCCCTTCTATGGGGTAGGGTACGATTCAGCGCCGCCATTCCAGCGCCGATGTTTCAGCACCGCCGTTTCAGCGCCAGCCCATTTCAGCGCCAGACTATTCAGCGCCACCGTTTCAGCGCCACCGTTTCAGCGCCACCAAATCAATAATTTCTTCAAAGAATCATACTTATTTATGAGATTGGTTTATTTAATTAAAAATTATTAAAAAAATATATTTAAAATCATTTAAAAAAAGGGTATTCTTTATTTTTAGTGTGATAAATTGTGCGCAATTGCACGCAAGTATTCTACTTCATTTCTATTCCCATATTCAGAAACAATTTTTAATATTCTTTCATCTGCTTTTCTGTATTTTAGTAATTTGATTTGAGGTTCATCCCCAGCTGAAAGTTTCTCAAAATATTCATCCCGTCCCTTTTGGACTCGTTTAAGAGCATGGATGAAGTTCCATATGGTTGGATGCAACATTCCCAGTTGGCCTCGTAGTCGTCTGTTTGCTGCTTCAGCATGGTTATTGGTTCTATCTTCTCCTTGTAAAGTTCGTTGGTACATGTTCCACATCTCTGTGGGAAACAATGGTTGTCTTTTCCCAGTTCCTCTCCGGTATGGACGACCAATATAATTATCTTCAAACCAATTTAAAAGCGGAACCAATTCCCCAGGCAAGCCCGTTGCAAGAGCATCCACGTGACGGTCAGTGTCATCATTTGGTACAAAAGAAAGTGCCGTTACCATTTTAGCATGTAAAGCAAAGTTGAGATTGCTATTATATGAACTCATGAGACCCCTACTTTTTATCTGTTTCAGTAAATTTTGCGACAAATGGAACAGACAGCCTCTGATTTCTACATCAGGAAAGCAGTCTTTCATGGTTGCAAAAGCTGCATACTCAAAATCACAGTTTATGACATCGGGTCGTGCATTTGGTACCATCTCCCTAATCATTTCAATCATTCTCATATAAGTTACACTCTGCTTATTCTGTAAGAGTGCATATAGTATAGGGTGCACGCCCGCATGTTTCTTGACCATGATGATATACACTTGATAAAATAAATGTGGTGCAATCGCAAATGTTCCATCGACATACCAAATGCTTGAAGTTGCTATATGTTCCAACCAGCTCTCTCTTCCAAAAATAATAATTCTATCGTGGCCCGTTCCTCTATCCATCAAACAAAAATTTTCTTCTATTTCTGGTGTGGGCTTATATATTTTGTATTCGTGAGGCAATGCTAACTCTTGAATAGGTCTTGGATTTTCAGGAACTTGGTTGACTTCATCCCGTTTTCGCCGAATGATTTTACGCATTGCTTGCCTATTTGGTAATTGTGCAATGCCAGCTTGCGACATATTTTCTATGCATTTGTTAATAATAATGCTTGGAGGTTCACACGTCTTCTCAGCCCGATGTCTTGCATCTGTTTTTGCCTTTTCTACCTCGACTTCAACTGCAGATGGGGGATGGGTATGTTCGTTAATCTTCTTAATTACTGTTTCAATGGTTGCGCCATGGGTTAAATTTTGAAATTTCGAGTTTAAGGAAATTATAATACCTGGCGTCAGCTCCAAAAGCGAACTATATAGAGGTGAGTGGGTGAGGAGAAGGCAGGAGCAGGCGGGCAGAGGCAGGAGCAGGCAGGCAGAGGCAGGAGCGGGCAGGCAGGTAGCGTTCCACACCCAGCTGGGGCGGTGGTCTCTCCCGGTCTGTTGCTGGTAAGCTGAACCAACCACCCTCACCTCACGAACATGGAGGGGGAGTGGAGGAGGAGGGGGGTAAAGAGGGGCTTTTGTTTAGCAGTTGTTTAGTATGCTATATAGTATTTGAGGTGATTTCTAATATCCACAAAGATGGTAATGATATCCTTAATATGTAAACATAGACACTTTAGCTGTTCCGTTCTTTTAAGGCGACCGTCATAATTATGTTGTCGTTAATGGGGAAACTGTTTGCACCGTGTTTCCTACCACCCCTCATCATCCTTGCATCCAACGGTTATACAACAAAGACACCTATTATGGCTAATGAGAAGGGCACAGGCGCTGAATAGTCTGGCGCTGAATAGTCTGGCGCTGAAATGGGCTGGCGCTGAAACGGCGGCGCTGAATTGGCGACGCTGAATTGGGGGTGGTGAATTGGGCCATCCCCCCTTCTATGTGTGTGTGTGTGTGTGTGTGTGTGTGTGTGTGTAGGTAGAAGGTATAGGCAGAAGAGGTGACCACTATGGCAACCCAATGACTACACCGGCGGACCAAGGCAATGCCTAATGGACAAGATTCTAAGGCGAAACCCAAGAAACTGGGCTATCGGCAGTCCATTGCAACTCTCCATCTCCCCAGTCGTTGCAACACTTGCACCACTGGATTAGAGCCAAGATGTGTGGTTGCAGCCTGCGGTCCTGCCTCATCACATAAATCAACTCACTCACAGCCATCATCCAGTTCATCATACCTCACATCACCATCAAAACCCCTATACCCCCCAAAAGTCCTATAGCAACGGAGGAGTAGCGACGGGGACAGGCAGATAGGACTGCCGGGAGTCTCTAGTCACAAATCTGCACATGGGCGGCACAGATAAGATGGTCATTTATGCATTGAGATCCAGGCAGCAGTGCAATTCGGTCCTGCCTGTGCGACTGAGCAGCCTTTTCGAGGAGCCTCTCTGCTCACCCCACCTTGGGAGGGGACTAGAAAATGTGCCCTAAACATAGTCTGTCTAGAAAAAACAATTTGACTGGATAATCGCACCCAGTAAGGTCATCCTTATGCAGTCGAAAACACAATAAAAATCACAAATCCAAACCAAAACAAATTACACTATCACTTATTGTCGCTGCATGGAATGTCAGGAACTTCTGGATACAGGCACAAACGAGCATCCTCAAAGAAGAACTGCCCTTGTGGCAAAAGAGCTGGCTAGGTATAACATCGACATAACAGCCATCAGTGAGTCCCGGCTCTCAGACGAGGGCCAACTCACAGAATAGGGGTTTGGCTATACCTTCTTCTGGATAGGCAAGCCTGTTGCGGAGAGAAACGGCATTTATGGAGTTGGTTTTGCCATCTGACAATGCATCCTACACAGGCTAACTGAAATGCCTATTGGGATCAACGATCGCCCCATGATGCTCTGAGTCCCAATGAATCACTCACGTCATGCCTTTTTCATCAGTGCATACACCTCACCACTGGATCCAGAGGCTGACATCAACGAAGCCTTTTACACGGACTTCAACAGAGTGCTAATCTCTATCCCCAGAGAAGATGAGGTTGTGCTCCTTGGTGACTTCAATCCCAGGGTTGACAGAGATGCTGACATTTGGCAGGGAACCATAGGGAGAAATGGACTAGTAGTAGAGCCGATAATGGAAAAATCGTGCAAATGATGATACAAGCATGAAATTTGGCATGATCCTACCCTAGGGGCTACTTGTCAAATCTGCCTGATTCGCCATTTGGAAATCCAAGATGGCGGCCATTTTTCAAGGTGGCTGCCAAATTGACCTTCAAAAGATGATTTTTTTTATAGGAATTGACAAGTGATCGTGGGCCCTTCGTGCCCGGTGCCGAGTCCGGTGGTACAGTTTACAGAGGGGTGAAAGTCAGAACACTAGTGCTTGGCTAGTGAGCAACCGCCGTGTGGCTGACAGCATACAGTGACATCGTTTTCCAGATGGTCGTGGTTGTTAAATCTTGGTCGTGGTTGTTATAATCATAGTCGTGGTTATGATCATAGTCGTGGTTATTATAATCATAGTCGTGGTTGTTATAATCATGGTCGTGAGTGTTATAATCATGGTCGTGGTTGTTATCATCATATTCGTAGTTGCTATAATCATGGTCGTGGTTGTTATAATATTGGTCATGGTTGTTATAATAATGGTCGTGGTTGTTATAATCATAGTCGTGGTTGTTATAATCATGGTCATGGTAGTTATAACCATGGTCGTGGTTGTTATAATCATGGTCGTGGTTGTTATAATCATGGTTGTGGTTGTTATAATCGTGGTTGTTATAATCATGATCGTGGTTGTTATGATCTAAGTCGTGGTTGTTATAATCATTCTCGTGGTTGTTATAATAATGGTCGTGGTTGTTATATTCATGGTCGTGGTTGTTATAATCATAGTCGTGGCTGTTATAATCATTCTCGTGGTTGTTATAATCATGGTCGTGGTTGTTATATTCATGGTCGTGGTTGTTATAATCATAGTCGTGGTTGTTATAATCATAATCATGGTTGTTATAATCATTCTCGTGGTTGTTATAATCATGGTCGTGGTTGTTATATTCATGGTCGTGGTTGTTATAATCATAGTCGTGGTTGTTATTATAATGAGACAGAACACAATGAGAGAAGAGGAAGATTACATATAAGTAGGAGAAGTATAGAGAGTAAGAATGTAAAGATAGGAAACTTGGTAGCGTGGCCGGGATGTTATTTACTCAGCGTCAATACGCTTATCCTATCTCGTATGTCAATACACATATATCACTTCTTAAAGGGACAACTTGTTAAACACCTCTGACATGGACACATTAATATCACTATTATATCGGGGTACTAACACATTATGTTTTACGTTACTCGACACTGACTCTCGGACACACCTGAATGAATGCACTTCCCACTGTAGGTAACTCACCCTAGGAATCGTTCTGACAAGACTCACGTGTACCCTGACGTAGGCCCTGTGGATGCTTGGCTGGGCTGCCTCCTATGGGAGGCTTCTGCTTAGCTGGGGTCTGGTCGGGAAGTCCCCCTCCCGACCTGGGAGAGGACAAGCGTGACTCTGACAATCTCCAGGGTAATGTTCGAATGTTCGAATGGCAACCAGGATCAGAATGATAATGCCCGTGGACGGGACTATAGTGTACTTGCTGTTATATGTGACATAATTCTGGGCTGTAAGCTTTGGTCTGACAATCAATCATTACATTATGATCATGGTCGTGGTTGTTCTAATAATGGTCGTGGTTGTTATAATCATAGTCGTAATTGTTATAATCATGGTCGTGGTTGTTATAATCATGGTCATGGTTGTTATAATCATGGTCGTGGTTGTTATAATCATGGTCGTGGTTGTTATAATCATAGTCGTGGTTGTTAGATTCATAGTCGTAATTGTTATAATCATAGTCGTGGTTGTTATGATCATAGTCGTAGGTGTAATAATCATGGTCTTGGTTGTTATAATCATGGTCCTGTTTTTTATAATCATGGTCGTGGTTGTTATAATCATGGTCGTGGTTGTTATAATCATAGTAATGGTTGTCATGATCATAGTCGTAGGTGTTATAATCATGGTCGTGGTTGTTATAATCATGGTCGTGGTAGTTATAATCATAGTCGTGGTTGCTATAATCATGGTCGTGGTTGTTATAATCATAGTCGTGGTTGTTATAATCATGGTCGTGGTTGCTATAATCTTGGTCGTGGTTGTTATAATCATGGTCGTGGTTGCTATAATCATGGTCGTGGTTATTATAATCATGGTCGTGGTTATTATAATCATGGTCGTGGTTGTTATAATCATAGTCGTGGTTGTTATAATCATGGTCGTGGTTATTATATTCATGGTTCGTGCTTGTTATAATCATAGTCGTGGTTGTTATAATCATGGTCGTGGTTGTTATAGTAATAGTCGTGGTTTTTATAATCATGGTTGTGGTTGTTATAATCATGGTCGTGGTTGCTATAGTCATGGTCGTGGTTGTTATAATCATGGTCGTGGTTGTTATAATCATGGTTGTGGTTGTTATAATCTTAGTCGTGGTTGTTATAATCTTAGTCGTGGTTGTTATAATCTTAGTCGTGGTTGTTATAATCACAGTCGTGGTTGTTATAATCATAGTCGTGGTTGTTATAATCATGGTCGTGGTTGTTATGATCATGGTCGTGGTTGTTATAATCATGGTCGTGGTTGTTATAATCATGGTCGTGGTTGTTATAATCATGGTCGTGGTTGTTATAATCATAGTCGTGGTTGTTATAATCATGGTCGTGATTGTTATAATCATAGTCGTGGTTGTTATAATCATGGTCGTGGTTGTTATATTCATGGTCGTGTTTGTTATAATCATAATCGTGGTTGTTATAATCATAGTCGTGGTTGTTATAATCATGGTCCTGGTTGTTATAATCATGGTCCTGGTTGTTATAATCATGGTCGAGGTTGTTATAATCATGGTCGTGGTTGTTATAATCATGGTCGTGGTTGTTATAATCATAGTCGTGGTTGTTATAATCATGGTCGTAATTGTTATAATCATAGTCGTGGTTGTTATAATCATATTCGTGGTTGTTATGATCATAGTCGTGGTTGTTATAATCATGGTCGTGATTGTTATAATCATAGTCGTGGTTGTTATAATCATGGTCGTGGTTGTTATAATCATGGTCGTGGTTGTTATAATCATGGTCCTGGTTGTTATAATCATGGTCGTGGTTATTTGGTACTGTAAGTATCTAGTATACTATAGGAAGGAATAGAATAAAGGTTAGAATAATTAGTGAAAGAAATATTTGCCATAAGGAGAAGTTAAAGTCATAAAAAACAAAAAAATATTACGAATCACTGATGATCATTCCGAGATAAATTATATTATGAAGAGAAGTGACTTTGATTCTGGTTAGATTAGTCACCATCCGCTTAAGTCATCACCTGTGTTAAGTCATCATAGTCATCACCTACGTTAGTTTAGGCCCATCTCACATGAATGACCGATCATCGATATTCTTTCCGCGCGAGGTTGTTAGTTTTCAACGCGTCTTATTATTTACGCTGCTACCCTCACTGAAGCAGCTATGGTCAATTTGGTGTTATTCTTGTTTATAATGCCTTCTAATCTGTCTCAAGTCTATCCGTCCTGTCTATTGCCATCCCAACTGTCTGTTCGTCTGCGTGGTGTTTGACTGTAAGCTCGTCTGTACTCTTTGTGTCGTCAAATCTGTCTGTCATATCCGTTGTTGGCGTGTGTCAGGCTATTTGTCTAATGTGAACCAGTCAGTCAGCTGTCTGTCTGTCTGTCTGTCATGTTAGTTGCCATATTGTCTATTTGTGCATGTATGAATCTGTCTATTTTTGTCAACCTCCTGTCTCTTTTCACTGTCTATATTCACCCTGTGTAGTCATGTCTGTCTGTATGTATGTGTCTGTTGTCTTTGTCTTTCATAAGTCTGTCTATCTGTCTGTCTTTCTGTGTGTCCTTGAATCTGTCTGTATTATGTCTTTTGCTTGTCCGCTTCTCTCTCTCTCTCCATTTTTATCCGTACTATCTCTATCTTTATTTTTATATTTCTATGTCACTCCATTACACTACTCATCATACTTAACACTTTTTCTTCCTTATTAAATAGGTGATTTTAATATAGTATTTTGGGAACTTTAAAAAACACATCCCTCCTTTCATACCTCCACCTCTTACTATCCCTCTCTTCCATCTCCTTTCCTCGCTCTTCTCCCTTTCTATCTTCTCCATGCATTCCTGTTAGCATCTTTTTATCTCTTCTCCTTTTCCATGTACAGTCAGCCACAGGCATAAGTATACACTGTAGCCTCGTAAGGACCGAAAATGCTTTGGTAACGTTGAAACTGCGCATCCAGACGCATGATGAAACTCAGCTCCCCCCCCCCCCACTTGTTATCTCTAACTATTTTCTGTTTCCCCTTCTTTCTTCTTCTTTTTACTCATCTTCCTTCCTTTACTAATCCAAACAATATTAAAAAAAAGTAGGCTAAGAAAAAAAATGGGGGGAGGAGGAGGGAGCCGTACGATAACTGCAAACTGCAATCGTGGGCTGACAGAGTACAGCGAATGAGGGTGCGCCAAGTCCGTAGACTTGCATTGTTTCCCAGCGTAAATAAAATGGTTAATTAATGGCTTCCTAAAGAAACCATCGACATGGGACCAGGAATGTTCCACTCTACGAATTTTTTTGCGATTTTTCCACCAAGTTTGATGAAAAACGATTGTGCCGTTTAGGCTGCCCATAAAAGACAGACAGACAGACAGACAGACAGACAGACACACAGATAGACAGACAGACACACGGCTAGTCCTATAGTATATTAGATGTAGTTGGTCAATCTAAATGATCTTAGTGTCGATATGTATGTTTTCAAGCATGCTCAGATGATTTTTTCATATTTAAGATACTCCCAGATATATATTTGTTTTATTTTGACTGGTTTTATGAACTGATTTTATGTTTTCTCCAACTAGGTGAGGGTTACATGCAGAGGGTCTCTGCATGTGAGGGAGTGATTGTCGGGCACTACCAGGGCACACTGGTGACATCACTGCTGTGCTAACCCAGCATGGGGTTCAGAATCAGCTAAGAAAAAGCATGTCATACTGCAACAGCTTAACCAGCGGAGTCTTTTCTGTCTGTATCAAGTGTAACTAAGACAAGACTAGCACATCAAGTCACAGCATGCAGCTTGTACAAACTGATGAAGGAGGCATACCAGGACTATTGCTCTGATGAGTCTGATGAGTCTTGAGAGTTCACAGTTCCAATTCTGGAACCTTGTGCTGGACATGGAGCTCACCGTCTTCATGTTGATCCGCTCTTTCAGGGAAGGCAATTTCAAACTCTACCTTGAAGCACTCTCAGAACTGATCCCCTACTCCTTTGCGAACAACAATGTTAAAATGCCCGATGGCTTCCAGTTCACCTTAACTTTGTTTGTAATTTCAGCTCCCTACAGCTAATGACACGGTTTCGGAGTCTGCCAAAGGCATGAGATTCACATCTGATTCGATGCTGAATCTCTTCATCGATGTCCGCGGTGGTGGACAGGTGGGAGCCGAGATACTGAAAGTGGGTAACATTATTGAAGGCAGTACCGTTACACTGGATGGATGGTGGAGGTGTGGTTGAACCAGGGGCAGGCTAAAAGAGAATCTGAGTCTTAAGTACATTCACCTCAAGGCCAAAGTGTGCATACGCAACTGCGTCGGTGTTCAGGATCTCTTGTAGGTCGCGTTCAGTTTGAGCGATAAGGATGAGGTCGTCTGCATACTGAAGTTCAGTAATAGAAGCTGCCGACACCTTTGTTCTTGCCTGGAGTCGTCTTATGTTGAAAAGACCGTTTATCCGGTACCGGATGTCCAACCCCACCGGCTAAATTTGCGCTGGCATGAGTAAGGAAGGCAGGCAGGAAAATGGAAAAGAGAGTTGGTGCCAGTACACACCCTTGTTTATCCCCTGTTTGGATGGGGAAGAAGTCAGATTGGGTGCCATTGTGCAGGACATTGCCGTTCATGCCATCGTGGAGTTCCCTCACAATGGCGATAACTTTTGGTGGGCAGCCAAAACTGCTGAGGTTTTTTTTTTTTTGGGGGGGGGGGGGCACCCCCCTACATCCTTGTGTAAGGTGAAGTGCAGAAGAGTTTACAACGCCCAACAGGGAAGCATGCTAAGTTCATGCTTGCCTTATGAGTTTCCACCAGAGAGCTTCCCTGTTGACTGAGTCGAAGGTCATGGTTAGGTCGATGAAAGCCATGTGCAGGCCACGATGCTATTCTCTGCACTTTTCCATTATCTGTCGGACAGCAAAGATTATGTCAGTGGTGCTCATGTATTGGTCCAAGCCACATTGAAATTCTGGGAGGAAGTTCTCCGCCTCAGAAAGAAATCTGTTTAGGAAGAATCGGGCGATCATCTTACCAGCTATGGATAGCAGCAGGATTCCACGGTAATTGCCACAGTCTATGTTCCATCCCCTGGGTTCGTTGGGAACACAAGAGAGCAAATGCCAGTATTCTTGCTGACACCAACTGTAGAAGCATCGATGCTACCATTATCCGTGAAGGACTAGGCTGGACTGACCATGTTACCTACATGGACGACAGTAGACTGCCAAAGCAACTAATTTACAGTCACCTAACAAATAGTCAACGTAATACTTGCGGGCAAATGAAGAGGTATAAGGATAGTCTTACAAACCTGAAAAAGTGCCAAATCGACCCCCTCACACGAGAGATGGTTACTCCACACAGTAACGCTTAGAGGAGCACCATACAAGAAGGTGTCAATACTTTCGAGTTGGCCCAACTGCAAAACGAGGCAGACAAGCGCCAACGCGGGAAAGACGTTGCAGCCGCCCCTCCCGCAATAGATGTAGCCCCCCCCACATATGCATCTTCTGTGACCGACCCTGCCAGTCCCGTCGCGTCCTCTAGTCACCTCAGAACTCACCATTTTAGGTGACATCCTTAATAACTCATATCATTATATCATAGCTGGATGATTGTCATACTCGATTCCGAGTGACAGCAAAGTAGTAGTAGTAGTAGTGTGTGTGTGTGTGTGCGTGCGTTTATTTTTGTTTTTGCGGTTGTAGAGTAGGAATATATTCATGTAAATAATATATAGTTATGTTGAATTCACCCCTGTCAGACAGACACTAATACTTATATAATAAATATTAATGCTTGCCCCTCGAGTAACGAGGATAGCCGGCCCTAGGGCCACCTCGGCGTGAATTTTGTTTAAGGTGTAGAAGCTGCAGCCAACACAACAACCACACCCCAAGTTAACAGGCCGTATGACCCAGTGTCAAGGAATAGTCCGAGAAGACTGGACAACTCTCCAACTTCACTGGCTAGCCATAACCCTGGAATACGATTTGCAAATCGATTAACATCCAGGTTCCCAATTACTGTTGGGTAGACAGAGGCAAATGGGGTAAAGAAACTTGCCCATAGTTTCATCCTACCCGGGGATCGAACTCGGGTCCTCTCAATTGCGAGACAAGTTGTTGTTGTTGTTGAGATTGTCGGACCGTAGTCCGACACGGGCCTTTGCCTATAGGCGGCCCGTTTGGTGGTTCCGGCTGGAGCTCCAGGAGCAGCCAAACCGGATTGGGATTGTAGGTGGTCCCACCTGCAGATTGGAGGGATACTGCAGGTTGCAAGTGTGAGCGGAACCCCGATCAGTGGACGCTTACCACCAACCCCCACTCTTGGACGTGGTCAGTTTCGGAGTGGCGCGCCCCCCGAACTGGGGTCCGCACTTGCTGGGAGAGGATGCTTTCTAAGCTATCTGGGTGGTGGGTATCGTGTGATGACCCGGAGTAGGTGGTGAATTTGGTCTGTATGGGCCTTTCGGGTTAGAGTGGCCGCTGGTGTTGTGTGTGTTTCTTGGGAGATTTGAGTTCTGTTTCGGAGGCTTTGTGTGACCTCGCAATCGAGGAGATAGTGTTCAAGCGGGTTGGCTGCTGGCTCCTGACAGTAGGTGCATTCCATGACGTCATTTCCGATCATCTGCCAGGAGCACTTGTACCCTAGTCGTAGTCGATGAAGGCTGACTTGGGTTTGTCTTGGAGTTTTCTTGTCAGCGAAAGGTGGTTCCCCTTTTGTGGCCGCCAGGTACCATTTGACTGATTGGGAACCAGTGTTGAATGCATAAAGGAAGCTCTTTTTGATGTGGAGCTTGCTAGTCTTTCTGAGGTGATTCTTGATCTGTTGCACGCTTGCTGGAACTTGGATGTGTACGCTACTAGAACGTGTAGCTGCCTTGGCTGCTTCGTCTGCCACGTCGTTTCCTCCGATCCCTACATGACTGGGAATCCAGTGTAAGACGACTGGGCGGTTTTGGCTTTGGAGTTCCTGTAGCTGTGCGAGGATCGAGGTAATGATGTGGACGTTGTCTCTTGGTTGACTGTGTTGCAGCGCCTGCATGGCCGATCTCGAGTCCGTGTGAATTATGATGGACTTGTTGTGTTGTGTTGCAGCGTGTTGTAGGGCCTTTGAGATTGCTACCAGCTCTGTTTGTAGGGTGGAGCAGTCATTGGAAAGTCTCCATCGGAGGGTCTGACCTTGGGTGTAGAAGGCCGCTCCGGATCTATGATGTTTTGGGTCCACCGAGCCGTCTGTGAAGTATGATGCTGCATCAGCCGGTGTCTCGGTGGCTATGGCTTCGAGTTATTTTTTTAAGGTCCTCCTTCTGGAGGCTGGCTTTACTATCGCCTAGGTCGGTAATTTTGAGTGTGGCTGGTGGAGGGCTCCATGGTGGAGGAACAACGTAACCATTGTCTCGTGTGTCTTGGTTGTTCTTGACGAGTGTTTCTGCTTGCAGGTGTCGGATGACCTCGCTTGCCTCGTGCGACCAGGTGGCCCCTCGCACTCTGTGGTCGAGGTGGAGGGAGGCACTGATTCGAATTTTGGCAACTGTGGGCTTATCTGATCTACAGATTTTGGCGAGGAGACCGGCTGTCACCTGCTTGACTCGTACTGCCAGGGGTGGTAGTTCAGTTTCCATTTGCAGATTGCAAATTTTGGTCCACATGGGTGCTCCGAGCATGGTCCTGAGAGCATTATTTTGGATTACTTCTAGCTTGGCTATTTGGTCTTCTCTCAGTCCAATGAGTGCTAGAGCACTGTAATCTACCAGCGATCTGATGGCGGCCATGTAGTAGGCTTTGAGCACATGAAGGTTTGCTCCTGCAGTTGTGCTGGTGAGCGACCTCATTATATTGTGTCTGCTCTTCGTCCTGTGCCTGAGATACTCGAGTTGCGGCTTGAAGGTGAGTTTCTGGTCAAACCAGATTCCAAGACACTGGTGGGTGTTGGTCCAGACTACCGGCGTGTTTTGTATGGAGAGCGTCTTGTCTGGTGTGTCTGTGCAGATGGCCATCGCTTTCGACTTGGCTGGATTTATCTTGAGTCCAAGTCTGTTGTACTCTTCTTCTATAAGTTGGAGTGCGTGTTGCGTGTTGGCTAGTCTGTTTGATCCTCTTACTATAAGCTGTAAGTCGTCTGCATAGCATAGGAGCTTGGCTGTTTGTCTGAAAGGAAGTTTGACTAGATTTTCCATCAGGACATTGAACAGCATTGGACTGAGGATGCCTCCTTGTGGGGTTCCGTTTTCATGGACCCTGTAGCTTGAGGTTGCTCCCTGAAAGCGTACTCGTGCTTCTCTCTGTGTGAGGTAGTTCTGGATCCACCCCAGCAACCTTCCTTTGACGCCTTTTTCAGCGAGCGTAGTTGTAATGGCCAATGGATTTGCTAGTTCGAAGGCCTTCTCCAGGTCGAGGAAGACCACCAGAGCTGGTTTGTAGTCCACTGTGCTGAGTATCTCGGCGATGTTGTTGCCTGTGCCGGTGTTCTCGGTGTAAGCAAAAATGTGAGGGTGTGGGCTGCCTACTTTCCATTTGAGTCGGTTGAGAGCCATTCTTTCTCCCGTCTTCGCTATGCAGCTGAGAAGGGAGATGGGCCTCGGTTTGTCTGGTTCTCTGGGCTTCGGAATGGGCTGTATATCTGCCTTCTTCCATTCCGGTGGGAGTCTTTGTGCTGTCCACGAAGCATTGATGGCTTGTAGCAGAGCCTCGTGTCCGGCTGTACCGGCACGAGAAAGCATGGAGTAGGTTATCCTGTCGGCCCCTGGTGCTGTGTCCTTGCTTTGTTTAAGCGACTTCTGGAGTTCTTGCTGGTTGAAAGGTCTGTCAGTGTCATCTTCACTGTTGCAGGCCTCTTCGATCATCTGCAGTCTGACCTGTCGCAGACGCCGTTGTGTCTCCTCCGCCTGTCTCGGGAGGTTTTTCGTTGCTGCTCGGTCAGAGAACAGTTTTGCAAGTCTCTCGGCTTCCTCTTCTGGGTTGGGATGGGTTGGTGGTGGTGGTGTTGCCTTCCCAGATGCCCTTCGGACCTGGGCCCACATCTTGCCAAGGGAGGTGTGCTCGTTCAGTTCGGAGCACCACTTGAGCCAGCTTACGTTTTTTATTTCTTCATTCTCTTCCCTGGTATCCTTAACTATGACTTGCAGGAGATGTCTGTTTGTTTCCGTGGGATGTCTCCTGTAGTTTCTTCGGGCCATGTTCACTCTGTGGTTGAGTTCTTTCACCCTGGGACAGTAGTACCAGTAATCATTGTACTGTCTTGATGTGGGTTTTGTTTTTTGGGATAGCCTCTTCTGCCGCTTGGTGAAACGCCTCGACCAATTGTTGGTGGAGGGTTGTCTCGTCCACGGGTGCTGCGCCGGCCGGCTGTGATTTTTCGCGCCACTTAGCCAGGTGTTTCTTAAAGAGTCCCCAGTCTGCCTTTTGGGTATTGTATCTCCATCTCGGCGGGGGTGGAGTGGGGAGTTTGTTCACCTTCAGCGTTGTTAGGGTGGCGAATGTGGTCACTGGTCAGCGTGGGGTGTAGCTGCCAGGAGGCCGAAGGCTGTAGTGCACTGGAGACGAAGGTTAGATCTAGCCTTCCTCCCCTAGTGTGGGTGGGCTCTCCGGTGTTCAGGAGGCAGATCTCGGGTGTATCTTGAAAGGTGGTGTATAGGTGTAGGCCGTCTTCATTTGTGGGGCTTGCCGAGCTTAGGAAGGGATGATGTGCGTTGAAATCCCCTCCTATGAGTGTGGCGTGGTCAGCGGCCGAAGCAAATAATTGAGTCACCTCCAGTGAGCCCCTTGGGTTCTTGTAGATGTTGTGAACAGTTAATTCCCGTTCTTGGAGGGTTACTTTGACGGCCTGTGTCTCGATGTTTTCCCCACATGGAAATTGCTGCGTGACCTCGGAGGAGGGTATGCTTGACTTGACCAGGATCATACATCCTCTTGTTGACGCCTGCGTGAAATGCCTCCTGTATGTCTTGTAACCACTGAATTTGAAACAGTGGTGTTCTTGTAGAAGTGTTTCTTGTAGCAGTATAATGTCAAGCTTGTCCTTGGCTGCTGCTTCTTGTAGGAGGTGTTTCTTGTTTTTGATGCCCTGAGCATTCCATGTAAGGATGTTCAGGGTGCTGATGTTTTCCACCACTGTTTCATCGGGGACTTCTGGTGGTCCTCGATGGAAATGTTCAGGTCCGATTCAGACTGGATCAGGTTCATATCTTCGTGTTGTGTGGTTTTTGCCTTCTGGGCCGTGGTTCGGTTCAGGGGAGTTGAAACGACCAATTTCTTTCTGGGAGCTGTCGGTATCTTGGGTTCTCTGGTGGCCTTCTTCGGTGTAGAGTGTTCCTCGGCTGTCACTCGTGTGAGGACCGGCGTGGCTTCCTCCACTGAGGTGGCTGGAGCTGTGGCGACTTGCCCGAGGACGCTCCCCATGAGTATTTGGAGCTGTGTGGGTTGGATCTTGTGGCCCAGTAGTCCGGCTAGGCCCTCCGCGAAGGTTGTCAGTACCTTGGCTAGGTCTGATACGTGTATCATTCCTTCTGGTGCTTTGGTGTGTGCTTCTTTTGTCTTTTTCGTGGTTGTCGTTGTCTGCTGCTTGGGTGGCTGAGGTGTGGCCGTAGTGAGGCCAGGAAACTGGGCTGCACTTTGGGTGTTGACCGGCTGAGGAGGTTGGCTTTGTTGTCTTGGCCTTTGGGTTCCCCACACGAAGGTACCTGGTGGGGCTGGTGTGCAGGCGGTGGGAGCTGGTCTTGCTACTGGCTGGTTTGCCTGGACCCTCCTTGTCCTCTCGGAGCATCCAGGGTTCCAGGCGTGGTGTTTGCCCCTGCAGTTGGCACACTTGGGGGGAATTTTTTCTCCACTTTTCAGCTTGGTGAGGCAGGAGTGTGTGCCGTGCTTCTGTGCGCAGACTGCGCAGATTTCCTTGTACGTGCACCTTGTCTGATGGTGCCCGTATTTCTGGCATCTGAAGCACCGCAGGGGCTCTGGGACGAAGGGCCTCACTTCGTAGACCCCCCAGGTTTTGAGGTCTATGGTGCTGGGGGGTGAACCGTAGTGCGTTATGAGCACTTGTTTTGTGGTGGCTGTCTTGTCGGACAGGGGAGAGCATCTCTCGGCTTTTAAGATCTTCGGGTGGTTCTCCAGGGGTTCGAGAGGTAGTTCCTTTGGGTACCGGAGGACTACCGACTTCATCAGTTTCTGGGCGGGGTCTAGCTTGGTTGATGCAACAGTGGTGGTGTTTTGCAGGTAAGTGTCGAGGGTGGTGGCGGAGTCCTTGTCTTTGGGGTGAATAATCATTTCCCCCTTTAGGTTGGGCCGCACTGAGAACTTGGCCAGTGGATTTTGCTTTTCTATCTCTGTGATGGCGGCATATGTGGTTTTGGTGTCCGTTTTCGTGATCCGGAATTTTGGCAGTGTCGTTGGAGGTGAGCTGGTGGTGGTGATGGGTGCCTTTTGGGCTGCTTGACGGCATTCGTTTCCCGAAGAAGCACGTCGGCGTTTTTTATTTTCTACCTTCGTCCAGTTGTCGTCCTCAGTGGCAGTAACAGTGGTGGTGGAGTTGTTGGAGGTGGTGATAGTGTTCCTGCTTTTTAGGGCTTCATTGAAGGCGCGTAACTGGTCCGCTTTCTCTGTGCGGAGCCTGTCGTAGTTCGGGTCGTCAGGTTGGCGGTTCAGGCGGGGATCGCGGTTAGGAGGGCGTACGCGCTCCATAGCCGGTTTTTTTTTTTTTTTTTTTTTTTTTAATCCTACCTATTCCGGTTGAGTAGGTAGCAGAGGAATTTCAGCACTCCCCACTGGCTGGTGGTCGTAGAGTGGTTCCTGAGCTTCTCTCCCGGAGCCCCGTTGGGGAAGCCTACTTCCTAGTGTATGTGACTGCTCACTTATAGACGTGAGCTAAGTGTGCCTATTTGGGAAGGATAAGGATTGCTACCCTCTTTCCAGGTGGACCCGCACGATCACGGTTTTCCTGGAAAGACTCGGCTGGGATAGGTTCTTGCTCCAGCCCCCTTTCGTGTTCACAATCTCCTGGGAGGGAGGTGGACAGTTACAGGGGGGACCGCAGGACGAATACACTTTTGAGGGTGCAGGTCCCTAGGCCAGAGCGAAAAAGGAAAAATAGTAGTAGAAGGAAAAGAGCTCAAACCACGCCGGGAATATCGCGCTATAACTACTCTCCAGCTGGAGTGTGGGTCACTCACACCACCAGTGGGGAGGGCAAGCTAATGCTCGATAAACCGGAAACGCTCGTGAGTTGTTGTTGACGATATTAGTCGTGGGTGGTCCGGTCCGGGAAGATGGCCAAACAATGGCACAAGAGAGAGGGCGGTCTTCACAGTTTCGGGTCCTGCAGGAGGTTTTGTTGAGATGTCTTCTTAGTTCAGGAGCGATGTGTGAAGTGTACGAGATGGTTGGTTGGTTGTAAGGAGAGAAGTAGAGCATAGCTCTAAGAGTGGGAGAAGGATAAAGTACAAGGTAAAGTTCAGAAGTGGGAAGTAAAGAAGAAGGTTAGCAGCAGGTGGGCTATCCACCTTGCGGAGACGGGTTTTTTTGTCTTCCGTAACTGTGCTGCATTAGAGGTTCAAGGTGTTAGGGAAGGCCGGTCTCAGCCAAGCTAAGCTAAGTTATTCTAAGTGTCCATGGGGCATATTATCTTAGGGTGGGGGGGGGGGGGGGTCCCTCCAGGTCCTTGTGGCACTGTAGGGATGATCCTCATCTTTTTTTTTTTTTTTTTTTTTTTTTTTTTTTTTTTTTTGGTCTGTTTATTTGTGGGGTCCCTCCAGGTCCTTGTGTGACTGGAGAGTTGTGCCCATCTTTTGGTTCTTATTTGTTGTATTTTTTATTGTTGTTTTGTTGTTATTTTGTATATAGAGGCTCTGGTTCTTCATTATCATTTTTCCTGCTTCTTGGCCACCATCTATGTGATATATTGTTGTTTTCCTCGATTAGTTTGTTAAGTATGGGATCCTGTTCTTGCTGGATTTTTTCCCATATTGCATTTGCTTGGGTGTGTATTCTGATGTTGAGTGGGTCTATGCCGTGTTCTGTGTGTATGTCTTGTACTGTTTGTGTGTATGGTGGTTGGTGTTTTGCCGCTCTTCTGAGGGCTGTATTTTGCACTGCTTGATATTTCAGCTGATTAGTTCTTGCGATTGTGTTCAGAGGTATCGGAGGGTATTCTAAGTGTGGCCTGATCAGTGCTTTATATAGGTGCAATTGCGTGTTGGTGTCCAATTGGCGGAATCTTCTAAGTTTTGTAAGTTGTGATCTTGCCATAGCTAATCTTTCATTGATGTGAGGGATTATTCCGCTTCTGGAGATCTTGAGTCCTAGTGTTTTTCCCTTGGCAACATATGGTATTTGTTGATTGTTAATAATAATAGGGCATGGGTTCGTTTTTGCGATGTGAATTATTTGGAGTTTTTGGACATTGGTTTTTATCTTCCATTTTCGTTCATAGTTGTTTATTAACTCTATTTCTCTGCATGTTCTAATGGCCATCATTTGTTTGGATTTTCCCGGGTACCTGATTATCTGTGTAACATCATCTGCATATGCTATATATTCTGATTGCCGTGGTTGCGGCATATCTGCCGTATATACAGTGAATAACGTTGGTGATATGTTGCTGCCTTGGGGAACTCCGCTATATAGGTTGAAGGTTTGTCCTAGATGGTTGTCAATGATAAGTTTAGCCTTTCTGTTATCTAAGAAATCACATAGTAGTGCTGTGATGTTGGTAGGCATATCCAATTTGATTATTTTATACTTCATTCCTTCGTGCCAGACTTTGTCAAACGCTTTTGAAACATCTCTTAAAATTATATTACATTGTTCTTTGTTGCTTGCAGCATTTGCAATTGACTCGTATATTAATGCTCTTGCTGTATTGGTTCCTCGGTTTTTTCGAAAGTCGTGCTGTCTCGGATTATATTTATTTTCTTGGTCAAGAAAATTTCTGAGTCTGTGGTTAATTATTTTTTCCAATATTTTCCCGGGTGTTTCCAGTAATGAGATGGGTCTGTAGTTTTCTGCTTGAGTATGGTTCTTTCCTGCTTTCGGGATGAGTCTGATTTTGGCTAATTTAAATTTGGTAGGGAAAAAGCCAGTTGCAAGTGAGGCATTGTATATATTTTTGAGCTGTTCGATCATATTCTGAGGAATGTTTTGTAATACGACTTTATTAATTTGGCTTATGCCAGGTGCTTTATTCTTGAAACTTGCTATTGTTTTTACAATATCATTTTGAGTTAGAGGAGCAATTATTGGGTTGTTGATGTTTAAAGAGTTGAGGTTAATTGTTTCTGTGGGTTTCCATTTCTCTGTGTTCTGGTTCAAATATGTTCTAGTAGCCTGTTCAGTTTCTTGGCAGAAGCTTCTATTATCTTCGTCGTTGATTGTGAAAATGTTTTTCCAGAATTCTCTAAATATTGGTTCTTTTTCGGGTGGTTCTGTTGCTTTTCTACCATTTTTGTCCTTAATATAACTCGTTTCTTCCGAATTAGTTCCCATTAGGTTTTTAATTTTTTTCCAGAATGCTTTTGGGTTTCTGTGATCTGCTTGTGTGTCCTGAATCAGCTTGTTCCGTGTTTCATTGTATTTGTTCTTACTTATTTCTTTCAGTTCTTCTTTTATATTCCTGTATAATATTCTGATGTCATTGTTCCACCCGTGTGTTTTGGTGTATTCATATAGATTGGTGAATCTAGTTTGTATCATTTTCTCTTCATGTGTTAATTGTGCATGTGGTAATGTACGGTATGTTGTTTTTGGGATATTGTTTTGCATTGCCGATGTTACTTCATTGTACCATTTGTCCAGCGATTTGTCGATCTCAGTTGTGTCTTTATTGTGTAGGAGTGTTGGTTCGTTTTTGCTGAGATCCAATTTAAATTTTTCCCAATTTGCGCTATTAAGTGAAAATCTTGGGATTGATGGAATTTGTATCGGAGACGTGGATAAAGTTGCTATTATGGGTAAATGATCACTGGTTGTTGTGGGTCCAGCTTTTAGATGTACATTTAGATGGTGATGCCTGTTGGTTAAAACAATATCAGGTTTCCCAGTGTTACCGGCTGATACGTAAGTTGCGAAGTCGGGCCCAAGGTGAGTTATTGTCCCGTGTTCGATGAGTGCATGTAGAATTTTTCCTCCTGGGTTTCTGATATTATTTCCTAGGGTTGTGTGTTTTGCATTGAGGTCTCCTATACAGTATGCTGGATTATTTTGCCTCATTAGTTTTAAAATATCACCTGTAGGGAATATTGGCCTTCTAAATGTTAAATTAGACGTTCCGATTAATATTGTGCCTCTGGTTGTGTTTACTTCGGCTGCAAGAAAGTTGCTATGAAAGTTGTCTATGATTTTATACTGTATGTTGCGTTTTATAGCTATTGCTATGCCGTCGTGTGGTTCATCATGGATGTTCATTTGATGTACATGATAGTTAAAAATCTTGATTTTGTCACCTTTTTTCCGACCATGTGCGTTGATAAGAATAATGTCTGGATCTATTGTGCTGTATATATTGGTGAGTTCTAATTTCCTCGTCAGATTCCAGGCAAGGACGTTGTGCTGGATTATCTTTAATAATTTATTTTGTGTAATCGTGGATCCCGAGAACTTGGTGTAGGGTGTTTGCTAGCTCGTGCATCTCCTGGTGAGTGTCTACTCCTTTCCTCCTTCAGTCCCGTTCTGATTTTCTTAAACTTGGTGACATCCACTCTTTCGATCCTATTATATTTGGTGTTTAAAAGTCCTGCAGTTATTAATTGGTCTATATAGGTTTCTTCTACCCTATCGTCTTCGTAGGTGAATTTTACAGTGCCTTCCTTGATTTCCTGCAGAAGTCTGTCATTTGATATTGTAGGTGGTGTGTTGACTGAGTAAAAGCGGATGCCGATCTCATTGCCTAGGTCTGCTGGCTGCACATCACTTGGTGAAGATGGGGGGGCACGATGGCCAGAGTGGGATTCTTTTCTTAATTTTGCTTTGGTTGGATCAACTTTTGCAGATAGTGATTTCTCTGTTTGCTGAGTGGTGGAGTCTGATGATTTGCGGTGTGGTGTGACTTCTTGGGTGATAGGGTCTGTTTCCATGACGGTTTCTTCTGTGAATAGTTTGGTTTTTTGCTCCTGTGGTTTCGTTACTCCCAGGCTACTCTCGGTGACGATTTTAAATATTTCTGTTGAGGGGGCGTCGTCTGGAAATTTTACCTCTGGCAGATTGTTTGCCGCAAATATTTCTCTAATCGTTTTTCCGAATGTTCCTGGTTTTGCAATGTTATTGAGGTGTGCATGTATGATACTAGTTAGGATCGTGAAAGGTAATCCTTCACTCAGATTGAGGTATGTCGGCTGCATGAGGGGATTTTCTTTAGTTTTCTTCAGTACTTTAGAAGTGGTATCTTGTAGCTTTGCAATTGCTGCATATGTTTTGTTGGGGTCTGTTTCAATCTTCTTATTTGTTCTTTCCTTTTCTCTCAGGTTTCTAATTATTTCTTTTCTTATGGGGCAACGCGCTGCTAGTGTTCGGTGTTCCCCATTACAGTTCAGGCATTTTGGGTTGTCTTTGTTGCTACATTCTCTGAATGTATGCCCCTCTGTTGCACATTCAGAGCAGAACTTCTTATCTTTGAGTGGACAATTTACGGCTAGATGATTGTATTTGTAACAATTCAAACAGGGGGTTATTGGGAAAAATTCTTCCTGCTCAATTTGATGTTTTTTCAGATGGTAGTGGGAAATACAGAGGCCATTCTCTATGGCTTTTTGTGCCATAGAGATCTCTCCAAACCTGACCTTCATCATGGTAGGAGCACCAGGCATTAGCACAACCTCCTCGACTCTGGCCCATGTGTTCTTCTCTTCTATATTATTGGCAATATCATTTGGTGTTTGCTTCAGTATGTTCTTATCTACCCTTTTAATCACTATGGATTTTTTGGTTCGTAGTTGAGGTGGTATTACTATTTCGAATCCGTGTTCTTTTAGTTTCTTTGTTGATTCGTCTGAGAGCATATTGTCTACATCTTTTTCTTCAAGACAAAGGACTATGTAAGAGTCCTTTGTTTCTATTAGTGCGGCAAATTTGATGTTTAACTGGGCACACAGTAGTATACCCAGTTCCTCCTTGCGTTTTTCCGATACGCCCCCCAAAAGGGAGCGTACCCGTGTCCTATTTCCGATTGTCCTAGTCATTGCATTTGGTCGTTCTCCGTGGCATCAGTCTTATTATGATTTTGTACAGTTGCCCTACCTATCCAGGCGAGCAACCTAAACACAGGAATTACAGCACCCCCCACCGCCACTTGCTGGTCGAGTGGTCGTAGGGTGGTTCCTGTGTCACTCACCTAGTAACCCCGTTAGGGGAACCTATATCCCTATTGTTGTAAATGCTCACTTATAGGCGTGAACTTGATGTGTACCTAATCGGGGAAGGGGTGGAGGATTAAGGATTTGCGACCCCCTTCCTAGGTGGAACACGCACGATCACGGTTTCCAAGGAAGGCTCGGCGGAGGGGTGGGTTCTGCTCCTACCCCCTTTCGTGTTCACAAACCCCAACGGTGGAGGTGAACAGTTACAGGGGGGACCCAAGGACGAATACACCTCTAGGGTGCAGGTCCCCAGGCCAGAGCGAAAAAAGAAGGAAGAATAAGGTAAAACAGCCAGAGGTGCAAATGACACCAATGGGATCGCGGCCCAAATCCGCTACAGAAAGCCGTTACAGATCACCCGATCAGGGCCGCCTCTGATCAGGAGTCACCCCTGATCAGTAGGGAAGCACAGAAAGGGCGTTGTCTGCAACGAGCTTACCGGTTGTGTGTAGTGATGGTGGTGAGGTGGTCGATTTCGTTCAGGTCGTCAACGGTTGAAAGACAGGCTGGCAGGCTTAAGCAGTGAAGGTTCTGGAGAGAGGTCCGTTCACGGCGAAGGCTGGCTGGCGAATTGATTGAGTTGAGTGTACGAGACGAGCATGCTGACCATTACTTATACGAGTACACCATAAACTGATAAGGTAATAAGCATGACGTGTCGAACTGTGATTGGTTCCCATGCTTTTGAGTCCAGACGTAGGTTTGAGGATTGGAACGGCCAGAGTGAGTATACGTCCGTCACAACCAAGAGAGTGTATTTACTTATTCGTTCGGGTTATTACAGTACGTCAACGGAGCAACAATGGACTGGGTGAAGTCTTCTTAGAACTTTATTAGATATTAGTAACTGTTTCCTACGAAAAGCTAAGTATCTGAAAGTACTGTATGAGAAAAGTGCTTTTGTAGGAGGTAACTCCTCCATTTTCCCAGTAAGCAAATTAATAAATAAGTGTGTGAATGAAAAATTTAATACGCAATGACTGAAATGAAGAAAACGTCAGTGTGTAACAGCAAGGAAGATTAGACGAAAATAACAAAGTAACAAATGTTGCATAGCATAGTAATACGTCGTGATGGTTGAACTGAAACTAAGATCTTACCTTTGGAGTATGTAAAACGTCAAAGAAGATGTGGAAGGTGACATAGGTTTTTATGTCTTGTGACCTACAGTTTCGAAGGTAAACGAGGATGTCGAGGGTGTTTTCAAAGTCTGCATCAGGGGCGTAAAGAGCCATACTCACAGGACCCTGCAACAAAAATATTGCACCTTGTGCTACATATGGTGATACACTCTCTGCAGGTTGCATATTTATATCTGTAGCAGTACTGATGAACAGATGGTTCCCTAGCCTAATTTTAGATATAAGAAAAAAATAATATATGAATAAGTAGGCCTATATTCTCTTAGGATTTAGCTGTCAGAAAGTGTAGTTCTCTAGCAATTGAAATAGTCAAAATTGGAAAAGAAATAATAACATAACGAATGTGAATTTTTTTCTAATTTGACGATGATAGAGGACTGGATAAAAGATGTCATCGTCCCCTACTTTTGGGTATGGTAAGAAAAATAATGAGAAGAATACTTATTGATGGTCTATGGGGCATTAATGTTTATAGGTGAGGAGTAGAGCATGTATTTAAGATATTAGTGGCGTGAATGTAGGATCTGAAATGACTGTGGGAATAAATCGGAGGTATAAGCTGTCATCTTGGGTCTTGGCGATTTAAGGTCTTTATGGGTCGAGAAATATGAGAAACGAGTTTATTCAACTGCGACTTGAAATGCAACTGAGATATGGGAACATATCTCCCCTCTCCCTCCCTCTCACTGGGCGAATGCTTCGAATTCAGAGTTCAATGTTTGGGTTCAGACCTCAGGGAGAGAGAGGATCGGCAGCGTTAAGTATTAAAGTCAGGATTGGAGCCAACTGTACATTATGGTATGATTCTTTGCATATTTTGCATGATATCAGTAATGTTGATGTTACTCGGGAAAATTAGTATGACACTTGCATGTTAGTTTGATGCATGTTCCATGGGTTATTATGCGTTTTTCTGTCACAAGATTAAGGATAAATGAAATGTACTAAAAACTACTGGAACGTGATGTGCGATACCACCAGAATTATTAAATTCTATTGAGAAAATCATTGCAGGTTAATTATGGAAGTCGTATTGGATTATAGATTTGAGATTACAAGCTATTTTTTTTCCATTTACGGATAATTGGGTTAGTTACTCACCAGAATATTGGGGTCAAACATTGAAATTAGAACATAAGAACATAAGAAAATAAGGAGTCTGCAATAGGCCGGTTGGCCTGTGCATGGCAGCTCCTGTCGAGAGTTACTACCACTCTCTATCATCCATGAATCTATCTAGCCTCCTTTTGAAACTTTCCCTAGTTCCCGCACTTACTACAAAGTTGCTAAGCTTGTTCCACTCGTCCACCACCCTCTTTGTGAACCAGTTTCTTCCTATCTCCCTCCTAAACCTAAACTTATCCAACTTGAATCCGTTGCTCCGAGTCCTATCCTGCTCGGATATTATAAGAACTTTATCTATATCCCCTTTATTGATTCCTTTCACCCACTTAAATACTTCTATCATATCTCCCCGCACTCTTCATCTTTCTAGGGAATGCAAGTTAAGTTTCTTTAACCTATCCTGATATGGAAGGTTTCTAAGTCCCTGAATCATTTTTGTCATTCTTCGCTGCACCGACTCTAGTGAATTTATATCCATTCTATAATAGGGGCACCAGAACTGAACCGCATAATCGAGGTGCGGCCTAACTAGCGCAAGATATAGTTGCAATAAGACCTCTGCACTCTTGTTACTTACACTTCTAGATATAAAACCCAATACTCTGTTTGCCTTATTTCGAACATTAACGCACTGTTTTCTAGGCCGTAGGTCCGGGCTTACTGTATGTATATTATGTATGCTGGATTATATATCATGTATGTATATTATGTATGTGCTCCATTTATGTATTATTTATTCAGCCTAGCTAGCAGCGTGTGGCAATGTTATTACCATATCCCACATGCTTAATTAATGTGCCTGGCGACGTATGGAAGCTGCTAATGTATCACTTGCCATACGTCGGCTATAGCAGTTGACCAGCAGGAGCCTAGCCGGGGAGAGTGCTGCTTCCCTCTGTGTACATACTCTTATCCAGTAAACCGAACCTACAAAACTATACAGGTGTTTGTGTTCTCTCCTGTATATAGAACTTATTATTCAGAACCTAACACTTACAAGTACCCCTAGGTCTCTTTCACAAGTCGACGTCTCTAGGTTGACATTGTTCAGGCTGTATACATTATAAGTATTTGTTCTTCCAATATTAAGTACGCTGCACTTGCTGGTGTTGAATTTCATTTGCCATTTTTCAGACCACCCCTGCAGTTTATTTAGATCCTCCTGTAATGCATTTGCATCCTGCCCAGAATTAATTTGCCGCCCTATTTTGGTGTCATCCGCAAACTTGCTTATGTCACTGCTGATCCCAGTATCTAAATCGTTTATGTAGATTATGAACAAGAGTGGGCCTAGTACTGACCCCTGGGGAACCCCACTGGTTACACGACCCCACTCAGATTTAACACCATCTACGCTGACCCTCTGCGTTCTATCGGTGAGCCATGATTTTCTCCAATTTAAAACTTTCCCCTCGATACCATGAGCCTTAATTTTTCTCAGAAGCCTCTGATGCGGTACTCTGTCAAATGCTTTGCTAAAGTCTAAGTAAATAACATCGTAATTTTCGTCATTATCTACTACCTCGAAGACTTTCCTAAAAATCGTTAGCAGATTTGTTAGACAAGATTTTCCCTTTGTAAACCCATGTTGAGAGTCGTAGATTAATTTGCTTTTCTCTAGATGCGATCGGATGCTATCTGCTATAATTGATTCAAGAAATTTCCCCACTACTGACGTCAAACTGATCGGCCGGTAATTTGACGCTGATGCTCTGTCTCCCTTTTTAAATATGGGTACTATATTCGCCTGCTTCCACAACTCTGGCACAACTCCAGTGTCTAATGATTTTGTAAATAAGTTTACGAGGGGTCCGCTAATCAGTTCCCTACACTCTTTTAAGACTCGAGGAAAAATTTCATCCGGCCCTGGGGATTTTGTGTACTTTAGTTTATTTATCTTCTTAAGAACATCCTCTTTTCTGATAGTGATATTCTTTAATTTCTCTTCTTCCTTTCCCTTAAATATCTGTTCCACCTCCGGAATTTCATAGCAAATTTCTTCTGTGAAAACTGATAAGAAGTAGCTGTTCAATGCTTTGCTCATGTCTTCACTGCCATTTATCAATTCTCCCCTCCCTGACTTTAAAGGACCAACTTTGTCCTTGACCTTTGTCCTATATACCTGGAAAAATCCCTTGGGATTCGCCTTGGATTCTCTTGCTATTTTGATTTCATAGTCTCTCTTTGCTTTCCTTACATTTTTCTTAACATTCCTAGATAGTTCATTATACCTGTTTCTGAGCTGCTCCTCCCCTCCCTTTAATTTCTTATATATTCCTTTCTTTATTCCTATGTCACGTTTAAGTTTTCTGGTCATCCACCTTGGCTCATTCTTATTTGACCTAATTTTTCTGTGTGGTATATTTTGTTCTTGTGCTTTATGTAGTATACTGGTGAATATATTATAGTCATGATCAATTGTTGAGTCATCTATGACCTCACCACTTCCTACTGGGAACTGACGTGACTGTTCCCAGGTGACCTCACCTACATACCTTCTTAACCCCTGATAATCAGACAACCGAAAGTTTGGGACTCTGACCATATTGTCATTGTTTTTCGTTTCCCAATTTAGGGTGAACCTGATTTCTCTGTGATCATTGTTACCTAGTTCTTCCCCTACTGTGATATCTCTGATAATATTTTCTTTATTTGTTAATACTAGGTCTAATATATTGTCACCTCTAGTAGGTTCTGTAATTAGTTGTTTCAAAAAATTGTCCTGTACTGCGTCTAGGAAGTCTTCAGATTCATAGTCACCTACAATGTTGTCCCAGTCAATATTTCTGAAGTTGAAATCCCCCATAATGCATAGGTTGTTATATTTTACTGCCCTACTCATTTCCTGCCATATGGGCTGAACTGCTTCTTTGCTAAGACTTGGGGGCCTGTAAATCACTCCCATAATTAGTTGTTCTCTTCCTTCCGTGATTTCTACCCACACAGACTCGGTTCCTATTTCACCCTTTATTGAATTATTAGTACAACATTTTAATGTATCCTTGACGAAGAGTGCGACCCCTCCCCCCTTCCTACCTTCCCTGTCCTTGTGAAAAAGGTTGTACCCTTCTATGTGGTACTCTGATAAAAAAATTTTGCTCGCCAGATTCATCCAAGTTTCGATGATTGCTCTGACGTCTACATTCTCGGTACATACAACCTCTCTCAGCAAGTCTATTTTATTTCTAACGCTCCTACTGTTTGTATAGTATACATTTAAACCTACTCTTCCCTGGTCCTGTTTTACCCCTTGTCCTGAGCAACAAATTTTACTTCCCAGGACCTGCTTGTTTTTTGACTCCCACTTTCCCCGACCCCTCTCTACTGGCGAAACCCCCCCTTCAGAGTGACAATTTCACGCTCCGGGGAAGCAGACAACGTCTTTACCCCCTCACGAGACAAGTGTACTCCGTCGCGACAGTACAGGTAGTCGTTGCCATAGAATCGTTGCCAGTTATCAATGAAAGCCCAACCATTGTTTGCACAATGTTTTTCCAGTCGGCAATTAATAGCAATTGCCCTGGACAGCCATTCACGACCAACCCCTCTTCTAGGCAAGACACCACATACTATGGGGATCCCTCCCCTATCTCTAATCTTCCCCAGAGCCTCTAACTTAAAACCATTGCTACGAGTTCGCTCCTGGTTGGGTAGTTTCAGTACCTTTGTAATGTCCCCTTTGTTCAGCCCTGCTTACATTTATACAAATCTATCATATCACCCCTCACTCTACGTCTCTCGAGGGAGTGCAAATTAAGATGCTTTAACCTGTCTCTGTACTCAAGGTTCCTAATGCCCGGGATTAGTCTTGTCATTCTCCTCTGAATTCTTTCCAAGGAATATATATCCATTCTGTAATACGGTGACCAGAATTGAACTGCCTAATCCAAGTGAGGTCTCACAAGAGCAAGATATAGTTTTAGGATGACCTCAATAGTCTTGCAACTAACACTCCTTTGTATGATCCCAAGTACGTTATTAGCCTTGTTTCGAGCAAATACACATTGTTTACTTGGCTTAAGATTCTTACTTATCATTATTCCTAAATCTTTCTCGCAGTCGGATTTCTCAATAACATCGTTGTTCATCTGAGTACTTTACATTTGTCCACATTGAATTTCATCTGCCATTTTTCAGACCATTCGAAAAATTTGTTTAGATCTTCCTGTAGTTTTGCGGAGTCCTCGTCAGATTTCATTACTAGCCCATTTTAGTGTCTGTATGTATATTATGTATGTTGTATGTAAACCATGTATGTACCCTACTTATATACATTACTTTTCTAGTCAGTAGCGTGTGGCAATGCCCCTGTTTCATGTCACCACACTCTTAGATAATGTGCCTGGCGACATCTGGAAGCTGCTAATGTACCATTTGCCACATGTCGCCTGAGAGAGGTCAGTTGACCGGTTAGAGCAGGGGTTCTCAACTGGGGGGGAATTTCCCCCCCTCGGGTTTTCAGGGGGGTGAAAACTGATACTAATATGGAAAAAATAAAGGATTTTCAGTATTATATGCATATTATTTGGAATGCACTTTTTGAGGCAGACAATCTTGGAAAGGAGGGGGAATGACATTCTGACATATGGTGAAAGGGGTTTATGGGGCAAAAAAGGTTGAGAACCACTGGGTTAGAAGGTGTAGAGACTACCTGTGCTTGTAAGCGCACCCCCTGTATATTTCGTTAAATAGAACCTACAAAACTCTACAGGTGTTTGTGTTTGCTCCTGTAGTTAGAACTAAGTACCCCGAACATCTCCATGGTGCAGTGAATAGCAGTGATTGATTAAATGGACATATAAGTGAGTTTGTGTAAAATCAAGACGGTAGACCCCCTTCCCCCCGCTCTGTCAACTCCGTCAACTGTCTGTTGCTCTCCTAATCACATTGTCTCCCACAAAAATTCGTTTGAATTACCAATGAGTTTTGAGCAGTGTTTCAGTGACAGCAAGTCCCTGTGAAGTGCTAAGTGCCCCTTGTGTGTGTAGTGCTAAAGTGTGACCTTCTTCTTAAGGATTCCCCAAGGTGGAAGGCTGGTATAGGGCATTTGTGAGGAGTGGTGCTCCAGCACATCCGTCCCTGGCTGTTTCTCAAGGGTAACTGATCCTCCTAACGCCTGCCAGGGTTGCCAGATGTACGACAAGCTTCACGGCCAACTTCACGCCATCGCACGGCCAAATCGGCCAAAACTTTTTGGATGGGAAGCACAAGGCTATTTTTGCAACCCACACAAAATGAAAGTATCACCTACAATATCCACTTAAAATGTCGTAATAAAACCAAATTTTCACTTAGAATTGAGAGCCCAATAATTACATAAACAGAATATCGATAATCTACAGTGAAGATTTACCTTAATCTGAAATGGTGGTGGAGCATGATAATGGTGGAGAACTTGATAACACAAGTTGGCGTAAGCAAAAACATCTAGTTCGTCATCGTTCCCTGGTTTGTACTATTTTCTACCACTGTCGTAGGACCCTTTCCATTTACTAGCAATCGGAATTTCAGAAAGTAACTCAGATGGCTTTGTAAGATCTGAAGCTTAACCCATATGCTGGACCCGTTCAGCCTGAACAACTCAAATATGAGAACTAACAACTAAGGTAGTAACTAGAAAGATCAGTCAGCTCAGTAGGTCACGTAAACATTTGAAGAGATGAGGTCACTGATTAGGTGAGGTCATGACAAGGTGAGGTCACTGAGCCAGCATTTTCATTGTGAAATTTAAAAATCTGCTAGACTGTTCTTCAAAATCCACTAGATGAGGAATTAATACTTGTTTTACAAAAATGGGCCAAAATACGGCCAAACAGTTTGGCCGTGACCATCCATTTTTCACGGCCAGGCAAAGTTTTTTACGGCCTAATTAGAGAAATTTGGCCGTGGAAACGGCCATCTGGCAACAGTCGCCCGCCACTGCACACACCCCCCCCCCCCGCCTCCCCCTCCGCCTCCGGCACCTCCACATTCCACCAAGGGTACACACACACACCAACTCACTCACGAACACACTGACTGCACTCATTTCTTCATATATATATATATATATATATATATATATAAAAGTTAGGATCATCTGAAGATCCTCCCCCCCGAACCTACTTGGGGGGGGGAGGATCTTCATTTGATCTCGCCTGGGGGGGAAGATCTTCATATGATCAAGCCCAGTCGCGCTCATCTGAAGATCCACCCCCCCTAACCTTACCTAACCTAACCTAACCCCCAAACCTACTTGGGGGGGGGAGGATCTTCATATGATCTAGCCTGGGGGGGAGGATCTTCAGTTGGATACTTTGGGGGGGAAGATCTTCATATGATCCATAAGTTATATATATATAAGTTACTCATCTGTGTATTCAATTAATTTTGTTGTCTCAGATCTGGTTGATACGACCGGCTGACCGGTCAACACTGATTTGAGATACAATATACGATAACGTAATTATGCCCTGGGCCTCACGCAGGGGTGTCCCTAGCGCCCCGATGAATCAGACGGATGACATCTCTACAGAGATGGATGACCAGTCAGAGAGCGACGCTCCACCCTCTGCCAACACATCTCGCAGCCCCCCACCCCCTCGACCCTCAGCCTTGTCTTCAGAGATAATTGCTCTGATGAAGCCTATGAAGGAGGAAAGGCGTGAGGACGAAGCGAGAAGGCATGCTGAGGACGAAGAGAGGAGAGAAGTCGAGGCAAACAGATACCACCAAAGGAGATTGGAAAATAGCGAATGGTTTGCAGCTTTCATATCTAGCCTCACTGCTAATAAAAAAACCCTGGCCCTTCCACTGCTCTGGTATCGACTGGCTCAGATACCTCGTCAACACCTTCTGCCAACTGTCCAATCCCCACCCACCTTGAAGCCTGATGAGACTTTTCAGACTTTTCGTGAGTGGCGGCGACGGTGGAGTGATTATGCTACAATGGTGGATCTCCAGAGCTTGTTACAGCCTAAACAACTCATTCAGCTGCATATGTGCCTGTCTTTGGAAACGCAGCATGTTTTGGAACATACGTTGAAGGTGCCCCCGAATTCTTTGTTGTCTGTAGAGGAGGTACTGGATGTTCTAGAACGGTACATCAAAGGTAAGCGGAATGAAGCTCTCCGCAGGAGGGAATTGTTTAGCTGTAGACAGATGGAGGGCGAGACTTTTGACGATTTCTATGAACGACTCAAGAGAGCCTCGGAAGAGATAGACATATGTCCCGGTAATCACCAGCAGTGCGAGGAGACCCAGTTGAAGCAGGTGATCCTGAAGGGTGTTAAGAACGAGGAGCTTATCCAACGCCTCACCTCCCTCGACTCCTCCTCTTCTCTTAAGGATGTATTGACAGTATGTCACTCCTATGAGGCTGCCAGGTGTGCCACCTCTGCCATCCGAGCTCCCCCTACAGCTGTATGGGCTATGTCCCAATACAAGAAAGACAAGAAGTCTACCCCAACCCCTACGCCCACCACACCCACGCCCGGCTCCCTTTGCAACAGCTGTGGTAGGCAGCACGGAACACAGGTGTGTCCAGCTGCTGAGTCTACCTGCGACAGTTGTGACCGCGAGGGCCACTGGTCACATACAGTACGGTGCCCAGCCAAACACGTCCAGTGCAATGTGTGTGGTCGTCTGGGCCACTACAACAACTGTTGTCCTACTAACAAACCCAAGGGACAGAGTCGGCGGAAGCAGCAGCGCCCTTCCACCAGTGAGGGCCGCCCACAGTCGTCAAATCAGAGGCACGACGACCCTGGACAACGCCCGACCCATATTAGGAGGGTGTACTCCTCCGCGCGTCTCAGGACCAAAGTTCCCCAGCACATCAATGTCATTGTGACCTAGAGCAGTGTGTCATCCTGTCTCGAGATGCTGCCCGACACCTGCGCTGCGGCTACGGTCATCGGTCCCCAGCATTTGCAATGCTTGGGGCTCTCTCCAAGTGATCTAAGACCGCCTCCCAAGGACCTCCGCGTCACGGCAGATGGTTCACAGATGGCTCCAGCCCTAGGTTCACTCTATGCACATGTCACCTTTGGCAACAGGTCGTGTCAAGCCTGGATCGACGTGCATAATGGTGTCCCGACTCCTTTGCTGTCCTACAGACATTGCCAAGAGTTGGCCATCATCTCCTAGGACTTCCCAACACCGATTCTCGAGGTAAAATACGCCAACAGGGTGCACGAAGAGAGCAGCAACTACCCTGCTGTCGCCCTACCCCTACCTCTGGCCAGTGACACCTCTACTTCGGTAGTTGTCCCTGCTGCTTCACGTCCCCACGTCTTGGCTCGCCTCCACGACAGTCACCGTGGAGCCGAGGCCACCAAACGGCGTGCAAGAGAGACTGCATTCCAGCCTGGCATCGACCCCGACATCTCCAATACTGTCCATGCATGTAAGCCCTGCCAAGTACTACAACACAGCCAGCAGCAGGAATCATTCATGAGTGACGAGAACCCCACCCGCCCCTTTGAGTCTGTGTCGGCCGACTTTTTCTGTGTGTCAGGAAAGTCCTTCCTGGTTACCGTCGACCGTCTCTCTGGTTGGCCGGTTGTCATCAAGTGCGATAACGATACGACGTCTGCCGCCACCATCAGCAAGTTTCACCACTACTTCCGTTACGTGGGCGTCCCTGTGCGCCTGCGAACCAATGGAGGGCCCCAGTTAACAAGCCGGGACTTTGCTGCGTTCCTCGACCGATGGGGAGTCCGGCATGTGTTGTCACCGCCCCATTACCCGCAGTCCAACGGCCACGCTGAGGCTGCTGTCAAAACCCTGAAGCACCTCATCCTCAAAGTGGCCCCTTCTGGGAATATTGACTGCGAGGCCTTCGACCTGTGTCTCCTTGAACTCCGCAACACACCTAATTACACCGGACGCTCCCCTGCCCAGGTCTTGTATGGACGCCCCCTCCGTTCTTGTGTCCCTGCTCACCCTCAGTCTTTCTCCAAGGATTGGCAGGCCAAAACAGAGGATTGTGATTGCCGAGCCGCCAAACGTATCCAAGACGTGGTCGACCGCTACAACAATCACGCCCGTCCTCTCCCCAGGTTGAGTGTCGGCACCCAAGTCCGTCTTCAGGACCCGATCTCCCTACATTGGGACAAAGTGGGCGTAGTCATGGGTCACGGCAGGTCACGGGACTACCAGGTGCGGTTACCCAGTGGTCATATGTGGTGGAGTAACCGCCGTTTTCTCCTCCCCGTAACGCCTTCCGCTGACCCCTTCACCAGTGCTGAGTCCCATATCCCCCCCCCCCCCCCCCCCAGTGATCAAGCCCCTAGACGCTCAAAACGGATCCACAGGAAAAGGTCCGCTCAAGACTTTACTATGAGCGTATAGGGGGGAGGGAGGTGTATGTATATTATGTATGTTGTATGTATACCATGTATGTACTCTACTTATATACATTGCTTCTCTAGTCAGTAGCATGTGGCAATGCCCCTGTTCCATATCACCACATGCTTAGATAATGTGCCTGGCGACATCTGGAAGCTGCTAATGTACCACTTGCCACATTTAGCCTGAGAGGTCAGAGAGACGTCAGTTGACCCATTAGAGAGTGTAGGAACTACCTGTGCTTGTAAGCGCACCCTTTTATATTCCGTTAAATAGAACCTACAAAACTCTACAGGTGTTTGTGTTCGCTCCTGTAGTTAGAACTAAGTACCCCGAACATCTCCAGTGTCATCAGCAAATTTACTTATGTTGCTGTCTACGCCGATATCTATGTCGTTTATGTATATAATAAATAATACTGTTCCAATTACTGAGCCTTGGGGAACTCCAATAGTGACGTTGCTCCAATCGGATTTAGTGCCGTTAATGCTCCCTCTCTGTTTCCTGTCCTGTAACCACGCTGGAAACTGAGCTCACTATCTTCATGTTGATCCGCTCTTTCAGGGAAGGCAATTTCAAACTCTACCTTGAAGCACTCTCAGAGCTGATCCCCTACTCCTTTGCGAACAACAATGTTAAAATGCCCGATGGCTTCCAGTTCGCCTTCGAGACATGATGTGCCTTAAGCAATAACATCCAGAGGTAGCGAGGGAGTTCTGCAAGGGGAACTTTGTTGTCCACAAGTCAGGAAGAGAGTTCTTTGCCATTGCTATTGATCAATCTTATGAACAAAACAATGCAGTAATTAAAGGCGATGGAGGAACAATATGGTTGACTGAGGACCCAGCAGCACTTCGTAGGTGGATGGTGGCTGGACCTGAAGTGAGTCGTCTAGTTGCTGGATATGAAGCTGCGTCAGGTGCAAAAGATGGAACCACCACCAGCAGCCGACATCATGAGTAGACCCTGAGTGCACAGAAATCTTTCTTTGAGAAGGTGGAAGCACATTCCAAGGTGCTGCGGGAGATGGGCAACCCTTTCCAAGAAGTGTCATCTGACCTTCTGGTGTTAGACACAAAGAACATTGTAGATCCATATATTGCTAAATTGGTTGGTACACACCATGACAGAGGAAAAGAGCAATTCCAGTCATTCTTAGAGGGACTAAAGAATGAATGTAAATGTCCGTTCTACCATCCAATCAAGAAAAAAACAGATCCTTTAAACATGACCACGTTGTTTGCAGTTCCAAAGAGAAGGTACTGAAAGATGACTGTCAGCTGTTCTCGCGACTCTTCATCGCCAGTCAGAACAAACAGTATGACTTGCAAGAGTTCTTCAAGCATGAGAACCAGTCAGCTCCTGCCTCCCTCAGTGACAACGGCAAGCTTCATACATGTCAGAAGTCACAGCTGGCTGAAATTCTTCAAGCACAAGTGAATGCTACAGAGAGAGAACCACATGGAGATGCTATCATCATAGATGGCTCAGCACTGATCAATGCTCTGCCTCCACGCACCTCAAAGACTTTTGATGCCTATGCCAGAGAAGACATCCTGTCCAAAGTGGAATTCTATGGTGCCAAATACAATAGGGTGGATGTTGTGTTTGATGTGTACAAAAAGTCAAGTCTGAAGTCTGAAGCCAGGTCGAAACGAGCACAGGGGATCAGGAGAAGAGTTACAGGGACCAGTAAGACTCCCCAAAACTGGAGAAGCTATCTGTGAGATGACAAAAACAAGACAACTATTCCATTTTCTCGCGGAGAAAATTTGTGAAGCACAGACGACATTCACGGTGGTTGTGACAAAGGGAGAAGATGCCATTAGCAACACAGGGAAGTCCCTAGAAGCTGTGTCTCCATACTGTCATGAGGAAGCAGACACACGAATATTTGTGCATGCTAGGGATGCAGCAATGGAAGGTAGCAAGTCCCTCATCGTCAAAGCCAATGACACTGACGTGGTTGTCATAGCAGTATCTGTACTGCCATCACTACAGGAGCTTGGTCTTGATAACATGTGGATTGCCTTTGGCCAAGGAGCCAGTCATCGATGGATTCCAGTTCATGATGTAGTTTCTGCGATAAGGCCTAAGAAAGCTAGTGGGATCCTATACTTTCATGCTTTCACTGGCTGTGACGTTGTGTCTGGCTTCCGTGGGAAAGGAAAGAAATCTGCATGGCAGACATGGAATGTCTGTGATGAAGTTTCAGAAACATTCACCAAACTCAGCCAATGTCCAACAGAAGCAGAAGCTGGAAAGATTCGTTGTCCTCATGTACGACAGATCTAGTGCAGCCACTGGTGTAGATGAGGCAAGACTAAATCTCTTTCCCCGCAAGCAGAGACCATATGACTCCATTCCACCAACCCAGGCAGCCCTCAAGGAACATGCAAAGCGCGCTGCCTACCAGGCTGGTATCATCTGGGGCCAGGCAACAATCTCCAATCCAGAAACCAGCAGTCCTGTCAACTGGGGATGGACGCAGAAGGGAGAGGCATGGCAGATACGTTGGACGACTCTTCCCCCGATTGCGACATGCTGTCAGGAGTTGACCAAATGTTCCTGTAAGAAAGCCTGCAACCAGAGATGCAAATGCTTTCGCTCTGGACTTTCCTGCACAACACAGGAACCAGTGCTAATGGAGTACTTTTTTTTTAGTAAGTTCTTTTTTGTTATATTTTTTTACTAAAAGTGTTATTTTATGTGGATAAAAATGTTACAATGGACATAAAACTATAAAAAAATCATCTGAGCATGCTTGAAAACATACATATCGACACCAAGATCACATTGTGTGTGCTATAGAGAGAAGTATTTTATTTGGTTAAAAGAGAAGAAATCAGAAGGTTTTCAACAATGTCAACAGAGAGAGGTAAGCGTGTGATGTTTGCAAACACGTGTTCAGTATTGTGGAAGAACCATTTTGCATTATGTAAGATATTATTTCATGTAGTGTTCGGCATCGTCGAAAGTATAGTGTGAGGAATTGTTTGAGGAACAGTGTGAAGTAATGAGTCAGATGCTCTGTGCGGTATTGTGTGAGTTATAGAGTGTGTGAGCGCGTAAGGTGGTGTAATGCGTCTAGGGTGGCAGCATTGTGTTCGCGTTAAGTTGCAAGCACTGCTTGCTTCCTCCTGCTTGCTAGCCCTCGTGGCGCACAGGAAAGCAACTTGCATAAGTCTTCCCAGCCATTACACAGCCTTGTCACCATCAAGACTCTTGCTGTGCCTCCTCGTGGCAACAAACGGTAAATGGGTGCCTCGTGGGCCAGGGCTAGACCAGCAGGGGATCTCGGAGAAGCATTAGGCCCCAGAGGGACGGCTCATAGGCCCACTGGCATGTGGACACATCCTGGCGCCTGCCAACCAATGCCTCACTGCCTTGCGGACATGTAGACATGCCTACAGAGCTCCAATAAGACCCCAACGGCGGTATCGGCAGAAGAGGTGACCACCATGGCACCCCAACGACTACACCGGCAGACGAAGGCAATGCATGATGGACAGGCTACTCAGGCAAAACCCAACAATTTGGGCTATCGGTATTTCATTGCTAATCTCCCTCCCCCCAGTCGTTGCAACACTTGCTCACTGGATCAGGAAAAGGGAGAGTCTTGATGTGCGTTTGCAGCCTGCGCTCCTGCTCCACCACGTAAATCAACTCACGCGCAGACACCATCCAGATTATCATACTCCTCATCATCATCAAAACCCCTATATACCCAAAAATCCCATGGCAACGAGGACAGGCAGAGATGACTGCTGGGAGTCTCTAGTCATAACTCTGCACATAGGCGGCAGCAATGCAATCCGGTCCTGTCTGTGCGACTGAGCAGCCCTTTTGAGCAGCCACTCTGATCACCCAACATGGGGAAGGGGCTAGAAAAGGTGCCCTAAACATAGCCTGCCTAAGGAACCAATTTGACTGGGTAACCGCACCTAGTAAGGTCATCCTTATGCTGTCGAAAACAATCATAACACTGCCCTGCATAGTTTTTGAGGTTTGTGCATTATTAAGCTTTTCTGGGTGTATTTTGCATGCTGATCTCAAAAATGTTATCCATTTTGCTCAATCAGGTCAGAATTTTGTGCTATAGCATTTTAAGGGGAGATTCAGGTAAAATATTGGCATTTTTCGCTCAAAATGGGGTCCTCATATTCGTTCATTAAAAAAATCATCCGAGACATTGGCAAGCCTCACAGAAAAGATTTCGGTCAGTTTTAATGCCCCTACGATGCATTTAAATACACCCACGTGCTCGCCGGCCATTTAAATGTCCGCCGTGACGCAAAGGAAAAGAGTATATGTCCGTGTTTTTTTACATATATTTTTTCACAATTAAATTTCTTTTTCATCTGGTGGTACATGGCATGTTTCCTCTGTCTGTGGGATAGTCGAGCAGACAAGCAGCACTACATGCAATGTGACTGGCCTGCAAGAAGTGGACTTACTCCAGGTTCTCACAATGTTGTTGCCCATGCTCTGGTGAATCCGCAGAACATTCTTCTTCCGCCGCTGCACATCAAGCTCGGTCTGTTCAAAAACTTTGTAAAGGCACTGGACAAAAAAAGCCAGGCTTTCAATTTTCTGAAAGAAAATTTTCCAAAAGTCAGTGAGGCAAAGCTGAATGCAGGAATTTTTGATGGCCCTCAGATCAGAGAGCTTTTCAAAGATCCCAAGTTTGATTGCAACATGGATGTAAATGAGAAGAAAGCCTGGCATGCCTTTAAGTCTATTGTCTCCAATTTTCTTGGCAACTACAGAAGTCCAGAGTATGAACGAGTTGTTGAGGACCTACTTCTGAGCTAAAAAGTTCTTGGTTGCACGCATGTCCATCAAGATGCACTTCCTCAGCTCCCACTTGGACTACTTTCCAGAGAACTGTGGTGATGTGAGTGAGGAACAAGGAGAACGCTTCCATCAAGATATCCGTGCAATGGAGGAGTGGTACCAGGGTAGCTGGGATATCAACATGCTCGCCGACTACTGTTGGTGTCTGAAACGGGACGCCCCAGACACCAACCACCAAAGAAATTCTTTGCTACAGCCATTTATGCATATCTAACTGTAAAGACATCTATATAGTTGACATATTTTGGTCCTATGTGTTGTGGTTACATTTCTTATGATATATTTTGCATAAAACTTTTGACATCATATTTAAGAATTTCGATTTTTTCCTAATTCCCATAGCATAAAAATCTGACCTGATTGGGCAAAATGAATGGCATTTTTGGAATCAGCACGCAAAATACATAAAGAATCAGCTAAGAAACCCCGCACCTCATGAATTTTTTTTTCAAATGCAGCCCAGTTATAATCACAGGTCGATACAAAAGCAAACTGTACAACCTCTTATGGTCGCTGCATGAAATGTCAGGACCCTTCTAGATACTGGCACAAATGAGTGTCCTGAAAGAAGAACTGCCCTTGTGGCAAAAGAGCTGGCTAGGTATAACATCGACATAACAGCCATTAGTGAGTCCCGGCTCCCAGAGTCACAGAACGGGGATCTGTCTATACCTTCTTCAAGAAGGGTAAGCCTGCTGCTGAGAGAAACTGCATTTATGGAGTTGACTTTGCCATCCGCCAATGCATCCTACATATGCTACCTGAAATGCCTGTAGGGGTCAACTAGCACCTCATGACACTCTGAGTCCCACTGAATCACTCATGCCATGCTTTTTTCACCAGTACATATGCCTAAACACGGGATGCGGAGGATGACATCAAGGAGGTCTTTTACTCCAACCTCGACAGAGTGATGACCTCTATCCTCAGCTAAGATAAGTTTGTGCTCCTTGATGACTTCAATGCCAGAGTTGGCAGAGATGCTGACATTTAGCAGGGAACCATATAGGGAGAAATTGATTTGGCAAGTGTAATCCAAACGGCCTACTCCTCCTCAGCAAGGGTTGGAGGTAACACCCACGATACAAACACTGGCATCTCATTAACTACATCATTGTCAGAGAAAGAGATCTCCGAGATGTTCTCATCACCCGGGGCTTGCTCGCCTGAGATCACTGCGACACTGTTCATTGGCTCGTCAGAACCAAGCTCTCACTTCAAGTCGCCCCAAAACGGAGATAGCAGGAAGCCTATAGAAGAGGTTTTAACACTAAGCACCTGGAGGATCCAGCAGTAGCCCATGCTTTCAGAGGAGCTCGAACTTGGGCTGATAAACAACCCGATAGCAAACAACCGAATGGGATATTCTCGACAATGTCATGACAAAAACCTGCAGAGAGACCCTCAGCCAGATCAAAAGAATTAACCAGGACTGGTTTGATGAAAATGACCCGGAAATCAACGTACTTGTTGATGATAAAGGTGCTGCTTTAACTGACTGGCAAAATAACCCTCAATCTCGATCTGATAACTTCCACAAAAAGAAAGCTTTGGCCCAGAGCAAATTTGGCAATCTAAAGAATGACTGGTTTAAAATTAAAGCATGTGGAATACAAAAATTTGTAGATCAGCACAAGATGTGCAAATTTTTTAATTCCACTAAAACATTTTATAGGCCAATCACTCATGGCGTAGCCTCCCTCCACTCATCTGAAGGTAACTCCCGAATTAAAGAGGACGAAGGCATCCTTCAGTCCTGGAAAGAGCACTACCTTTCACTGCTCAACCGAAACACCGATGTGGATGTCCTGACTGCCCAGCTGGTCCCTCAGCATCCAGAGTTGACCCACCTCAGCTATCCTCCATCCCTGGATGAGGTAGCTACTGCCATTAAAAAGATGAAAAATAACAAAGCCTCAGGACGTGATGGAATCCCAGCGAGCTGTATAAAGCAGAAGGACCTCTGAATACCAGCCGTCTTCACTCTCCCCTGGAGAATATATGGGAAAAGGAGGAAATCCCCCAAGCACTGAATGACGCCTCCATCGACGACATTTATAAGAACAAGGGATTCCGGTCAGACTATGGCAACTACCGTGGGATCTGGCTGCTGTCCATAGCTGGCAAAATTATCGCCCAAGTCCTCCTAAATAGACTTCTTCCTGGGGCGGAAAACTTCCTCCCAGACTCTCAATGTGGCACCACTGACATGATCTTCGCTGCATGTCAGACACAGGAAAAGAGCCGAGAATAGCGTCGTGACCATGGCCTTCATCGACCTAACCAAGGCCCTAGACTCGGTCAACAGGGAAGCCCTCTGGCAGACCCTCAGCCGTTTTGGCTGCCCAACAAAATTCATCGCCATTGTTAGGCAACTCCAGGATGGCATGAACGGCAGTGTCCTGTACAATGGCACCCAGTCTGAGTTCTTCCCCATCCAAACGGGGATAAAACATGGATGTGTACTGGCACCAACTTTCTTTTCCATTTTTTGGCTGCATTCCTTACTCGTGCCAGCGCCCATTTAGCCAGCGGGGTGGACATCGAATACCGGATGAAGGGTCTTTTCAACATAAGATGACTCCAGGCATGAACAAAGGTGTCGGAAGCTTCCATTACTGAACTTCAGTATACAGACGACCTAACCCTTGTCACCTACACTGAACGCGACCTGCAGGAGGGACTGAACACCTACGCAGATGCCTATTAACACTTCGCCCTTGAGGTGAATGTACGTAAAATTTATATTCTCTTTCAGCCTTCCCCTGGTCCAGCCACACCTCTACCATCCATCCAGCTTAACGGTACTACCCTCTCTAATGTTACCTACTTTCGGTGTCTCGGCTCCCACCTGTCCATCGATGAGGAGATTCAACATCTGATCAGATGTTCATCTGAAACCTTTGACTGACCCCATACCCGTATCTTCAGCTGTAGGGAGCGGAAATTGTCTACAAAGTTGCACGTATATCGAACAGTGGTCCTCCCCACCCTGCTATATGGCAGGGAGATATGGGTCACATATAGGAGGCACCTCAAAGCACTTGAAAACTTTCACCAACGTAGTTTACGTTCCATCCTCCGAGTTCGCTGCGAAGACAAGAGAACAAATGCCAGTATTCTCGCTGACACCAACTGTAGGGGCATCGAGGCTACTATTATCCACGAACAACTACGCTGGACTGGCCAATGGCCATGTTACCCGCATGGACGACAGTAGACTGCCAAAGCAGCTAATTTACAGTCACCTAATGAATAGTAAATGTAGCGCTGGCGGGTTATTGAATAGGTATAAGGATAGTCTTAAGACAAACCTGAAAAAGTGCCAAATCGTGCCCAGTTTGATTTAATAGAAATAAAAGTGTGATCAGAAAACCCCAAGGGGGCAGAAATTGAGTACGACTAGTGTGAGGGGTTAGAGATAAATCAAAGATCAAGAATGTTAGTAAGTTGATTGTTTCGATGAGGAACGCGAGTAGGGCGTTTAATTATATGTTCCAAGCCACTCCCAGTGATGTACATTGAAATCCCCTTGGTAGAGGATCTCGGTGTTGGGGTGTGTGGATAGCAACGACTCATAGCAAGAAGTGAGATAGTCAAAGTCTCCCAAATAGTTGGTAGAGTTGGGAGAACAGTATAGGAAACAAAGAAAAATAGTCATATTTAGTAGAGATATTTTGAGCCAGATGACATCATAAAGAGAAGATTCAAGATCCGTGAGGCGAGCTACAGGTGTATGTGTGTTGCAGTAGCCGCATACACCTCCCTTAGAACGGAGAGAGGTATAAAGGTTGTAATTGGAGACTTGAAAGGGTTTGGGCGAAGTTGCTTTGGTCAGTTGAAGTTCAGATAGTAGTATGAGGTCGGGGGAAGAGGTTAATAGACGATACTCCACAGAAGAAAATATGGAACTCAGTCCGCTAATGTTGGAAAAATGAAGTGTGAAAAAAGCCGACTCCCCAGTAACGGCGGTTGCGTCAATTGAGGCCCGGTAGTTTGATGATGATCAGGTCAGCCCTGGGATCCACAACCTTCCCGACCACTGAGTCTCGTCCGCGAAGGCCCCGCTTCATTATTATTATCAACTGACATAGGAGAATAAAATAGAACGGATAAAACAGCCCATGAGTGAGTGCATTTATATTTGTTGTGTTGTCAATAGTAAGAGAGACAATTGAGACCCTGCAATTGTGTATAGATGTGGCAGAAAGTCAGATTAGCAACCTGGGAGTTGGTTACAATTTTCGTGATGCCATATGGCAGCAGGGTCTCCCATTAGACAACACATTATGCTTCCAATGTCTTCCCAGGCGGTAGTACCTCCCTGTTTGGTAGCTGCCTACTACCTATAATATTAATACAAATATATAAATGTAAAGATTTGTGGAATGGTTCTATGTTTAATAAGAAATGCATTAAATAGTCTGTTATTAGAATGTATCTTTTGTCTAGTGGACGGTGGTATAGTGAGGTGAAGTGACGTAAAGAGAATGTGGGGTGGGAGGGGGCGGGGGCAACTGGGAGGGAAGTGGAGGCAGGTGCCCTTCAACCTACAGTAATGGTATCCATGACTGTTGAACTATTAACACCCAATACAGGGTTGCGTTAATATCTATTAATTTCCTCGTCTTCTACATTATGCAGATAACATTCATACTGTTCATGATAAACCTTGGCCATGTGCTGCCAAGAGGAGGTTTAAAGTTAATTACAGTGATTCTTTATCCACATGCGATTGTTACTCTACTAATAGAGTAAATAAAACATGTAATAATAATAAGAGTGCTTGCAATCCGAGGTGCATGTCACGTCTAGTTTGTACTGATGGTGAACTGAATATGAAAATATGACCTTTTTCTAAGCACAACTAATTCCCTTTCTATAAGTCAGGGGTTCTCAACCAGGGGGGAATTCCCCCCAGGGGGGGAATTCAGGTTTTCAGGGGGGGGGGGGGGGGTAAAAATGATTCGGGAGCAAGAGATATGTTCGCTGAGAAATCAATCACAGAATTTTGGCCCTTGATGTGCGATTCCTACCCAAAAGTGGCAGAAAGAGCTATCTGTGTCTTGCTTCCGTTTGTGTCGCCATATCTTTGTGAGTCAGGCTTTTCAACTCAGTTGCAAATTAAAACGAAGCAACGTAGTAGATTAGAGGTAGAAAATGACCTGCGTTGTGCCCTTTCAAGCACTCCTCCGCCTATCCCAGAATTGGCGAAGAAAAAACAATCACAGGTTTCTCATTGACTGTAATCTTCATCTGAATAAAATTAATTACAAATTTACAATATCCTGGTATTCTATTGAACTATTTGTTTATTGCATTATGCTTCAGTTTGGTCTGTTAAGTAATTCATTATAAATATAAAAAACTATTTTCTTTTATTCAAGTTTTATAAATCCATCAACATTTTCAATTGGCATTTAATTTGTAAAACTCCACTATAAAAATAATCCATGTAAAATTGTAAATGTATATGTACTAATATGGAAAAAATAAAGGATTTTCAGTATTATATGCATATTATTTGGAATGCACTTTTTGAGGCAGACAATCTTGGAAAGGAGGGGGGAATGACATCCTGACATATGGTGAAAGGGGTGCATGGGGCAAACAAGGTTGGGAACCACTGCTATAAGTGATATATATAAATGGTGAGACGGTTGGATCACCTTACCCTCTAACCTGACTACCGACCGTTGCTGTGCTTTTTAAAGATTAGTAGGGTCATTACCTAATACCTGACCATTGTGGACCTGATCTCACCCTCCTCTGTATATGTACAGTGTACATATACAGAGGAGGGTGAGAAGAAGTACAAAACAAGGTGTACATTGTACACCTTGTTTTGAACTTCTTCTTAGTCTGTACTCACCCCTGAAGATGTGAATTACACGAAAGCGCTTGGGAACTTCATGTTTTCTTTTTCCTTGTGGTTATCAGCATATACCTGGATTACGCGCACCTACAGTGATTTACTTCCATATATATATATATATATATATATATATATACTTCATTTTTAGTCTATATAACACGCGGACTTTGAACATATAATCAACGACCTCACCAGCAAGGAATCGAACCCTCGACCTACAGGGTGTGACTAGGGAACGCTTACCGGCTAGGCCACAAGGACACTAAAAGCAGTTCTAGACTCTGTTATATTTCACACAAAGCCTGTTCATCGAGCTGATGGCGCCGTGAACCTCAATGGGAAACTGCCCGTGCCTCTTATGTGGTGTCAGTAGCATTTTACCGAATCCAGCTGGTATGAAACGCGAGGTACATATATATACTTCATTTTTAGTCCATATAACACGCGGACTTTGAACATATAATCAACGACCTCACCAGCAAGGAATCGAACCCTCGACCTACAGAGTGTGACTAGGGAACGCTTACCGGCTAGGCCACAAGGACACTAAAAGCAGTTCTAGACTCTGTTATATTTCACACAAAGCCTGTTCATCGAGCTGATGGCGCCGTGAACCTCAATGGGAAACTGCCCGTGCCTCTTATGTGGTGTCAGTAGCATTTTACCGAATCCAGCTGGTATGAAACGCGAGGTACATATATATACTTCATTTTTAGTCCATATAACACGCGGACTTTGAACATATAATCAACGACCTCACCAGCAAGGAATCGAACCCTCGACCTACTGGGTGGCCCTAGGGAACGCTTACCGGCTAGCCCACAAGGACACTAAAAGCAGTTCTAGACTCTGTTATATTTCACACAAAGCCTGTTCATCGAGCTGATGGCGCCGTGAACCTCAATGGGAAACTGCCCGTGCCTCTTATGTGGTGTCAGTAGCATTTTACCGAATCCAGCTGGTATGAAACGCGAGGTACATATATATACTTCATTTTTAGTCCATATAACACGCGGACTTTGAACATATAATCAACGACCTCACCAGCAAGGAATCGAACCCTCGACCTACAGAGTGTGACTAGGGAACGCTTACCGGCTAGGCCACAAGGACACTAAAAGCAGTTCTAGACTCTGTTATATTTCACACAAAGCCTGTTCATCGAGCTGATGGCGCCGTGAACCTCAATGGGAAACTGCCCGTGCCTCTTTTGTGGTGTCAGTAGCATTTTACCGAATCCAGCTGGTATGAAACGCGAGGTACATATATATACTTCATTTTTAGTCCATATAACATGCGGACTTTGAACATATAATCAACGACCTCACCAGCAAGGAATCGAACCCTCGACCTACTGGGTGGCCCTAGGGAACGCTTACCGGCTAGCCCACAAGGACACTAAAAGCAGTTCTAGACTCTGTTATATTTCACACAAAGCCTGTTCATAGAGCGGATGGCGCCGTGAACCTCATTGCTGGTGAGGTCGTTGATTATACATATATGTATATATATATATATATATATATATATATATATATATATATATATATATATATATATATATATATATATATATATATATATATATGAATCACAGATGATCATTAAGAGATAAATTATATTATGAAGAGAAGTGACCTTGATTCTGGTTAGATTAGTCACCATCTGCTTAAGTCATCACCTATGTTAAGTCATCATAGTCATCATCTACGTTAGTCAGTTTTAGGCCCATCTCACATGACTGACCGACCATCGATGTTCTTTCTGCCTGAGGGTTTGTTTCCAATGCGTATTATTATTTACGCTGGTGGATGTAAGACCAGCTACCCTCACTGACGCAGCTATGGTCAATTTGGTGTTATTCTTGTTTATTGTAAGGGCGGAAACGATCTTCCTGCTCGTTACTGCTGCTAACTCGCTTGTTTGCTGGTCCGACCAACACTCGGGGGGGGGGGGGGGGTTGGACAGAGGCGAAAACGGCGCTTCTACCTGTATGGCTGTCGGATTCACCCCAACTGTCATACAGTCACTATCTATCTACCCAGCTGTTCGTCAAATTCTGGCTGTGATCTCATCATAGGTCCTGGACTCGTGGGCTGTTTTCCCAGACCTTCACAATTCGTCTGTTAATCTCTGGACACCTACCCCAAACCACTACCGCAGCCGCAACGGCCGCCAGCTCCTCTATACCGTCTGTGCCCAGGTGTTTCGTCTACTGTATCAAGACATCGACCGCTGTCCCCAGGGTCAATGCCGTAGGAAATATCTGTTCATTGTTTGATTCTTTTGTTGTTTGATTCCTTTAATTGCTGACTCCCATTTATTGTTTGATTCTAACAGTTGTTGACTCACATTAATTGTTGATTCCATTAATTGCTTGATTCCATTGATTGTTTGATTCCATTAATTGCTGACTCTCATTAATTGTTTGCTTCCTTTAATTGTTTGCTTCCATTAATTGTTGACTCCATTAGCTGTTGACTGCATTAATTGTTTGACTCCAGCAATTGTTATTTGATTTTTGTTGAGTGGTGTCAGAGTTTTGTGTTATATTTTTTATAGTAAAGAGATACCAATCTCAAACGTTCGTTTGTTATTCCTCTGAAAACCATGGTCCTTGACTTTCCTTTATTAAGATCCTGATTAGTATGGTAAGGGATTTCTATCCCTAAGTCCTAGGCCTTTACATTTATAAATGCGTTTTAATCTGTCTCAAGTCTATCCGTCCTGTCTATTGCCATCCCAACTGTCTGTTCGTCTGCGTGGTGTTTGACTGTAAGCTCGTCTGTACTCTTTGTGTCGTCAAATCTGTCTGTCATATCCGTTGTTGGCGTGTGTCAGGCTATTTGTCTAATGTGAACCAGTCAGTCAGCTGTCTGTCTGTCTGTCTGTCATGTTAGTTGCCATATTGTCTATTTGTGCATGTATGAATCTGTCTATTATTGTCAACCTCCTGTCTATATTCACCCTGTGTAGTCATGTCTGTCTGTCTGTATGTATGTGTCTGTTGTATTTGTCTTTCATAAGTCTGTCTATCTGTCTGTCTTTCTGTGTGTCCTTGAATCTGTCTGTATTATGTCTCTCTCTCTCTCTCTCTCTCTCTCTCTCTCTCTCTCCATTTTTATCCATACTATCTCTCTCTTTATTTATATATTTCTATGTCACTCCATTACACTACTCATTATACTTAGCACTTTTTCTTCCTTATTAAATGGGTGATTTTAATATGGTATTCTGGGAACTTTAAAAAACACATCCCTCCTTTCATACCTTTACCTCTCACTATCCCTCTCTCTCATCTCCTTTCCTCGCTCGCCTCTTAAGGATAATAACGTTTCTTCTCCTTCCCTTCTCCCTTTCTGTCTTCTCCATGCATTCCTGTTATTATCTTTTTATCTCTTCTCCATTTCCATGTACAGTCAGCCACAGGAATAAGTATACACTGTTGCTGTAAGGTCGTCTGGTAACGTTGAAACTGCGCATGCAGACGCATGATGAAACTCAGCTCCCCCCACCTGTTATCTCTAATTATTTCTATTTCCCCTTCTTTTTTCTTCCATTTACTCATCTTCCTTCCTTTACTAATGCAAACAACATTAAAAAAAAAGTAGGTTAAGAGAAAAAGTGGGGGAAGGAGGAGGGAGCCGTACGATAACTGCAATCGTCCGGCCGGCAGACAGCGTAGAGCGACATCTTTTGCCAGCATAAATAAAATCGTTAATTAATGCCTTCCTAAAGAAACCATCGACATGTGACCAGGTTTGTTTTACTCTACGAATTTTTTGCGATTTTTCCACCAAGTTTGATGAAAAACGATTGTGCCGTTTAGGCTGCCCAGAACAAACAGACAGAGAGACAGACAGCTAGTATTATAGTATATTAGACAAGTGATCGTGGGCCCTTCTTGCCCGGTGGCGTGTCCGGTGGTACAGTTTACCGATGGGTGAAAGTTCGAACTTTCGTGCTTGTCTAGGGCGCTAACGCAGTCCGGTTGAAAGCGTACAGTGACATCGTTTTCCAGATGGTCGTGGTTGTTATAATCATGGTCGTGGTTATTATAATCATGGTCGAGGTTATATAATTATGGTCGTGGTTGTTATAATCATAGTCGTGGTTCTTATAATCATGGTCGTGGGTGATATAATCAGAGTCGTGGTTGTTATAATCATGTTCCTGCTTGTTATAATCATGGTCGTGGTTGTTATAATTATGGTCGTGGGTGATATAATCATAGTCGTGGTTGTTATAATCATGGTCATGGTTGTTATAATCATGGTCGTGGTTGTTATAATAATGGTCGTGGTTATTATAATCATGGTCGTGGTTGTTATAATCATTTTCGTGGTTGTTATAATCATGGTCGTGGTTGTTATAATCATGGTCGTGGTTGTTATAATCATGGTCGTGGTTGTTATGTTCATAGTCGTGGTTGTTATGATCATAGTCATTGTTGTTATAATCATGGTCGTGGTTGTTATAATCATGGTCGTGGTTGTTATAATAATGGTCGTGGTTATTATAATCATGGTCGTGGTTGTTATAATCATTTTCGTGGTTATTATAATCATGGTCGTGGTTGTTACAATAATGGTCGTGGTTATTATAATCATGGTCGTGGTTGTTATAAACATGGTCGTGGTTGTTATAATCATTTTAGTGGTTATTATAATCATGGTCGTGGTTGTTATAATCATGGTCGTGTTTGTTATAATCATGGTCGTGGTTGTTATAATCATGGTCATGGTTGTTATAATCATGGTCGTGGTTATTATAATCATGGTCGTGGTTGTTATAATAATGGTCGTGGTTATTATAATCATGGTCGTGGTTGTTATAAACATGGTCGTGGTTGTTATAATCATTTTCGTGGTTGTTATAATCATGGTCGTGGTTGTTATAATCATGGTCGTGGTTGTTATAATCATGGTCGTGGTTGTTATGTTCATAGTCGTGGTTGTTATGATCATAGTCATTGTTGTTATAATCATGGTCGTGGTTGTTATAATCATGGTCGTGGTTGTTATAATTATGGTCGTGGTTATTATAATCATGGTCGTGGTTGTTATAATAATGGTCGTGGTTATTATAATCATGGTCGTGGTTGTTATAATCATTTTCGTGGTTATTATAATCATGGTCGTGGTTGTTACAATAATGGTCGTGGTTATTATAATCATGGTCGTGGTTGTTATAAACATGGTCGTGGTTGTTATAATCATTTTAGTGGTTATTATAATCATGGTCGTGGTTGTTATAATCATGGTCGTGTTTGTTATAATCATGGTCGTGGTTGTTATAAACATGGTCGTGGTTGTTATAATCATTTTCGTGGTTATTATGATCATGGTCGTGGTTGTTATAATCATGGTCGTGTTTGTTATAATCATGGTCGTGGTTGTTATAATCATGGTCGTGATTGTTACAATAAGGGTCGCACCTGAGACTAACACATGTAGAATAAACTCCACACCTAATCTTTAATCTCAATGAACCCAGATTAACTTCACCTAATCAACAGGATTAGAGACCATTAGGATTGTACCACCAATACCGATACATTTCACACTGGATTAATAACGAAACATTTAATCACATTTCCAATAGCTAATGTCCTACGGATACTGTAAGTATCTAGTATACCATAGGACGGAATAGAATAAAGTTAGAATTGTATGGTATTGTACTGTATTGTACTGTCACAGGAATAAGTATACTGCACACACTGTAGCTGTATGGTCCGAAAATGGTCTGGTAACATTGAAACTGCGCATCCAGACGCATAATAAAACTCCGCTACCCCCACCTGTTATCTCTAACTAATTTCTGTTCCCCTTCTTTATTCTTCTATTTACTCATCTTCCTTCCTTTACTAATCCAAACAACATTAAAAAAAGTAGGCTAAGAAAAAAAGTGGGGGGAGGAGGACGGAGCTGTACGATAACTGCAATCGTGGGCTGACAGCATACGAATGAGGGTGCGCCAAGTCCGTCGATTTGCATCGTTTTCCAGCGTAAAAAAAATGGATAATTAATGGTGTCCTAAAGAAACCATCGACATGGGACCAGGTTTGTTCCACTCTAAGAATTAGTTGCGATTTTTCCACCAAGTTTGATGAAAAACGATGGTGCCGTTTCGGCTGCCTAGAACAGACAGACAGACAGAAGCCTAGTCCTATAGTATATTAGATATCAATTCACTGGAGTTGATACAGTGAAGAGTTACGAAAATGATACCGGGACTTAGAAACCTTCCATATCAAGATAGGTTAAAGAAACTAAACTTACATTCCCTAGAAAGACGAAGAGTGCGGGAGATATGATAGAAGTATTCAAGTGGGTGAAAGGAATCAATAAAGATGATATAGATAAAGTTTTTATAATATCCGAGCAGGATAGGACTCGGAACAACGGATTCAAGTTGGATAAATTTAGGTTTAGGAGGGAGATAAGAGGGAACTGGTTCACAAATAGGGTGGTGGACGAGTGGAACAAGCTTAGCAACTTTGTAATAGGTGCTGGAACGCTGGAAAGTTTTAAAAGGAGGCTAGATAGATTCATGAATGATAGAGAGTGGTAGTAACTTTCGACAGGAGCTGCCATGCACAGGCCAACCGGCCTATTGCAGACTCCTCATTTTTGTTATATATATATATATATATATATATATATATATATATATATATATATATATATATATATGCTGATAACCACAAGGAAAGAAGAAAACACGAAGTTCCCAAGCGCTTTCGTGTAATTCACATCTTCAGGGGTGAGTACAGACTAGAGAGAGTAATACAAATCAAGGTGTATATATACAGAGGAGGGTGAGACCAGGTCCACAATGGTCAGGTATTAGGTAATGACCTTGTGGTTATCAACATATACCTAGATCACGCGCACCTACAGTGATTTACTTGCATATATATATATATATATATATTTCATTAGCCCACTAAAGCACGCGGACTTCTACATACAATCAACACCTCAACCCACCAGGATTCGAACCCACGGCCCACAAACCTATGACTGTGACCGGGGAACGCTAACCGCTGGACCACCAGGATACTAAAAGCAGTCCTAGACTTTGTTATATTTCACACAAAGCCTGTTCAACGAGCTTAAGGCGCCGTGAACCTCTAATGGGGACCACCCGTATCACTTAGGTGGTCAGAGTAACGTTTTACCAAATCCGGCTTCGAAACACGAGGATCCATATATATTTCATTAGCCCAATAAAGCACGCGGACTTCTACATACAATCAACACCTCAACCCACCAGGATTCGAACCCACGGCCCACAAGCCTATGACTGTGACCGGGGAACGCTAACCGCTGGACCACCAGGATACTAAAAGCAGTCCTAGACTTTGTTATATTTCACACAAAGCCTGTTCAACGAGCTTAAGGCGCCGTGAACCTCTAATGGGGACCACCCGTATCACTTAGGTGGTCAGAGTAACGTTTTACCAAATCCGGCTTCGAAACACGAGGATCCATATATATTTCAGGGAAGCCCTCTGGCCAATGCTCAGCCGTTTTTGCTGCCCACCAAAATTCATCGCCATTGTGAGGCAACTCCACGATGACGTAAACGGCAATGACCTGAACAATGGCACCTAGTCTGAGTTCTTCCTCATTCAAACGGGAGTAAAATATGGATGTGTAGTGGCACCTATTCCTTATTCATGGTAGTGACAATATAGCCGGTGGGGTATATATGGAGTAACGGATGAAGGGTCTTTTCAACTCCAGATGACTCCAGGCAGGAACAAAGGTGTTGTTAGCTTCCATTACTGAAATTAAGTATGCAGACGAACTCAACCTTGTCGCTCATACTGAACGCGACCTACAGGAGATCCTGAACACTTACGTAGATGCGTATGCACACTTTAGCCTTGAGGTGAATGTACGTAAGCCTCAGATTTTCTATCACCCTGCCCCTGCTTCAGCCACATCTCCACCAGTCATCAAGCTTAACGGTACTACCCTTTCTAATTTTACCCACTTTTAGTATCTCGGCTCTCACCTGTCCACCACGCGCAGATATCAATGAAGAGATTCAACATTGGATCAGATGTGCATCTCAAGACTTTGGCACACTCCATACCCGTGTCTTCAGCTGTAGGGAGCTGAAATTATCTACAAAGTTGCATGTGCATTGAGCAGTGATTCTCCCCACCCTGCTATATGGCAGAGAGACATGGATCACATACAGGAGGCACCTCAAGGAACTTGAACATTTTCACCAATATAGTCTGCGTTCCAGCCTCCAAGTTCGCTGGGTAAACAAGAGAACAAATGCCAGTATTGTAGCTGACACTCATTGTACGATCATCGAGGCTACTATTATCCATGAACAACTTCGTTGAACTGGTCATGTTTACTGTATGGATGACAGTAAACTGCCAAAACAGTTACTTTGCAGTCACCTAACGAATAGTAACCGTAACGTTGGCGGGCAACTGAAACGGTATAAGGATTGTCTTAAGACAAACCTGATGTAAGGGCTGTAACGAGCAGGACGCTTGTCCACTGCTCGTTTGCTTGTTCGTGGCCCCCACTAACGGGGGGGGTAGACGAAGGTGAGAAGGTCGCTTCTGCTTCGTCACACATCAGACACTACCCAGCCGTCAACACAGCTGTACTTGCACCCCGCTATTAGTTCAAATTCTGGTTGTGTGCTCATCTGAGGCTCCTGGGGCTTGTGGGCTGATTCCCCAGACCTTCATTATTCGGCTGTCAATCTCCGGACACCTGCTCCAGCTACTACCACGGCTGCCATGTCATCGCCACTTCCTCCACGCCCTATCCACCGTCCGTGCCCTGGCGTCTCACCTGTGTGGCAAGATATCGCCCACCAACGCCGGCGCCGAGTGAGGAAACTGCCCTGGACCTTCCCCCTGAGAGCCGACCACCGCGTCAATGGAACATTCCACCGGGCTGCCGCCGTAGGAAATATCTGTACATTGTTTGACTCTCGTAATTGTTTGACTCTCGTAATTGTTTGACTCCCGTAATTGTTTCACTCCCGTAATTGTTGACTCCCATAATTGTTTGACTCCTTTAATTGGTTGACTCCATTAATTGTTTGACTCCCGTAATTGGTGTCAATTATTGTGATTATTTTCGTAGTAAAGAGATGTCAATCTCTAACGGTTGTTTGATACCCCTTGGTAACCCATGGTTCTTAACTTTCCTTTTATAAGATCCTGATTAGGCTGGCAAAGGATTTTTATCCCAAAGTTCTAAGCCTTTACACCTGAAAAAGCGCCAAATCAACCCCCCTCACCAGGGAAACGATTACTCCACATCGTATCGCTTGGAGGAGCTCCACTTGAGGTGTCAATACTTTCGAGTTAGCCCGACTGCATACCGAGGCAGACAAGCGCCAACGCCGGAAAGATGCTGCCGCTGCCCCTCCCACACTAGATGTAGCCGTCCACATGTGCAACATCTGTGGATAACCTTGTTGGTCCCGTTTGGTCTCTCAACTCACTTCAGAGCTCACCAACGTAGGTGACATCCCTAATAACTCATGTCATTGTCTCATAGCTGGATGATCGTCATAATCGATTCCGAGTGACAGCAAAGTAGTAGTAGTAGTAGTACTGTGTGTGTGTGTGTGTGGTTGATATGGAACATAAACTGTCGTACGGTAGTCATTGATTATTATCTTATATCGTTCATAGTTTATTACACTGGCAATTCGTTATATATACGCCATTCATCATCACGATACAACGATTACATCAAAATGCTAGATCAGAAGAAAACTTCCCATTGTCGCCTGTGACGAATGAATATGAAATGTTGCATTGGCTCCTCAAGTGTTGCTAACATGTTTCTATTTTAATAAAAGAGGTGGACACAAGTCTGAAGTCTCCTCCACCGCACATAATTTATTTAGATATAATATATAACACATATATTTTTCCTTCATAATAGTTAAAAAAATAAATTTTTTGAAATGACAACTGATAGAAAATTTCTTAAATGATACAAGTGTCAAACACTAATTACGGTATGCTATCAATGATCAGTCAGTTCACACCCCTCGTTTGGCTCTGATTCCTTTACAGATAAAGAAATATATATAGCTTATAGAAACGGAATTACTTGTGCTTAGAAAAGTCTTATTTTCTTTTACAGTTCACCATCCTTACACAACCAGACGTGACATGCACCTCGGATACTTAGACAGATTGCAAGCACTCTTATTATTATTACATGTTTTATTTACTCTATGAGCAGAGTAACAATCACATGTGGATAAAGAATCACTGTAATTAAATTCAAACCTCCTCTTGTTCACACTATGGCCAAGGTTTAACATGAACAGTATGAATGTCATCTGCATAATATAGCAGACGAGGAAAATAATAGATTTAAACTTATGCTTAAAGTGTGTATTAATGTTTTATCATCCACATATACCCTGCTGCCCCTCATCCCACCCCACATTCTCTTTACGTCACTTGACCTTGCTATACCACCGTCCACTAGGCAAAAGATACGATCCAATAACAGTCAATTTAATGTTTTTCTTATGAAACATATAAACATTCCACAAATCTTTACATTTATATATTTGTTTTAATATATTTTACTTTGATTTTAGAGTATGTTTGCTATTGCGAGTTTCCTATAACCAAATGCAGCTCTGCTACATTGCACAAAACATGACGAGCCCCTATAAACGCACTAGTGAGGGGGGACTGTACAGTGTGAAAAGTGTAATTTAATAAACAAGGTACTGTGTAAGGTGCAGTGTGAGGTAGTATGTGACGAATTAGGTGTTATACGAGATAGAGTGGTGTTGTTTGAGGTATAGTGTTAGGAAGTATATGAGGTACAGTATTTTGTGACGCATTATATGAGGTATCGTATATAATACTGTGTGGAATATTTTATGAGTTAAAGTATAAGGTATTGTGTGAGACATGGTACGAATATTGTGCGAGTTACAGTGTAACATTTGAATAGGGTATATAGCATGCGGGACTGCTTGAAATATAGTGGCATATACTAAGGGGAGATATACTATACGAAATCGCGTGAAATATTATGTGATATATCGTTCGAAGTATAAACGGAAGTATTGCATAAGATACTGTATGATTTTTGTTGAGATATTGTGTGAAATATTATAGAGAATATTGTATCAATAATTTTTTAAGTCCTCTTATTTCTCCTATTTCAAAAACTCCGATTTTGGGTGAATTGAACAATAAAACTTTCTTCCTTAAAGTTTAGTTTATCACATCTTTTGTTTTCATTCTAGATGTAACGTTTCTCTTTTATACCACTGTGACTATTTCACCATTATTGTAGCGGTCATTTCACATACTTTTATTTTTTTTTGGCGAAATCGGTTATTTTGCAAAATTCCCGGCATGCATATTGGAGAGTAACTTTGGCCGTTGTCTTCAGCATATAGATTTTATATAGCGTCGTGAATTGGGGAAAAAGTAAAGATCAACTCCATTAGTCAATATATCTAACAGCTGGTTGAAGCGTTGGGTTAGTAGTTTACTTTTTTAAGTAAATTGTATTGTCTCGGTAAATATATTCACTTCTTTTTTGCGTGACGAAGTTTATCATGAAGTGAATATTATTATATTTACTCAAATAAATGGTAATAGGTATTAATATTTTTTAGTGATTACACTTCTTCATATAATTATGCGTTTATGAAGCAAATGGATTTCCATTTATTAGCAATATAAATAAAAAAAGATGAATCTCCTAGACTCCTAGAGAGAATACCAACAGGCAATTTAGTCGTGACTATAGAGATTAGAACTTCCATTTTTCTTACGTTTAAAACTTATTGGGGTTTTCTGAGCGTACATAGAAGACGCTACTGAACAAAAGTTACACTGCAACACTGACCTGCCAGCGAGAGATGAGGAGCTCCAGGTTGCCAAGGAAGGTATAGTCGCCGTGGGTAGTGTAGGTGATAGACTGGTTACAGAGGAATGATCGATCAGCAGGGATGTAGTTCTCGAGGACCCAGTACTGACCCCGCTGGTAATAGAAGGGACGCATCGGCCTTGTTTGGCACTCATTCAGGTCTGGGTATATCTTTTGCTTGAGTGAGATTTGCTTAAAAATTTTCCTCTGATACACAGAATTTTTGCTGTAACTTTTTTTATCTTGATGGTTTAAGAGATTCACATTTTCATCCAGTTCATAAAACTCTTTCGTTGTATGAAGATGTTTATTTCCATTTGTTCTGTAGGAATAAGAATATATTAAAATGTGTGAAGATGAAATGATTTGTGTACTATATTACAGTATATTGTAATGAAGTTTTTGCCGAATAGGGAGAAATTTTTATATGTATTGCTCTAAATCAATGGAAATTAATTTCTGCATGTTAAAATTTTATGTTTTCTTGTAAGGTGTAGTTTACTTTCATAAGATAATAAAATTATACGTAAAATAGGTAAGGTTTGGTTAGGTTAAGTAAAGTTAGGTCAGGTCAGGTTAGTTTAGGTTGATTTTGTATGAACCTTTGTTAATAACTATTCGTTTAATGTATTACCAGTCAGAAGTTTAAAAAAAGGATAATTATTTAGGAGTTATTGTTCATCAACAATTATCCCTACTTAGCGTCTAACGACCTATTGATAATGAAACAGTTTATGTAGCCAGACAAATACAGATACAGAGTCGCTAATAATAACAATACAATACACCTTTTCACATATCCGTTGAGACATTGTTACATAACTATTTGACAAATTTCATAACCGAATGACAGACAGAACACATAGTGAATCTAAAATAACTGTTGGTGGTATGTCATTCTTCAATTGTTACATTGTCAAACTATATGTAGACTGTCGGTTTATTGTTCATGTCTGTCAATTTCATAACTTCTGTCAATCATTTCCGTTAGCATGAACGAACAGCTATTTTAGCTTGTCATTCGATGTGTGATCTGTTTGTCATTCGGTTATGAAATTTGTCAAATAGTTATGTAACAATGTCTCAACGGATATGTGAAAAGGTGTATTAACATAGCTGAGCCGATTTAGAACCTGAGCTCTCTTAGTGCCACCTGATATATGCTGTACATTTAACTCCAGTAATTATTATATATCATTTGGTATCATCTGGAATAGTACACGTAACATGGTGTTATTAAATACAAACGAGATTGTTACCACGATTTTCACTTCTTAAATTATTAATTTATTGATTAATTTACTTTTTTTTGTATTATAAGTGTATACATATTGTACATTGTAATTTAAAATATCGACTCTGATAAGTTAGGGAAGCAAAAGAACAATGGCTGTATTATTGTGAAATAAGGGAACAGATAGAGTCAGGATCATGTTTTGACGGTGTCCATAAATAATTACCCTAAAAACAGTATGCTCTCTTGTTGTAATCAGAGTAATCATTTATGGACACCCTGTATTTAATTACTGCAGTGATAATTACTATCTACGTGACAATATATGCTATAATGGTTTTGATGGTACAATAAAGGTAAAAGTATAAAAAGTAAGTGCTGCAAAAATATTAAAACTTGAGACAATAGACAAATTTTAAGAGATGATTTAGAGGAAGGGGTAGTAGTTTTTGCTCGGATGGGTGAGGGTAAGTTGTTCCACACCTTCACACCATATTTTATATAAATTATTACCCTGGTTAAAACATGAGAGCATACTGTTTTTAGGGTAATCATTTATGGACACCCTGTATTTCTTGTTTTTTTTTTGTTTTTTTTTACGGGAATTAGCCCACCCGGGCACAGGTCACTGACCAACATCGAGGCCTGGGGGCGAAAATATAATAATGATAATAATAAAAATAATTTATTCATAGTAAATAAAATTCTCAATACAATAGAAAATTATAAATAGAATAATAATGATAATAATAATAATAATAATGATAATTTATTCATAGTAAATAAAATTCTCAATACAATAGAAAATTATAAATAGAATAATAATGATAATAATAATTATAATAATAATTTATTCATTGTAAATAAGAATTTTAATATAATAGAAAATTATAATAATAATAATAATAATAAAGAACCACAAAGAAATACAAAAATGAAAAGAATCAATAGTGAGAAACGATATATGTATGTTGTGTTGTCAAAATAAGAGAAACAATTGAGACCCTGCAATTGTGTGTAAATGAGGCAGAAAATCAAATCAGCAACCTGGGACTTAGTCACAATTTTCGTGATGCCATAGGGCAGCAGGGTCTACCATTAGACAACACATTATGCTTCCAATATCTTCCCAGGCGGTAGTACCTCCCTGTTTGATAGCTGCCTACTACCTCCTACCTATACTGTAGTGTCTCCTTCAAAAGTTTTTAAATATATTTGCAGATGTGCCTCGGCCAAGTCTAATAGTACCTCATGATGTAGAACTGATAAAAGGTACGAGTCTAATGAACCAGGCTCCTTGTCGTATTTCTCCATGTAAACTGAAGATCCTGAGGGAGGAGATCCAGTTCCTGTTACAACATGGTTTAGCAGAAACGAGCAAGAGTGATTGGGCCGCTCCGTGTGTAATCGTACCCAAGCCAGATGGGTGTTAAGCACTCATATGGACCGATTCCCCTTTTCTTTTTTTAGGTTGAGGTGGGAAAAGGATGGAAATGCTGGGGCTCAAGGCACAGCCAGACATGAGGGAAAGAGAAGTCACGACAGATAGTAGTAGGGGGAAAGGTTGGAAAAGAAGTTTAATGAGTTAAACAGAGGGGAACGACACCCCTTGTTTTACATATTACAGAGTTTTTTGGCTAACTAAGCTGACCTAGGATTGAGAATGATGTTGCACAATGGTTACTTTGGTTGACAATGACTAGTTTGATTTTACAATTACATGTTTATTAAAACTTATTACTGCATTACGTTATGGACTCACTAGATTGTGACTTGTTAAATGTAATCTTATATCATCTGTTTTAATCAAAGGTGGATCACTGTGGCGGACATAGATGGGTCCCGGGGTTGGGTTGTTGTAGTACGGGCAGAATCTGTGGCCATCAGGCATGGGGTTGCTCTCTGCTGATGTCTTCCCCGCATAGGTGGTCTGGGATGTGAGGGTCGTCCAGGATCTTATCCTAAAAACCCTCTTCCATGGGCTATGGAACCTGTCGTTCAGGGCCTCCGTTTTATTTCTTAGGTGGGTTGTTTCCACTGACTCCTAGTAGGGTGGCGCTTGGCCACTGGCTGACCTCAGACACTTGTTTTGGAAGCTCCGTAGTTGTTGTAGTCTAGTCTTCCCGAGTGTGACGAGTGGTATATGCGGGTACTCCAACACAGGCCTCACCAGCGCCTTGTACAGGTGAACTTGTATCTTCTCGGGCATAAGTTTAAAACGTTTTAATTTGGCGGCGGCGACTTTGGCTTTCTTTAGTTTGTCCTTCACGTGGGAAATGATGCCCGTCCGAGGGATGATGAGGCCGAGCAACCTGCCTTGTTTAGAGTACTCAATCTCTTCGTCGTCGATCATCAATGGAGCCGGCTTGAATTTGGCATACATGACGTACTCGCTGTCAACGATTGGGGGTGGCAGGTCAGACATGTAAGGCGTGTAAAGGGTTAGTGAGAGACAAGAGCCCTGAGACACGCCGCTGGAGAGTGAAAATTCTTCTCCACATTGTTCTTGCATCTTGATTTTGGCTCTGCGATCTGTAATAAAGTTGCACAACAGGCACATCAGATTTTCGGGTAGACCCAGTTTTATGATCTTATACTGCAGCCCGGCGTATCAAACTTTGTCAAACGCCTTGATGACGTTGTAATAATGTCATAAGTGTTTCCTGCCTGAGTGTTTCCGCCAAGTTCGAACCAATAGAGTGAATGCCTTTGGACTTGCCTTGACCAATGAGAAAGCCGCGAGACGTGACGCCATGAAGATGTAGCGTCCCTTTGTTACCCACGCAGTTTGAAAAAGACAGTCTGTTTATGGAGAGAGTGAAGTGTAGGTGTCGTGGGTGTCACCTCATCACATGGCGGGCTATAATGGGAGTACGTTTTAAGTTTTATCCGTTTCACGAAATATATTGTGATTCATGTGACCCCTGGTTAGATAGCTAAGAAGATAGGGTATTATTTTGAAGTGTAACTATTCAATTTGAGTAAAGTCATTAATAAATGAAGAACCTTTATGATTAGTTCTCAATTCCCTTGTGTTGACTAAAGCATTGCCGTGCATGTCTTTGGTATTATGCAATAATACAGTGAGACCTAAATAATAACTATTTCATATTTCCCCTCTGCTAAGTGTTGTATCTTAGTCCTAAGCTGTCCACCTCAGTTATTCATCTCCCCAGTCTCCTGTTGGTGTGAGAGTCGACTGTAGGCCTACATTCCTACCCCTCAGACTAACCTCAAACATAAACAATTACCTCTCACTCCCTCCTTTCTCAAGGAGACAGGAGAAAATAAAATAAAATTAAATATAAGAAGTCAGAACTAAATAAATAAATAGAAGTAAGAAAAAGGAATATAAATATGTAAACAAAATTAATAAAAGTAAACAAAACACAGCTCTTTGTTACATGGTGACAGTGATGTTAATTTTGTTTTAAGAATATTATTTAAAAATCACTTGCATATTTTTCATTTCCTACTATTTATACTGTGTTGGGTGCTGTCATGTCAACCATGAGTGTGGTATCAACTATTCAATTAAGCAAACTAATGCTACAATAAGTAAACCTACAGTAAAACATCACTAGAAAAGTTTACAAAACAAACAGATTGTCATTTAATACGTAATTGGCCGTGAGTTTTACAAGGTATTATAACTAAATCATTTCAACCAAAAAGCCCCTAGACTCACATAGAAAAAGAAATCCTATAAATTTTGAGATTGAAATAAAGTAAAAGTTAAAATAAAGTAACTGAAAACATTTGTCTTCTTGATTGTTCAGTTCCTTAACATATGGGTTGCCTGTCCTAGAAGCAAATTGTTCACTTACTCTTTGTATTGTTTCAATTTGTTTCATATTAATTATTTCGGTATTACTGTTTCAACTCTAAAATAAAACTTGATGCTACATGACAACAGTACAGGACAGTATTTAGTGGGTATTATGTAATATTTCTGCCTGTGTTGGTAGTCCAAGTTATATTTATCTGCTTGCACTTTTCTGATATGCTTGACTTAATATGGTTGTTTACATAGTGTTAAGCCTCCTGTAAATGCACTTGGAGTCAGAGATAGTGAGTGATTTGGCCAGCCATTTAAGTTGATAAATCACTAATACAGTTGTAGTGTATTAAGTATTAGTGTTCATATAAAAACAGGGTAAAACTTGTAAGATCCAAGTAAACTAATTCAGATGTGGTTGTAGCCACGAATGTTTACATTGAGTAAGAGCCGTTTCTTCCCCCTTAGTTTGTCAAAACTGTCAATAACGAGAGTGGACTCCTTACATGTATACTCTGACGTGGAGTCACTTAGCTTTAATAAGAATTTTAGTGTAATTTTGATTAACACTAATTTATCATACCCTCTAATGCTTAAATTGAACATTAGTCACAATGATGGTAAGGTAAGAAATGCTTGAACCTGTGAAATTATTTCACCAAGCGAGTCAGGGTTTATTACCAAGCGTAGAGGGCGGCTGAAATCTGTGGGTATTCAGGACTTTCTTTGAGTTTTGAGCAGGGCATTTCTCGAAGTAGACTTGTAACTTGTGTTTCACTCCTCTTCCTGTAGGGAGCATTTATTTGATAATAAATACCTACTGAGCGCCTTTTTACACAATTTCCCTTACGATAGTTGACAAAGGGCCCTATCTGAAAGTGAAACTTTCCAAATGTGAATTTCTCAAATCCCAAATACAATTTCTCGGACACGTAGTGGATGGGTGGATGATAATGGTATACACACAGTAGATTGTAAGGCGGTAAGCAATTCCCTTGTCTCAAGAACACTGATCAACTTCGTAGTTTCCTAGGCTTATCAGGATACTACCGCTGTTTCATTGAAGGTTATGCCAAATTAGCTTCACCACTCACTAAACTCCTCAAAAAGGATGTAGAGTTTACGTGGAGCGCCTTAACGAACGCTCCAGTGTTAGCCTTTCCGGACTACACAAAACCATTTACCAAGAGCACTGATGCCTCAGGCCCAGGTTTAGGGGCGGTGCTCAAGCAAACTGATCATCGAGGAAAATGGCGCATAATAGCATATGCCAGTCGCAACCTCAACGATGTAGAAACACGCTAATCTGCTACTCACTTAGAAGCATTAGCTGCAGTGTGGGCTCTCAAGCATTTTCGGGATTTCATTTTGGGATATCCAATCACAGTCCACACAGATCATGTAGCCGTGACAGAACTATTTAATGGGAAGAACTTATCAGGGCGTTTAGTGCGCTGGTATCTAACCATACAAGAGTTCGCACCGGACTTCAAGTATTTGTCCGGCCGTACGAACGTGGTAGCTGATTTGCTATCTGGATACATTGCTCCTGTCACGCCACTACCTACGTTCACCCTGTCACAGTTAAGGGCGGAACAGTTACAGGATCCATTATGGTCCAAGGTTTTATATGCCTAAGAATCGGGAGATTAGGGAAATTACCTCTACACTCTCACAGTTTGAGCTGCAGCACATTATACTATATCGCTCAGTGAAAACACAAGAGTCAATCTCTGAAATTGTTATTCCTACACCATTAAAGGAAAACATCCCCACCCTCTTTCATGATGCACCCCAACCTGGGCACCCAGGGCGAGACACATGTCTAATATAAATTAGACAAAAATATTATTGGAAAACTATGAGGACCAACATCGAGCATCACATTGCCAAATGTTAATCTTGTGCAAAACACAAGGGAACAAAGATGGATCCCGTTCCAATCGTAGAATACCCGACGCCAGAACGTCCATGGGATACAGTTTTGATCGATTTATTGCAATTACCAAAAAGCCACCAAGCCTCTAGTTACGTACTTGTCTGCGTTGACCACTTCTCTAGATTTATGGTACTAGCACCATTGCAGAACAAGTCGGCCGAATCAGTGGCTCATGCATTAGTCACTCATCTTATCTGTCCTTTTTGTACACGGGGCAGAATTTAAGATTCAACTCCTAACTGCAATATGTCAACAATATGACATCACACAAACCTTCACAACCACCTACCATCCATCTTCAAATGGGTTGGTCGAGCGTACAAATAGAAAAATTCTTGAAATTCTCCGACGTGTGGTGAATCCCATGCATAGTTCGTGGGAGGACTAGCTTCCATAAGTTGCAGCGTCCCTCATTGGATCTATAATTAGATTTACAGGCAAATCGCCATACTACATAATTTACGGTACCGATAAATGCTTGCCATATGATCTACTAGGAGGAACCCTACAAATTTAGAAAATTAGTCAAATTTAGATTTAGACGTGAAATAGGTAAACACTGGTTTGGAAACAGAGTAGTGGATGAATGGAACAAGTTACCAAATACCATCATTAACTCGAATACGCTGAGTTGCTTCAAACATAGGTTGGATGCTCATATGAGCAATAGGGGTTGGGTGTAAACAGGACTGCCCAGTATGGGCCAATAGGCCCGCTGCAGTTTCCTCCATTCTTATGTTCTTATATTAACCTGTGTACAATATGGATGACTATGCCAAGAAGCAAATCAATGTCTTCACAAGCATCCATGGGAAAGTGCGAAAACACTTAGCAGCCTCAAGTGCCGAAATAATCTGGAAGCAACCTAAAAAAGCTAAGCCTATAACTCTAGAAATAGGAGACACAGTAATGATAAAAGCGCCGGAATGCACATCAAAACTTTCGCCTAAATTCACAGGTCCATACATAATTAGAGCGAAAGAACTTGGAAACAAAATCCTAGTAGTTGAGCCAACGACAAATGTCACAGATATAGTGCATGTAGATAGAATGAAAAAAGTCAGCAGACTTAGTAGGGACTCCTAATGTAAATGAAATATATCCTACTTCTACTACAACAGATGTTCAACGAAATAAAACAATAGACAATACATATCGTCAAAAACTACGATCAGCAAACAAAAATCACTAATTATAATCATCTCTTTCAGAGGTCCGGAGCGCGATGACAACAACCGCATACCCAGCAGACGTCGTCAAACCCGGAACTATAGTTGCCCCACTAGGCAAAGAGATTTTACCACTAAATACCTTTGGTACGCAGCCGGTTCAAACGTGCCAAGTCTCGACCATATGGGCAGAAAGGTCCTTCTGCCTTGTACCAACTTGCTTTTGGCCTCACCTCAGACTTATCACGGTTTGATCCGCCAGCCGACAGGGTAGAAACGAATGGCACAGGACTCCCAGGAGCACCACCCGGGACCTGGAAGGGCTCAAGGGTGACGATATGTGAAGCATCAGAGGACTCAGTTCACGACTAACTTAAATGTCTACTACGTGAACAGTGGAAGTATGAGAAAATAGATGGATGAAATCACAGTGTTGGTATGTTCAGAAAAAAACATGGATTAACTTAGACTTACGTGAGTTACCTGTCGAATACCATATTAAAGGTTATAAATTACTTTTATACCTATCGGCAGATTAGAAAAGGAGGCGGGGTAGCAAATTATATCAGTGATAATTTGAAGTATGGAATCAATAAGAAATCAGACTTGAACTGAATTCAGAAACAATTTGAATAGAATTAACCTAATCTTGATAGTGTTGATGGGCAACATATTTGGGATAAAATGCGTAGGGCATCCAGACATAGCAAAGTCTGTATAGGAGGCGACTTCAACTTTAGTCAAATAGATTGGACCGACCTTAGGGGTAACTCAGAATAAGACATTTTCCTTGAAACAGTTCAGGACTGTTTCTTAAGTAAATATGTATAGCCGAGCTCACCCAGGCGAATAATATACTAGATTTAGCTGTCTAACCAAGAAAACCTAGTTAGTAATGTCGACGTAGGGAGAGAACTAGCTAGTAGCAATCACAAACAAGTGAGATTAAAAATAGCACTTAATGCAAGTCTCAGGGATAGGTTGGATGCTTATATGAGCAATAGGGGTTGGGTGTAAACGGGACTGCCCAGTATGGGCCAATAGGCCCGCTACAGTTTCCTCCATTCTTATGTTCTTATGAGAGAAGGAGTGTTACGTTTGGGATGAACTACCGATACATGACCTCACGAGAGGGTGTAAATAACATGGCTTCACATCTGACCTAACCTGACCTGACCTCACGGCTTCACCTGACCTAACCTGAAGGATGGAGCACACCTGCATTGCCCCAAGCTACTGTCCTGGCCACACACCTGCTCAACCGCATCCAGCCCATACGAGCACGAACTGATTGCTACAAGAACAGCCCAGTCCCTACCATTGTAAAAATTATCAACACCTAATTATTATATGTCATATTTGTATCACTTATGTTACTTGCACATCATTTGTAAATCAAGAGACCCATTCCCCAATTATGTAATTGTATATTTTCAGCCTTCCGGCTGCCATGCTCTTTCAATAAACGGTTAGTTATTATTATTATTATTAATGTACACACAGACGGTGACCCGGCCTTACCAGGGGACCTGACCGCTATAACCTTGACCACGAGATATGAGGATGATGAGTACTACAGTACAACAACAAATATAACGAGTTATTTAATGCACAAAGGCAGAATATACTATACAAAAAACTCAGATCAAATAACAATAATCCCAAATGGGTAAATACTTTTTTATAGAATATTATTGGACAATGAAAGACTTTAGGAAGAAGAATCAATCGTGGTGATGTTTACCTCCAAAATTATTATAAAATATTGGCCAGTAGGGTTAAAACAGAGATAAAAAAAATCAAAGAGGAATACTGAACTAAAGGTAGCAAGGGAGGCGAAGTACCATAAAGGATTCTTCCAAATGTATCAAACTAAAACACGAGAACAAAATTGGACCAATAGACTCCAAAAACCAGCGATCTAACTAATAACGATGGGGAAATGAGTAATATTCGGAAAAGATGTTTTTCATCAGTTTTTACAAACGAGAATTTAAACATAAGACCCCAGGCACCGACTATATACAGAAATGGTGAAGAAAATAGATTAAGCGAATTAGTAGTGACTAGTAACGATATTAGTAAATAAATAGATCAACTAAAACCTAATAAGACGCCGTGTCCCGATGAGATATTTCCCAGAGTACTAAGGGACTGAAAGAATAACTTACTATGCCGGTTGCCAACTTGTTTAATTTGTTATTGAAAACTGGTATAGTACCAGAATCCTGGAGGGTAACGAATGTAATGCCGATTTTCAAGAAGGAAGGTGGATCGCAATCCTCTAACAACCGTCCAATAAGTTTAACATCAATTGTAAGCAAATTGCTGGAAACAATAAATTAAACTTAATTCGAAATCAACTCGAGAGATGCAAGATGATCAATGATTCCCAACATGGCTTCAGAAGTGGACATTCATGTCAATTATCACCCTTTTCAACTGTTTTCGAATGGATGACTGACGGACTATATTGAAGGTTCCAAGTGTTCTCTGAAGAATGCAGTGATGGGTAGGGAAACACCGGGTAACACTGAAGTCCGTTTATTCGGATAGGAGAAATACAAGTGGTGACTAGCGTGTGCCATGCACGACTCACACAGTCAGACTGAGACTGCCTTGCCATATGGCAGCCTCGGGGCAATGTTGCCACATAACACGTGCAGTGTTGCCACGTAATTATATACATAGATGCTACTCGGCACAGTAGCTTATATACAAGGTTGCTACTCGGCACAGTAGCATAGATACATAACCTACATCTCCCTCCCCCCCTCACGCTCATAGTCTTTGTCTTGAGCGGACTTCTTAGTCCTAAGTCTCTCCGAGCGTCGAGGTGCACTGTGGGGCGGATCCTCGTGAGATGTAGGGGACTCGTCCTCGGTCAGGGGGCCAGCAGCAGAGGGTGGGACTGGCAGGAGGAAGCGGCGGTTCCTCCACCAGACACGGCCGCTCGGCATCCTGACCTTGTAGTCCCGCAACCGGCCGACGCCCATCACTATGCCCACCTTGTCTCTACGTGTCGTCGTCGGGTCCTGGACGCGGACAAGGGCACCAATCTCCAGTGGCTGAAGAGGGCGGGCACGGTCGTCATACCGAGCCTTGGCGTCCTGGGCACGTGAAGCGGCGTGGCGGTCACAGCTCTCGGCTCTGCTCTGCCACTCCTTCGCAAAGGCCTTGGCGTGTGCAGGAACGCAAGAGCGGAGAGGGTGACCATACAGGATCTGGGCAGGGGAGCGTCCTGTGTGGGTGGGAGTGGACGCGGGTTCTGGGCAGCTCTGTGTGGCAGCGCCAGGCGCGTCGCTCGTTGACTCACGCACCCTGCTGGCAGTGTACCAAGCAGCTGGGATCTGCTCGGGAAAGTCTCTGGGCACCACGCCTAACTCCTTGCAATGCTCCCACGACAACACGGGTGTTGCGAGAGTAGGCTGCACGTCCATCCATCCGTGACACGACCTCTCGCCGTAGGTGATCTCCACTTGAAAGGAGCCCACAGCGTCCAGCATCTGGGAACCGTCCGCATTGTAGTACAGCAGCTGCGGCGGTGGTCCCAGGTCGCGTTTGGTGAGGCCCTGTTTCTGGAGGTGCTTCAACCCAATCACCATAGTATCAGCGCCGGTGTCCGGTATCACCTCGATGTGACCCGACACATCACCGTGTGTGACGGCGACGCGGATGGTAGGGGAAGGGGTAGCCCTGGGGCGTGTGGTCGAATCCACCCTTCTGATGTGACTCAGCTGCTGCTTGGGGCTGCGTGGGCCATCTGAGGGGGGCTGCGTGCGAACCACCCCAAGGGAAGTGCGCTGCTTTCCTCTTCGTCTCGGGCTTTTGGGCTTGGGTTGGCGGCAGCACTTGTCGTAGTGTCCATAGCGACCGCAGGCCTGACACTTGCGGCCTCGTGCAGGGCACCTGTCTGTGTTAGACCAGTGGCCCTTACGGTCACATCCACGACACAGTGCGTCGGCGGCCGGGCATGTCTTGGGGCCATGCTGCTTTCCACAGCTGCCACAGGAAGCACTAGGCGGGGGCGTGGAAGAACGTACGGCAGCCTTCACGTTGTTGGCCGCTTTCTTACCCTTCTTGTAATGTGAGATAGCTCTCACAGCAGGTGGGGCCCGTAAGGCAGAGGTGGCGGACTTGGTGGCCTCGTACGACCAACATTCAGTCACTACCACCTGGAGTGTGGAGGAAGAGTCCAGGGGGATGAGTTGCTGCACCAACTCTTCGTGCCTGACACCTGTCAAGATCCCGTGCTTGGTCCAGGCTTCCTCACATTCCCGGCTGTGCGCCTTGCAGACGTTGATCTCCTCTGACAAACTCCTCAAGCATACAAAAAAGTCGTCAAAGGATTCGTTCTCCGCCTGCTTGCAGCTGGTGAAGGCGCGGCGATGCAAAGCCTCGTTATTCCGACCTTTAACGTGCTCCTGTAAAAGGTCGAGCACATCCGTCACTGAAGATGTAGAATCGGGAGGCACTTGCAACGTTTGTTCCAAAACTCTCTGGGTCTCCAGCGACAAACACATCCGCAGTTGGATGAGCTGTTTGTTTGGAGGCATGCTGTCAAGGTCCACCATCGTGGAGTAATCTGTCCAACGCCGCCTCCACTCACGAAAAAGCTGAAACGTGACGTCTGGTGAGAAGGCGGGTGGGGGTTGAACAGATGCCTTGGGAGCTGTTGGGGTAGCAAGAGTGCCTGGAGGACGCTGGTGTGGTGGAGGAGGGAGGGTACTGGCGCCTTGGTGCACGAAACATGCAAGTGAGGGAGGGAGGGTGGGTTAGCGCCAGGGTCGCCAGTAGTGCATCAAAATGCAAGTTTTCCTCCTCTCTTCGTGTTTCCTCCCTCTGAAGTTCCATCTCTCTGCGTCTCTCGTCCCTGTCGTCCATCCACCTCAGAATTGTGGCAATGTCCATCGCTGGAGGTGGAGGATGAGAGTCTACGCCCGGTGGAGGGGATGGTGGTGGGGAGTCGTGTCTCCCATCTTGACGTTGTCCCTTCTTACCGCCCATCTTAGTGTGTGCGTGGACTGCACTGTTTAGTATATAAAGTGGCGCCTCAACAGCTCGAACCACATATATATGACATAAACGGCGCAGAAATAACGCATAGAGTCCACTGTTCTGTCCGTGAGTGAGTGCGTGCGTGTGTGTGTGTCTGAGAAGGAGAGCGTGGTGGCTCGCGGAGCCTGCGTGCTCCGTGGGTACCACAAAAAAAGAGGCCAATGCTCAACTCTCAGCTCTAGACATGCTAATACACTGACACTAACACTGCCACCGTCAGTAAAAGCACTGTGACGGCCCAACACTGCACATCGCGGCGAAACACAACACAACACACACAACACATGAAGAGTCGACGCGCACATCACATCGCCGGCAGACTGTCCATTGTTCATACACTTGTAAGTCGACAAATCCTACTCACTGCGCCATGAAGGTTCCAAGTGTTCCCTGAAGAATGCAGTGATGGGTAGGGAAACACCGGGTAACACTGAAGTCCGTTTATTCTGATAGGAGAAATACAAGTGGTGACTAGCCTGTGCCATGCACGGCTCACACAGTAAGACTGAGACTGCCTTGCCATATGGCAGCCTCCTGGCAATGTTGCCACATAACACGTGCAGTGTTGCCACGTAATTATATACATAGATGTTACTCGGCACAGTAGCTTATATACAAGGTTGCTACTCGGCACAGTAGCATAGATACATAACCTACATATATGAACATAAGAACATAAGAATTGGAGAAACTGCAACGGACCTTTTGCCCATACTGGGCAGTCCCATTTACACCCAACCTCTATCGCTCATATATCCATCCAACCTATGTTTGAAGCTATCCACTGTATTCACGTTAATGATGATGTTTGGTAAATTGTTCCACTCATCCACTACTCTATTTCCAAACCAATGTTTACCTATTTTGCGCCTAAATCTAAATTTGACTAATTTAAAACCATTGTTGCGAGTTCGCTCCTGGTTGGATAGTTTGATTACCTTTGTAATATCACCTTTGTTTAGCCCTGACTTCCATCTATAAACCTCGATCATATCACCCCTCACGCGACGGGAAAGGCGTTGACAAGCTCGAGAAAATGAAAAATATAGCCCTCAGAATTATCCTAGGATGTCCCATGAGCACTAACGTACTTAATATGAGGAAAGAACTAGGTGTACCTGTTAGGTTCTGAATAATAAGTTCTATATACAGGAGAGAACACAAACACCTGTATAGTTTTGTAGGTTCGGTTTACTGGTTAAGAGTATGTACACAAAGGAGAGCAGCGGTCTCCCTGGCTAGGCTCCTCGTCAACTGCTATAGGCGACGTATGGCAAGTGATACATTAGCAGCTTCCATACGTCGCCAGGCACATTAATTAGGCATGTGGGATATGGTAATAACATTGCCACCCGCTGCTAGCTACATAAATGGAGCACATACATAATATACATACATGATATATAATCCAGCATACATAATATACATACACCTCCCTCCCCCCTATACGCTCATAGCAAAGTCTTGAGCGGACCTTTTCTTTTGGATCCGTTCTGAGCGTCGAGGGACTTCATCACTGGGAAGGGTATGGGACTCAACACTGGTGGCGGGGCCAGCAGAAGGCATTGTTACGGGTCGGAGAAAACGGCGGTTCCTCCACCACACACGACCACTGGGTAACCGCACCTGGTAGTCCCGTGACCTGCCGAGACCCATAACTACGCCTACTTTGTCCCAACGTAGGGAGGTCGGGTCCTGAACACGGACTTGGGTGCCGACACTCAACCTGGGGAGAGAACGGGCGTGGTCATTGTAGCCGTCGGCGACGTCCTGAACACGTTCGGCGGCTCGGCGATCACAATCCTCTGTCTTGGCCTGCCACTCCTTGGAGAAGGATTGAGGGTGAGCAGGGACACAAGAACGAAGGGGGCGTCCATACAAAACCTGGGCAGGGGAGCGTCCGGTGTAGTTAGGTGTGTTGCGGAGTTCAAGAAGACCCCTGTCGAAGGCCTCGCAGTCAATGTTCCCAGAAGGGGCCACCTTAAGGATGAGGTGCTTCAGGGATTTGACAGCAGCCTCAGCGTGGCCGTTGGACTGCGGATAATGGGGCGATGACAACACATGCCGGACTCCCCATCGATCAAGGAACACAGCAAAGTCCCGGCTTGTGAACTGAGGCCCTCCGTCGGTTCGCAGGCGTACAAGAACGCCCACGTCACGGAAGTAGTGGCGGAACTTGCTGATGGTGGCGGCAGACGTCGTGTCATTACCGCACTTGATGACAACCGGCCAACTAGAGAGACGGTCGACGATAACGAGGAAGGACTTTCCTGACACACAGAAAAAGTCGGCCGACACAGACTCAAAGGGGCGGGTGGGGTTGTCGTCACTCATAAAGGGTTCCTGCTGCTGGCTGGGTTGTAATACGTGGCGGGACTTACACACCTGGACAGCATTGGAGATGTCGGGGTCGATGCCAGGCCGGAACACAGTCTGTCTTGCACGCCGTTTGGTGGCCTCGGCTCCACAGTGACTGTCGTGGAGGCGAGCCAAGGCGTGGAGACTTGAAGCAGCAGGGACAACTACCGAAGGAGAGGTGTCACTGGCCAGAGGTAGGGGTAGGGCGGCAGCAGGGTAGTTGCTGCTCCCTTCGTGCACCCTGTTGGCGTGTTTTACCTCGAGAATCGGTGTTGGGAAGTCCTGGGAGATGATGGCCAACTCTTGGCAATGTCTGTAGGACAGCAAAGGAGTCGGGACGCCATTATGCACATCAATCCAGGCTTGACACGACCTGTTGCCAAAGGTGACGTGTGCATAGAGTGAACCTAGGGCCGGGGTCATCTGTGAACTATCTGCCATAAAGCGGAGATCCTTGGGGGGCGGTCCTAGATCACTTGGAGAGAGCCCCAAGCATTGCAAATGCTGGGGACCGATGACTGTAGCATCAGCGCCGGTGTCGGGCAACATCTGAAGACGGGATGACACACCGCCGTAGGTCACGATGACGCTGATGTACTGGGGGACTTTGGTCCTGGGACGCTGGGGGGAGCACACATTCCTAATGTGGCTCGAAAGTTGTCAGGAGTCGTCGTACGTCTGATTGGAAGACTGTGGGCGGCCCTCTCTGGTGGAGGGGGGCTGAAGCTTCCGCCGACGCGGTCCCTTGGGTATGTTGGAAGGGCAACACTTGTCATAGTGGCCCAGACGACCACACACATTGCACTGGACGCGTTTGGCTGGGCACCGTACTGTGAGTGACCAGTGGCCCCTTACGGTCACAACTGTTGCAGGTAGACTGAGCAGCTGGACACACCTGTGTTCCATGCTGCTTACCACAGTTGTTGCAAAATAAACCGGGCGTGGACGTGGTGGGCGAAGGCGTAGGAACAGACTTCTTGTCCTTCTTGTACCGGGACACAGCGCGTACAGCTGTAGGGGGAGCACGGATGGCAGAGGTGGCACACCTGGCAGCCTCATAGGAGCGACATATCGTCAACACATCCTTAAGAGAAGAGGAAGAGTCGAGGGAGGTGAGGCGTTGGACAAGTTCCTCGTCCTTAACACCCATCAGGATCACCTGCCTCAACTGGGTCTCCTCGCACTGCTGGTGGTGGCCTGGACATATATCTACCTCTTCCGAGGCTCTCTTAAGACGCACGTAAAAGGCATCAAAAGACTCACCCTCCATCTGTCTGCAGCTAAACAATTCCCTCCTGCGCAGAGCTTCATTCTGCTGTCCTTTGATGTGCCGTTGTAGAACGTCCAGTACCTCCTCTACAGACAGCAAAGAGGTTGGGGGTACCTGCAACGTATGTTCCAAGACACGCTGAATTTCCAAGGACAGGCACATACGCAGCTGGATGAGTTGTTTAGGCTGTGACAAACTCTGGAGATCCACCATTGTAGAGTAATCAGTCCACCGTCGCCGCCATTCACGAAAAGTCTGGAAAGTCTCATCAGGCTTCAAGATGGGCGGCGTTTGAGCTGCTGCTTTAGGTGGGGCTGGGGGGTGTGAAGGAAGCATGGATGAGGTATCTGAACCAGTCAGTACCGAGGCAGTGTTAGAGCCAGGGGCTTGGTTAACAGTGAGGCGAGATATCAAGGCTTCAAACCGTTCACTGTCTTCCAATCTCCGTTGGTTGTCTCGTTCTGCCTCTGCTTGCCTTCTGTGCTCATCCGCCAAACGTCTGTGGGCTTCATCCTCGCGTTTCTCATCTCTCATAAACTTCAGTAAAGCAATTATCTCTGGAGACAACGCTGAATATTGAGGTGAGGGACTGCGCGATGTGGGGGCTGGAGCGTCGTGGCCGGCCTGGTCATCCATCTCTGCGGGGCTATCACCCGCCTGGCTCATCCAGGCGCTGGGTCCACGGCTACGTAAGGCGTGAGACATAACTACTTCATCTGTGTACTATGTCTTAAATCAGTGTTGACCGGTCAGCCCGTCGTATCAACAAGCTTTCAGACAAAAAAATTAATTAAATACACAGATAAGTAGGTTATATATATAAAATATATATAAGGAAGACGCGCGGTCAGTGAGTGTTAGTACATGTATGTGTGTGAGTGTGAGTGTCCTGGGCGGGCAAAGCGTCTCGCCCCAGCTGTGAGGGGGGGTGGAGGCGGCGCTGTGAGGGGGTGGAGGGAGAGGCGCGGCGACTCCCAGTCAGTCCAGTTACCCTCAGAACGCGGTCAGAGACGGGTGCACTGAACTCTACTCCTTACAAATGCCCAGAACGTGCCGTATACCTTGGGAGTCCTTTAGAACAAGGTCACACATGAATGGCACGAAACACACAATGCACTAAACACTTCACAGAAAATCACTGTCACTGACACTGCTCAAAGTTGCTGAGATTCTTCGAGGAGAGCTGACGCGCGGGAGTTGACCCAAGCGAGAGGAGTCCGTACGCCGGCTTTCCACAGACTTTGCACTTTCACTCGTAGTTATCCAGTAAGATCGGATCACTGCGCCATGTTAGGTTCTGAATAATAAGTTCTATATACAGGAGAGAACACAAACACCTGTATAGTTTTGTAGGTTCGGTTTACTGGATAAGAGTATGTACACAAAGGAGAGCAGCGGTCTCCCTGGCTAGGCTCCTCGTCAACTGCTATAGGCGACGTATGGCAAGTGATACATTAGCAGCTTCCATACGTCGCCAGGCACATTAATTAGGCATGTGGGATATGGTAATAACATTGCCACACGCTGCTAGCTACATAAATGGAGCACATACATAATATACATACATGATATATCATCCAGCATACATAATATACATACAGTACCCAGTGTTACAGATAGAATAATTGAAGTCAACCTCATGAACCATGGGACTGGTGAGTCTAAATGGATCCAAACTACAGCTACACATATGAAGATGTTTGGACTAGACCACTTGTACAAAGTTGAGACACAATAGCGCTTCCTACCACCCTGGTGGACAGTTCCCTTCGATATCACAATACCGTCATATCCGCCTAAAAAATTAATTATACAAAGTATTTATCTGCAACACACTGCCAAAGTGAGAGCTCTTGAACAAATACACAACTCTACAGACTGATGATAATATCACACAGATCATCTACACTGATGGATCCCTTAACACCTGTGGGAGGGCTGGAGGTGCTATTGTTGTGACTCAACCTGACGGTAATATAATTGAGAAAGGAGTTAGAATTAACAACTGGGCATCCACTCTACAAACTGAATTAGTTGCCATACTCACAGCTATTAAATTCATTGAAACCACTGTCACTGACAGTCTCATCATCACTGACTCTCTATCCTCACTGCTTGTCCTTGACACCCTCAACTCAAGTTGTCACGCTCTTGTCTCTGAAGCCAGACACAAATATGCGTGCCTTGTTGACCGGGGTGTCAAGATCAAACTGTTGTGGATCCCCTCTCACATAGGCCTCATAAAACATTACAGAGTTGATGCCCTCGCCAAACTCGCGTCTAACAAAGACACCGTTGAATACAATTTGGGTCTGTCAAAAAGAACCCTTAAAACTGTAATTAGGAAAGAACTTATTGATGAGTTTGACGTAAGTAGACAAGTGCAAACAGGCACTAGTCGATCCATAGTTTACCATGATGAGATGTATCAAGTGAAACATGTATATGGAGCAAGTAACAAGATCACTAGATTGCAAGATGTTGTAACCGCTAAATTAAGGTTAGGATATAAGTACCTCTGGCAGTATTTTCCTGAAGCAGATGTAAACAAGACTAAAAGTAAAGTGTGTGGCCAGACATATAGCCACACACTTGAACACTACGTCCTCGACTGTGTGAAGATAGAACCTTTTAGGGACAGGTCTAAGCACACTGTGTGTGAAATGGCACAACACTTCATCTTTAATGGCAAGATAGCCGACATATTAAGATTGTATCCACCTTTTTGCACTTAGTAACTATATCAGTTCTCATGTACAGAACCAAATACACAATTTGCTTGAATACTTCTCACGCAAATGTGAATAACAAAGTGTGCCGCCAGACATACTGCCTCACACGCTTGTATTCACGCTTTTGTGAATAAGTTACCCTTTATGTATGGAATTAAACAAATAATGTAATTGAAATACTGTGTAACATTCAGGTCCATAATATCCTGACCACGGGGGTTAATTATTATGACCCGTTGTAAACTCTACTTTGTAATCCTTTTGCGCTACCGCTCACAGGATGGGTGTGGGATGCACAATAAAGTAGCCGCTGTAAGCGGCAAAATCAAAATCAATCTCTGGGGAGTGCAAATTAAGATGGTTTAACCTGTCTCTGTACTCAAGGTTCCTAATGCCCGGGAATAGTCTTGTTATTCTCCTCTGAATTCTTTCTAGGGATTCTATATCCATTCTGTAGTACAGTGACTAGAATTGAACTGCGTAATGCAAGTGAGGTCTCACAATCCTTCGACAGAGTCCACCACGAAAGACTAATACGTAAAGTGGAGGCTCATAGAATTGGATCACAGCGTGGTTACAGGACAGGAAACAGAGAATAAGCTGTAATGGCACTAAATCCTTTTGGAGTAATGTCATACGTGTAGTAACTCCCCCCCCCCCCCCCCACCCCCTTGCCCGCCATATCAACTAGAGATGATGGTATGATTGGGGGAGGGAGTCGTTTTTGTATGGCAAACCAGATACTTCAATATGTCAATATATCCATTAAGTTATATTAATATGTTTCGTACTGGGTAAAAGCAAGGCATATGTGAACAAAGGCACTGACTGATAATTACAATAACACTGAAATATACATTAAATGGAAGAGTTTGGGAACATCATAACTAAGACGGATATTTCACCATTCCGTCGTTGTACTAACGGTGGCTCATTCATAATGAGTTTCACAATAGGCTCACTGAAGTTGTTCATGGCATGTCTGATTTATGAAGAGTGACTGAGTAAACAGTACTTGATATTAGAGTGAAAACCAGGGCGTTGGTATGTACCGAAAAATTCGATTTAATAGCAATCACCTAAACATGGATAAACCTAGACTCACGTGAGTTACCTGCCGAATGCAAATTATTCCATACCGATAGGCAGATTAGGAAAGGAGGCAGAGTAGTAATCTATGTCAGGGATAATCTGAAGTGTAAAATAAATATGGAAATCAAAACTGAACTGAATACAGAAACAATTTGGATAGAATTAACCGATGATAGGGAAAAATAATAGCAAGAGTAATATATAGACCTCCTAATCTTGATAGATTTAATGAGCGACTTATTTGGGATGAAAGGTGCAGGGCATCCAGGCATAGCAAAGTCTGTATAGTAAGCGACTTTAACTTTAGCCAAATAGAAATGGGTCGTCCTTACGGGTAACTCAGAATCAGAGGATTTTCTTGAAACAGTTCAGGACTGTTTCCTAAGTCAACATATAACTGAACCCACTCGGGGTAATAATATAGTCGATTTAGTTCTGCCAAACACAGAAAACCTCATTAGTAATGTAGAGGTAGGGAACGAAGTTGCGAACAGCAATCACAAAGAAAGAAGATTCCAATTAGAATTTAATGGCAATCGCAAGGAAAATTCCATGAAAGTCCCAGATTTCAGAAGGGCAAACATTGTTAGGTTGAAAAGGCAGGTAAGAGAAGGGGTAAAACATTTGGGGATGGAATACATGACCTCACGTGAGGTGACCTCACACAATGTACCCACAGAAGGCGACCTCACTTTACCTCACAAAATATGACGGTTGAGGATGACCTGATCACGAGATCTGAGGTTGACGAATTCTACAACAATTTAAATAGTAAGTTACTTAATGCATACAGGCTGAACATACCATACAGAAAACTAAGATCAAACAACAATGACACTAAATGGATAAATAATTATATAAAGAATATTATTGGATAAAGGAAGACTATAGGTCGGAGAATAAATCGTGGTGAAGTTTTCCTCCGAGATTATTATAAGGTATTGGCCGGTAGGGTTAAGACCGAGATAAGAAAATCAAAGAGGAATAATGAACTGAAGGTAGCAAAGGAGGCGAAGTCAAACCCCAAGGGATTCTTTCAAATGTATCAAACTAAAACACGATAAAAGATTGCACCAATACAGTCAGATATTGGCGAGCTAACTGATAACGACGGAGAAATGAGCAGTAATCTGAATTATATTTTTCAGCAGTTTTCACCACCGAAAATTTAAACATGATACCCGTGGCAATGACTATATATAAGCTTTGGGTAGAGCTCCCTTTTAACTTGGCTTATATATAAATAAGTTAAGGGGCTAATTTACAAACCCAAATGGTCTTTTCTCCATTTATTGGTAAACTAAAATGGTCACAGTCTCTTAGTAAATGCACCATAATTAACACTGTAAGCTGTGAGTGTTAGTTAAGGACAGGGCTCAGCTTGACTGAGTTCAGTCACCCGTCCGATTCTCGTGAGGCTCAAGTGATGACTGGTGCTCGTGAGGAGAGGTGCCTGTGAGGAGAGGTGTCTTGAAGGAGAGGCCGGGCTAACCCTCCATTCTCAAGGTCGGCCTACTGATAGAGGAATTTCCCTCACATGAACAGCACATGGCAACTCACAGCTTATGGAATATTACCCTGGGGTGAATGTATTATATAAAATAAATGTATTAACCCAAATTTATATAATTGTTATTGCCATGAGACAGGGGCTAATAATCTCTCGGTCACCACCTTCCAAGCTTCTACGAGGATTTAGCTTGTCGCACAGAAAAAAAATATATACATAAACCTATCCACTTTACATACATATGTGTGAAAACACTAAACTGAAGCAACTGCAACCTGGGGATCAGCAGTTACTAGGGTCTAGTCTTAAGTGCCTTTCAGAATAGTATATTATGTACAATGGTAAATTGAAATGATATTGATCTCTAGGAGCAAAAAAAAAAATATTACTGCCAATATTACACAATAATGGGAATAGGTAAACTAGGTATAACAAATCTTGTGAAAACAAAATAAAACAGCAGTTTATCTTCTATATTAGTAAAATGTGACTCTTTCAGATAAAAAACTAAACTTTAATTTATCTAACATAAGATTGAGTTCACTGAGTCAAAATAGAAACTTGGTACAATGGAATCAAATCCAAGGTGAGATTTAAATTCAATGCAAAATGATGATGGGAAGGCAAGGTCATCAACGAACTACAGGTCACATAGTAATCCAGAGCCTAATAATAACCTTTCACTACAAACTGGTTATCACCATCTTGGTATAGTAAAGTGACGTTAGTTCCTGCAGGGAAGAGAGAAAACAAATATAACATATATATATATATATATATATATATATAATGTATATATATATATATATATATATAATATATATAATCAACGACCTCACCAGCAAGGAATCGAACCCTCGACCTACTGGGTGTGACTAGGGAACGCTTACCGGCTAGGCCACAAGGACACTAAAAGCAGTTCTAGACTCTGTTATATTTCACACAAAGCCTGTTCATCGAGCTGATGGCGCCGTGAACCTCATTGGGAAACTGCCCGTGCCTCTTATGTGGTGTCAGTAGCATTTTACCGAATTCAGCTGGTATGAAACGCGAGGTACATATATATACTTCATTTTTAGTCCATATAACACGCGGACTTTGAACATATAATCAACGACCTCACTAGCAAGGACTCGAATCCTCGACCTACTGGGTGTGACTAGGGAACGTTTACCGGCTAGGCCACAAGGACCAGGCGCCATCAGCTCGATGAACAGGCTTTGTGTGAAATATAATAGAGTCTAGAACTGCTTTTAGTGTCCTTGTGGCCTAGCCGGTAAGTGTTCCCTAGTCACACCCAGTAGGTCGAGGGTTCGATTCCTTGCTGGTGAGGTCGTTGATTATATGTTCAAAGTCCGCGTGTTATATGGACTAAAAATGAAGTATATACATACATATATAATATATATATATATGTATTTTATATATAAATACATATTTCATTAGCCCAATAAAGAACGCGGACTTCTACATATAATCAACACCTCAACCCGCCAGGATTCGAACCCACGGCCCATAAGCCTATGACTGTGACCGGGGAACGCTAATCCCTGGACCACCAGGATACAAAAGCAGTTCTAGACTTTGTTATATTTCACACAAAGCCTGTTCAACGAGCTTATGGCGCCGTGAACCTCTAATGGGGACCACCCGTATCACGTAGGTGGTCAGAGTAACGTTTTACCAAATCCGGCTTCGAAACACGAGGATCCATATATATTTCATTAGCCCAATAAAGCATGCGGACTTCTACATATAATCAATACCTCAACCCGCCAGGACTCGAACCCACGGCCCACAAGCCTATGACTGTGACCAGGGAACGCTAACCGCTGGACCACCAGGATACAAAAGTAGTCCTAGACTTTGTTATATTTCACACAAAGCCTGTTCAATGAGCTTATTGCTCCGTGAACCTCTAATATATACTGTATATTACATATATATATATATATATATATATA
>CAUDMG010002063.1:130000-266162 GCA_958450375.1 Homarus gammarus
TATATATATATATATGTAATATATATATTAGAGGTTCACGGAGCAATAAGCTCATTAAACAGGCTTTGTGTGAAATATAACAAAGTCTAGGACTACTTTCGTATCCTGGTGGTCCAGCGGTTAGCGTTCCCTGGTCACAGTCCTAGGCTTGTGGGCCGTGGGTTCGAGTCCTGGCGGGTTGAGGTATTGATTATATGTAGAAGTCCGCATGCTTTATTGGGCTAATGAAATATATATGGATGCTCGTGTTTCGAAGCCGGATTTGGTAAAACGTTACTCTGACCACCTACGTGATACGGGTGGTCCCCATTAGAGGTTCACGGCGCCATAAGCTCGTTGAACAGGCTTTGTGTGAAATATAACAAAGTCTAGGACTGCTTTTGTATCCTGGTGGTCCAGGGATTAGCGTTCCCCGGTCACAGTCATAGGCTTATGGGCCGTGGGTTCGAATCCTGGCGGGTTGAGGTGTTGATTATATGTAGAAGTCCGCGTTCTTTATTGGGCTAATGAAATATATATTTATATATATAATATATATATGTATATACTTCATTTTTAGTCCATATAACACGCGGACTTTGAACATATAATCAACGACCTCACCAGCAAGGAATCGAACCCTCGACCTACTGGGTGTGACTAGGGAACACTTACCGGCTAGGCCACAAGGACACTAAAAGCAGTTCTAGACAGGAGAGCCCTCCCTCGCTTAAATCTTTTTCATGCTGATCAGATATTTCCTTCATTATTTTTTCTTGTGCTCTTCTAATTTTATTATGATCTATCACCAAAGATACATCCTCTCGGCTGATGAGGCCTGCACCCATTTGCATACTCCCTTGGCCTTCTGCCTTTGTCCTCTGTGCCTTTATGAATTCAAGCTCTAAAACAGGGATCTTCTTTTCACGAGGACAACCACAATCAATGTGGGAATTATATATATATATATATATATATATATATATATATATATATATATATATATATATATATATATATATATATATATATATATCTATATATATATATATATATATATATTTATATATACCGAACATTAAGTAGATGCGCATGAAACACAGTTTTCCTGGAAAATCGGTGTATAGTTACATTGTTTCAGCGCTGTGTGAACGTTAGTTCGTAAGTTTGTATGATCGCCAATTCGCATATTTCGGATGCAGCAGAATAAACGCGCACACACATAGGCTGGGCATATGTGTAAATGTATACATGACAACTTACACCGTGATCATACCCTAAGATCTTCCACTTCTAACAAAGAGCAGTCTTCATCGATTAGTAAAAGATCGGTTGGTATATCCAGTAGGGTGTGTCAATTTTGTGAACATGTTAAAAATCAAATTTGGTAGTCAAAATATTGTGCCTCTTTATGTCTAAACTTGAGATTAGCAAACAAAAATGAATTGAAATAACCCTCACCGACATCAATTATACCTTAAAGTTTCAAATATCAGTATTTCAACAAATTAATGAGACTTGATTAGAATTATTCACTTGATATTAACTAATCTCATGTAAGCATATGGATTATGGAGTATTTTATGTTTCTATAGCTTGTGTACAATATGCATGTCAGAACATGAACATGAACAGGCTCTCCGTGTGGGACAGTTTAATTCTTGTTTTGACTTGTACCAAGCGTGAGGATAAGGCGCCCGGCTCACTCTCCTTCTAGATATCATAGACGGTGGTTTGCTCTCATTGCACTTGCACCTACTCTACCAGACGAATTCTACATTTTAATTATTGTAAGTAGGGCATATTGATTGTCGCAGTTACTTATATCATTGTATAAAACATTATGTTCTAAGAAATTATTATGTTATTTCTGTTACAGCATTTTTGATAAACAAATTGATATTTTTTGAAACAACAATTGAATTATGAAACATTGAAATATTTTTCTATTTGTCAGATAGTGTGAAGATGTCAAAATTGAAGACAAGAAGTCAGTTGTCAACCCACTTGAGCCTGCTAGTTGGTAAAGGGAAGGAGCTTCCTGTATCAGAACTTCCAACAGTGAGAGACATGCTAAGATTAGGGTTACTCCTTCGAGAAAAAAATGCAAAGGACAGAAGGAACTATGCAGATAAAGAACTCATAAATGACATGATAGTCCCTCTTCTGCATCAATGGACAAAAGCTAATGCACTATTCAAACCACCTGTGATTAATCAGTGTCGAACTATTGAGCTAAAACTAACGAAATTATGGCACAAAGCAGTTGAAACATCACTTGGTAAAGGAAACTTGGCCAGGAAAAATGAATTTCTGCACACACTTGATACTCTGTTTGACATTTTGACCTGCAAGTGCTCCATACAATTATGTTCTGAATCCAACTGTTCTCACTCAGGTAAGAGAGAAAATAATTCCCACATTGATTGTGGTTGTCCTCGTGAAAAGAAGATCCCTGTTTTAGAGCTTGAATTCATAAAGGCACAGAGGACAAAGGCAGAAGGCCAAGGGAGTATGCAAATGGGTGCAGGCCTCATCAGCCGAGAGGATGTATCTTTGGTGATAGATCATAATAAAATTAGAAGAGCACAAGAAAAAATAATGAAGGAAATATCTGATCAGCATGAAAAAGATTTAAGCGAGGGAGGGCTCTCCTGTCTTTTGTTTGATGGAAGAATAGATGACACAAAAGTTTTGCTAGAAGTAGAGGGAGTGAACAGAAAGTTTCCAGGTCTCATCAAAGAAGAACACTACTCTGTCTGTTCTGAGCCTGGTGGTCGGTTTTTGTTTCACTTTGCTCCCGAAACTGAAGTAGAAGGGAAGAAACATGCAGAGGTCATTGCTGATCATATTTTATGTTGGGTTCAGGAGAGAGGACTTGGCAGTTCACTGCAGGCTGTTGGTGGAGATTCAACTGCAGTGAACACTGGATGGCAGGGGGGGTGTAATGACGCATTTAGAGAAAAAACTAGGAAGAAGACTTGTTTGGATTGTATGTGATTTACATACAGGCGAGCTACCTCTTCGTCATCTCATCCAGGAACTTGATGGTCCTACAAAGAGCAACAACAAGTGGTCAGGTCCCCTTGGCATCATGCTGGATGAAGCAACACAACTAGAAATAAATACAACCTTTCCAAAGGTCGAAGTTGGCCCTCCCCTTCCGGCGTTGTCTGAAGGAGTCATCAAAGATCTCAGCACAGATCAATCCTATGCTTATCGTATTGCCCAAGCAATAAGATCAGGAGAAGTGCCTCAGTCATTGGCTCTCTTGGAGATTGGACCTGTCAGTCACAGCCGTTGGTTAACTACAGCTCTTCGTTTCTGCAGGATTTGGATTTCCAAACACGAATTGAAGGGCAAAGTGCTGAAGAATTTGAGGTTAATTGTTGAATTTATTATTGGAGTTTATCTTCCCCAGTGGTTTAGTGTGAAACTTAATCCTATGTGGGTGGATGGGCCCAATCACCTTTTGTTTCAATTGCAGCTAGTAAGAACACAGAGGAAGGTAGTGAGGGACATCGTGTTACCTGTGGCAAGAAGGTCCGCTTGGTATGCTCGATCAGAAGCAGTTTTGCAAGCAATGCTTTGCAGTCAATGTACCAATCTCCGAACCGAGGCTGTAGAAGTCATTCTAAAGATTTGAGGAACGCTAATAGATGACGACCAGTTGGGAGACTGTTCGTTTCATTCAAGAAAAGTTCCCCCAATAAACGTCAATGCCACCAAATTGTCAGAATTGGTTGACTTGAGTTTGGAAGTCTTAGAGCCACCATTGACAACAAGTCTAACTAGCCAAGAATTAAGAAACCTTAAAGAGACTCCAATGCAGGTGCCGAAGTGGCCTTCCCACACTCAAAGTGTGGAGAGATGTGTGAAAATGGTCACAGAAGCAGCGGGCCATGTTTACAGCCACGAGAGGCGAGAAGGTTACATCAAAGCACAAATTGCAAGCAGACTACTGATGACAAGAAACCAAAGCAAAGAGAGTATGAAGGCATTGGTTACTTTCAAATAGACTACGGATAATAAATTATAATAATTTGAAACTTGAAACAGTAACATGTGTGCAAACGCTGGTTATGTTATATATTCACAAATATGTACATTTAAAAATCCATTTGATGTAGGTAGGACTTATTATAAAAAAAAATTTATGCCAGAATATTGTTTTGCATGCTTAAAGACTACAATAAATTGCTACCAAATTACTCGATTTTCAATTTAGCCAGTTCACCCCCTAAATTGACACACCCTAATATCCAGAGTAAACAGTGTTCTACATGCCATGCATTAATTTGCTTTGCACTAGCATAGTTACGTGGATGAGGAAAGTATAATGCGTGAGCGTTGACTATAACATAAGGATATACTATTCTACCTGTTCGTCTGCGAAAATTGGAGATAACAGATAACTCGTCTTGGATATTTGTAAGGCTTCAATAAGAATTTTCACATACACATGCTTTGCATCCACTCGTCCGAACCCTGCATCAATAGGGTGTGTCATAGGAGGGAAGATCAGCTAAAACTAATGGCCCATCACTTTTTTGGTAGATTTTAGTATATATAAACAGAAAATAATTTCAATTTCAATATTTTGCAACCTTTTGCTAGGTAAATTTTAGCGTGAAATTTATCGAAAATCTAACGTACAGCTGCATTAGTGCATTACAATTAAATAGTGAACATTGCTTTTTGACTTCCTTCTTTAACAACCCAACTAACAATATTTTTTTCTGTTTTAGATTCTGATGCATTTATAAGTTGATAATATTTGCGATGGCTGCTTGTGTCAGGACGAGGAACCAAAAATCCAGCCATCTCAGTCACTATCTTGGGTCTGGGAGAGAGCTCCTGAAGTCGGAGTTGCCTACATTGAGAGATACTTTGAGATACGGTGTTTTAATCAGGCAAATCAGTGAAAAGAACCAAAGAACTTACACAAACAAAGACATTGCCAGTGATATGACCAAAGCTGTCTTGGCACAGTACACTCTGGCTAACGCTCAGTTCAAGCCTCCAGTCATAACAAGTCAGAAGAAGATTAGTGAGAGACTGCTAGCCAGTTGGGAAAAGGCAAGAGATATCTCTCTTGGGAGAGGAAAACTTGCAGTTGAGGACAGCTTTGCCAAGCAACTGGACCAGTTATTTGACATAATTACTTGCAAGTGCCCAATTGTTCTCTGTCCTGAGTTTGGATGCGATCGTGACTGTAAATCCGAGGCCCACATCTCCTGTATTTGCAAGCGTGAACTGAAGATTCCTGTGATCGAACTGGCATTTGTCAAAGCACAGAGAGAGAAGACTGGCAGTATAGGGGCACTCATGATTTCTAGCCAAGATATTCCGGAGTCCAAGAGACAGGAGGCTGCCACAGAGAGACAGAAAAGGAGAAGAGTTGCCGAGGAAAAGAGACTTGAGAAGGCCCAGGGTGAGGTAAAAAAGGCCGATGATTGGAGTCAAGCTGATTCAGAGTTTAATGACTTCCCCATGGCTGATCCGAGTGCTGACCAGGAGAATGGTGACTTTGTCCCTAACCCAGAAAATAATGATCCCAAACCTTCCAGGCATAAGATTCGAAATAGGAAAGATATCCCGAGCATAGCTCTGGCCAGCATGCGACACCACACTGGTCTCAGAGAAACTGCAGAGATAGCAACAGCTGCCTGGATTGACGGTGGTTTGATAACACCTGATGATGTTCACCTGGTGATAGATCATAACAAAGTAAGGAGAGCTCAGGAGAAACTTGTCAGTAAACCTAGACGAGGAGTTTGGTAAGGGGATAAGAGAAAATGGAATCAATTGTTTGTTCTTTGATGGGAGAAGGGATGACACTAAAGTGTTCATGAAAGTTGGAGATTCTGACAAGTTGTTCCCTGCCATGGTGAAGGAGGAACACTACTCATGCTGCAGTGAACCAGGAGGGCAGTATTTGTGGCATTTCACTCCAGAGAAAGATGACATCAGGAAACCAGCTGAGATAGTGGCAGATAACATTGTGAACTGGCTCAGAGAGAGGAACGTAGACCAGACCTTGCAGGCCATTGGAGGGGACAGCACCAACACGAACACAGGGTGGCAAGGGGGGGTCATACAGTGGATAGAGCGGAAGATTGGGAGGAAGCTGGTCTGGATTGTTTGTGACCTCCACACCAACGAGTTGCCACTCAGACATCTGATCCAGGAGCTGGATGGCAAGACTCTTTCAAACAACAGATGGTCTGGTCCTCTTGGCAAGATGCTGGACTCTGCCTCTGAGTTAGAAATAAATCCGAGCTTTGAAAAAATCACAGTTGGCCCTCCACTCGTTGAGCTTGCACATACTGCCATTGACGACCTGAGTACTGACCAGTACTATGGTTACATGATTTGCAGTGCCATCAAAACTGGGGTCATGCCTGATAGACTTGCTTACCTGCAGATAGGTCCAGTCTCACATTCTAGGTGGCTCACAACGGCTCTCAGGTTCTGCAGAATTTGGGTCGCTCATCATAAACTGAAAGGGAACCAGCTTCACAACCTGAGACTTATTGTCCAATTTATCGTGAGTGTCTACTTGCCAAATTGGTTCAACACCAAGGTCAAGTCATCGTTCTCCGAAGGTCCGAGGCATGTTCTCTTCCAGCTTGAGCTCCTGAGGAGTCAGCCAAGGAAGGTTGTTCAGATTGTGGAGCAGACTGTGAGGAGATCTTCCTGGTATGCTCATCCCGAGGCAGTTCTGCATACAATGCTGTGCAGTAAGGATGAGGAGGAGAGAAGAGTGGCAGTCAAAAAGATCTTGGATATGAGACTTATGAGAGGATCTGGGCATGACGAATCAGTTGGTGACGATTCCTTCAGGGTCAAGAAGACTCCTGAAGTCAATCTAGGTGCCAAGACCCTCACTAATCTCATAGATCTGGATAACATCCAGGCTGGCAGTGAGCCCCCTCTTACCTGCAGCTTCACCAATGTTCAAGTCAGTGCTTTCCTGGTCAACCCCATGCATGTCCCTGTCTGGCCCTCGCACACCCAGAGTATAGAGAGTTGTGTACAGCAAGTGAGTGAGGCCAGCAGTCACGTGTACAGCAAGGAGAGGAGGGAAGGCTACATCCGAGCTGAGGTGGTCAGCAGGGAGGTGATGAGTAGAAACAGAAGCAAGAAAGACATGTTCTCTATGGTGTGCAGCAACACCGGGTCGTAGTAGTAAAACCGGTTTTTGTATTTGATGATTTTGTTTTCTAAAGGAATATTAAATTTAATAAATGTGTCAAGATCATTCGTTTCACTATTCTGGATCATTTTCATCCTAATAAATTAACCTGATACATTTACTTTACTTTAAATAAGCTATTTAGTGGTGTTGGTAAAAGGGTGGGAATACTGAATTTTCATAAGATTTCAAGTTAAAATTTACCTAGCAAAAAATGAAAACTTTTCAAATCTGAAGATATCACATGATTCTGCACATCATTAATACCATAGGCCGATTTTTCACACTCAAAAAAAAAAATTCGCCTTCGTATGACACACCCTACTGCATCAACCATACTTACAGTTAGTTCGTTTTTGTTAATTGATATAGCTTGAGTTGAAGTTTTTGTAGCATGCAAAATGCTTGGAAAAATAGATAATCATTCCAGTGTAGGCACTGAATTCATGAAATTATAAAAAAAATTAAATTAATGATTCGACTCAGAAATCTTTTCTTGTTAATATCATTGTAGAAATGTCAGGAACATTATTATATACGTTTCGCAGAACGTAGTTTTAAACAATAATCATCAGATACACTGGGTGTATTTGACGTGTTTGCTGTTTGAACAGTTGTGTCTGGGACATCGACGTCTGGGATATCATTATCATTCCTGGGGAATGAATCTGAATAGAATTGGAGCCGGTGCCCTTGTAGTTACCCTTATGCTGACCACATGACAAACACTTAGCAATATGCAATTCTATGTCTTTCTTCATAGTATTCCAAAAATACTTCTTTCTGACCTCCGCAAGACATTTGTCATGTCCGGGGTGACCTGCTTGGGGAGCATCGTGATACAACGTTAGTATCGTTTCACGAAGTGTATCAGGTACGACAATTTGTGTAATAATATCCTCAGTTGTCTGCTTGGAGCGAAGGAGTATGTCTGTCCGTAGTTCAAATTGATTGAACGGAAGAGGTAACTTTGGAAGATTAGCCTCCTCCCCCGACTCTAGAGCGAAAATGACAGTAGACCACAAAGGATCGAGCAGTTGTTCATCCCTTACTTGCGAGTGGGAGAACGATGATAGAGGCATCACTGGTGCTATATTTCTGGACAAAGCGTCTGCGACCACATTCGCTCGTCCCGGTAAATACTTGAACTCGGGTTCAAACTCTTGAATGGTCAAATACCAACATGCTAGTCTACCTGAAAGATTTTTGCCGTGAAACAGCTCTGTCACTGCCACGTGATCTGTATAGACGGTAATTTTATAACCAAAAATTAAGTCTTTAAACTTCTTCAGTGCCCAAACAACAGCTAACGTTTCTAGATGCGTTACTGAATAACCTGTTTCTGCATTATTTAGTTTACGTCTTGCAAAAGCAATCACTCTATATTTTCCTCGCGCGTCCAGCTGCATAAATACAGCGCCGATTCCATGTACTGAGGCGTCGGTACACAGAGTAAATCTTGAGAGCAGTCAGGAAATGCTAAAACTGGGGCATTGGTAAGTGCTGTCTTCAATGCACTAAAACTATCGTCTTGCTCAGCATTCCATACAAAAGTTGCATCCTTCCTAAGTAGCTTAGTCAAGGGTGAAGCTAATGTCACATAACCTTTAATAAAAGAACGATAATATCCAGATAAACCAAGAAAACTACGTACTTTATTTACAGTTGTAGGACGTTGGAACTGGGCAACAGCCTTAACTTTGTCATCAACTGTATTAATGCCGTCACCGTCAACTACATTACCAAGGAATTGGATTCTGGATTTTAAAAATTCACATATAGAAAGTTTGACTTTGGGTCCTGCTGTAGAAAGTTTTTGGAAAACTTCACTGAGTTTAGCAATATGTGTATCTACATCCTTACTGACTACGATGAGATCATCTAAGTAAGCACATACTGTGGTCCCTATCATCCCTGCAAACAAGGTGTTGATCATCCTTTGAAAAGGCAGTGGGGCATTTCTGAGACCGAAAGGCATCCTCAGAAATTCAAAATGTCCCAAAGGAGTACTAAAAGCAGTAATTTCTCGAGATTTTTCATCCAGTGGTATTTGCCAATAGCTGCTAAGCAAATCATGGTTGCGAAATACAGCATTACCCTTGCCTAAGGATTGTAAATATCACTCAAGACAGGCATTGGGTACCTATCTGGGATAGTATTTTCACTGAAGCGCCTAAAATCAATTACTGGGCGCCAACCTCCATCCTTCTTAGGGACAAAAAATAATGGACTATTGAAAGGGGATTTTGAATGTGTGATAACCTCTTGATCCAACATATCCACAACCATATCCTGGGCTTCAGCGCGCTGGCTATGAGGTAGTCGGTAAGCTGGTATGTAAATTGGGTTGTGCCTTGTTTTAGGGATATGTGATGTGAGGTTAAATTTGTGTGACCTAGCTGTTCCCCTGGTAAAGCTACAATATTTCGGTAGTCGGCAAGCAACTCTAGGAGACTAGTCTTGCCTTGAGGGTGATCTATTCTCTCCTGGCTGGTTTGTTTAATTGAAGGTGAAACACTACCAATTGGGAATTGCGTAAGCTGTTGGGCAACATGGTTATGATGAACTAGAAAATCACACAAATAACATCCTTCTTTCAATATTCGCAACGCGCCTGTTCTGGTGAGAACAAGAACGTCTGTTAAACCACCAGGACGAATCGTGCTCAAAGTAAATTCGCACGATAAGCCTTTAACCTTGCATGTTTCCATAAGACAGACTACATCCGTCCCCGTGTACATGTCAGGTAAAATGACAGTGGCTCTGGTGATTTCCTCATTCTGAAAATGGAAAGTACCCGTTAAAACTGCAGGTACGATCGTCCAACTATTGCTGCTATAATCAAACTGGGGAAGTGAGTCTGTGAGGTCTTGAACTCGCTTTGACTCATAATCCATCGTCCTCATAGTAGGAGCGTTGGACAACACATTCACCCTTGCGGAGAGCAATGCTACAGACGTGTGCATGGCACTGGAGGAAATACCATTAACAGTGATAGTATGTTTGCTTGGCTGAACAATTAGTTTTAAGAGTTGGAAGAATTATTAAACCTTCAGCTGGTAAATTAAAGTCTTGGACCACATAAAAAATCTGCAGAAAACGATATACCACGTCTAGAAAAACGTAGTGGTAATGTTACCATTTCTGTTATGTCCAGCTGAGTACCGGAAACTCCTGAGAGATCGGTGTCAGAAGGTCGAATCAAAAATTCTCTGTGAAAGGATCTACGTTGTAACTCTTGATAGGATGCCAAAGAAAGTACGTTTGCACAAGCACCCGTATCAATGTCAAACGCTAACTTGACTGACCCAACCCTCGCCGGAATTAATAACATTTCCGCTTTGGTTAGCGCCGCTATTAACGAGGCTGTAACTGTATATGTTCTGGGTACCAAATTCTATCTACAGGAGCGAACACAAACACCTGTAGAGTTTTCGTAGGTTCTATTTACTGGACAAACAGAGATACACAAGCGAAACGGCTCTCCCTACTCTGTCTGGGGGGTCAACTGGCCTCTCAGGCGACATGTGGCAAGTGATACATTAGCAGCTTCCATATGTCGCCAGGCACATTAATTTAGCGTGTGGGACATGGTAAATACATTGCCACACGCTGCTAGCTAGGCTGAATAAATAATGTATATAAATAGAGCACATACATTATATACATACAGCATACATAATATACATGCACCTCCCTCCCCCCCCCCCCCCCCCTATACGCTCATAGCAAAGTCTTGAGCGGACCTTTTCTTTTGGATCAGTTCTGAGCGTCGAGGGACTTGATCACTGCGGAGGGTATGGGACTCAACACTGGTGGCGAGGTCAGCAGAAGGTGTTGTTACGGGGCGGAGAAAACGGCGGTTCCTCCACCACACACGACTACTGGGTAACTGCACCTGGTATTCCCGTGACCTACTGAGACCCATGACTACGCCCACTTTGTTCCAAAGTAGAGAGGTCGGGTCTTGAACACAGACTTGGGTGCCAACACTCAACTTGGGAAGAGGAGGGGCGTGGTCGTTGTAGCGGGCGACGACATCATGAACACGTCTTGGCCTGCCACTCCTTGGAGAAGGATTGAGGGTGAGCAGGGACACAAGAACGAAGGGGGCGTCCATACAAGACCTGGGCAGGGGAGCGTCCGGTGTAGTTAGGTGTGTTGCCGAGTTCAAGAAGACCCCGTTCGAAGGCCTCGCAGTCAATATTCCCAGAAGGAGCCACTTTGAGGATGAGGTGCTTCAGGGATTTGACAGCAGCCTCAGCGTGGCCGTTGGACTGCGGATAATGGGGCGATGACAACACATGCCGGACTCCCCATCGGTCAAAGAACACAGCAAAGTCCCGGCTTGTGAACTGGGGCCCTCCGTCGGCTCTCAGACTCACGGGAACGCCAGCGTCACGGAAGTAGTGGCGGAACTTGCTGATGGTGGCGACAGACGTCGTGTCATTACCGCACTTGATGACAACGGGCCAACCAGAGAAACGGTCGACAATAACGAGGAAAGACTTTCCTGACACACAGAAAAGTCGGCCGACACAGACTCAAAGGGGCGGGTGGGGTTGTCGTCACTCATGAAGGGTTCCTGCTGCTAGCTGGTTTGTAATACTTGGCAGGGCTCACACGCATGGACAACATTGGAGATGTCGGAGTCGATGCCGGGCCAGAACACAGTCTGTCTTGCGCGTCGTTTGGTGGCCTCAGCTCCACGGTGACTGTCATGAAGGCGAGCCAAGACGTAGGGACGTGAGGCAGCAGGGACAACTACACGTGTTCCGTACAGAACAAGGTCCCCGTCACAGTAGAGTTCATCACGCAGTTTCCAATATGGGAGCAGGGTGTTGCGAAGGTTGTAGCGGTTGCTAGGGAAACCATTCCTCACACACTCGACGAGTCGGACGTAGGAAGGGTCATCTCGGGCCGCTGTTCGAAGGTCCTCCATTGCCTTGTCGTCATCTGGTGACAGATCCGAACGAAGGGATTGGACGGCGTGTAGGGTGACCACAGTCCTGACGGAAAGAGCGAGGTTGGCGTCGAGCACATGGTCTTCTGGAGTAGGGCGGCTGACAGGAGAGCGGGATAAGGCATCAGGGATGCAGAGCTCCTTACCAGCACGCCACACTGCTGTGAAGATGTACGCCGAGAGCTTCTCCTTCAGACGCTGGAGGCTAGGGTTCTCAACGGCGTCGAGCGTGTAGTGGTTGAGGATCGGCACAAGCGGGCGATGGTCGGTCACTAGGTGAAAGTGTTGCAGGCCTATGAGGTAAAACCTGTACTTAGACATCGCCCAAACCACAGCCAACAGCGCCAACTCAATAGTGGCGTAGCGCGTCTCGGTGTCAGAGAGGAAACGCGAGCCACACTGGACGAGCCGGAACTTCCCTCCACCATGATCCTGTAATAGGGCGTATCCCACGCCATACAAGCGTGAGGCATCTGTCTGCAGAACCGTCGGCAAGGCTGGGTCAAACGTGGCGAGGACAGGTGGACTAGACAGGGCCTGTTTCACTTGCTGGAAGGCCTTGTCGTGGTCGGGGGTCCACAGGAATGTCCTCTTGGGGCTCATCAGGGGGCGAAGTGGTTGGGCAGCTGCGGAGATGTCCGGCGAAAACTCTGCTAACTGGTTGACGAGACGGATGAAGGACCTCAAGTCGGTAAGGTAGGCAGGGGTGGGGAAATCCGTGATGGCGCGGACCTTCTCCGGGTCAGCTGCAATACCATTCCCTGAAAGGGTGTACCCACAAAAGTCCACTGAAGAGCTGGCCAGAACAAACTTGTCGGCATTTAGGGTGATGCAGTGTTTCCGGCACCTGTTGAGTACCTCGTAGATACGGCAGAGGTGATCCATGTAATCCTCATCATACACGAGTATGTCGTCGACCACTTTCACGCAGTTTGCCAGACCTTGTAGAGCCATATCACCTCGAAGGCAGAAAGCATCTCCTGTAGCGGCGAATCCTATGGGATCACGGCAATAACTGTAACGTCCATGCGGGGTGATGAAAGTTGTAAGTGGTCGGTCTTCTTCGGCAAGCTCTATCTGCCAGTATCCACACAGGACGTACATCGTCGTGAAGAAGCACGCCTTCGGGTTCACACTGCGTATAGCTGCAAAGGGCGTGGGAGAAGGATGCGCAGGACGAGACACCTGGCTGTTGAGCTTGAAGATGTCAGTGGTGATTCGAACACCACCTTTGGGTTTTGCGACGACTACCATAGGGTGACACCATGGAGACGGGTCATCGCCGGCTGGTGCAATAATTTCTTGGGCAACCATGGAGTCCAGCTCGTTTTTGACCGCATCACGGAAGGCCAGGGGGACCAGTCGAGGGGTGTAGATAGCGAAGGGCTTCGCGTCGTCCCTCAAGTGGATCCTCATGGGGGGGCCTACCATCTTCTGAGAGGCTTGGATTCCAGAGCAGACTTGGTCAGCAGAACGTCGCTGAATTCCTTCAGGAAGTACTTCCGAGCATCCGAAGGAGAGGTGTCACTGGCAAGAGGAAGAGGTAGGGCGACAGCAGGGTAGTTGCTGCTCGCTTCGTGCACCCTGTTGGCGTGTTTTACCTCGAGAATAGGTTTTGGGAAGTCCTGGGAGATGATGGCCAACTCTTGGCAATGTCTGTAGGACAGCAAAGGAGCCGGTACACCGTTATGCACTTCAATCCAGGCTTGACACGACCTGTTGCCAAAGGTGACCTGTGCTTGGAGTGAACCTAGGGCTGGGGCCATCTGTGAACCATATGCCGTAAAGCAGAGATCCTTGGGAGGCGGTCCTAGATCACTTGGAGAGAGCCCCAAACATTGCAAATGCTGGGGACCGATGGCTGCAGCATCAGCATCGGTGTCGGGCAACATCTGAAGACGGGATGACTCACTGCCGTAGGTCACGATGACGCTGATGTGCTGGGGAACCTTGGTCCTGGGACGCGAGGGGGAGTACACCTTCCTAATATGGCTTGAGCGTTGTCCAGGGTCGTCATGCTTCTGATTGGAAGACTGTGGGCGGCCCTCACTGGTGGAAGGGCGCTGCTGCTTCCGCCGACGCTGTTCCTTGGGTTTGTTGGTAGGGCAACACTTGTCGTAGTGGCCCAGACGACCGCACACATTGCACTGGACGCGTTTGGCTGGGCACCGTACTATGAGTGACCAGTGGCCCTTACGGTCACAACTGTTGCAGGTAGACTCAGCAGCTGGACACACCTGTGTTCCGTGCTGCTTATCACAGTTGTTACAAAAGGAGCCGGGCGTGGGCACGGTGTGTGAAGGCGTTGGAGTAGACTTCTTGTCCTTCTTGTACCGAGACATGGCACGTACAGCTGTAGGGGGAGCTCGGATGGCAGAGGTGGCACACCTGGCAGCCTCATAGGAGTGACATATTGTCAACACATCCTTAAGAGAAGAGGAAGAGTTGAGGGAGGTGAGGCGTTGGACAAGCTCCTCGTCCTTAACACCCATCAGGATCACCTGCTTCAACTGGGTCTCCTCGCACTGCTGGTGATTACCTGGGCATATATCTACCTCTTCCGAGGCTCTCTTGAGTCGTGCATAAAAGGCATCAAAAGTCTCGCCCTCCTTCTGTCTGCAGCTAAACAATTCCCTCCTGCGTAGAGCGTCATTCCGTTGCCCTTTGATGTGCCGTTGTAGAATATCCAGTACCTCTTCTACAGACAACGAAGAGGTCGGACGTACCTGCAATGTATGTTCCAAGACACGCTGAGTTTCCAGAGAGAGACACATACACAGCTGAATGAGTTGTTTAGGCTGTGACAAGCTCTGGAGATCCACCATTGTAGCATAATCAGTCAACCGTCGCCGCCATTCACGAAAAGTCTGGAAATTCACATCAGGCTTCAAGATAGGTGATGTTTGAGCAGCCACTTTAGGTGAGTCTGGGGGGCGTGAAGAAAGCATTGATGAGGTATCTGAACCAGTCGATACTGAGGCAGTGTTAGAGCCAGGGGCTTGGTTAACAGTGAGGCGAGATATCAAAGCTTCAAACCGTGCACTGTCTTCCAATCTCCGTTGGTGGTCTCTCTCTGTCTCAGCTTGCCTTCTTTCTTCATTCTCCACACATCTTTAGCTTCTTCCTGACGCCTTTCATCCCTCATAAACTTCATTAAAGCAATTTTCTCTGAAGACAATCCTGAAGATCGAGGTGAAAGGCTGTGCGATGTGGTGGAAGGAGCTGGAGCGTCCTACTCAGCCTAGTCATCCATCTCTGCAGAGCTGTCATCCGACTGACTCATCCAGGCGTTGGCTCCACGAATGCATAAGGCACGAGACATTTTTACTTAATCTGTGTACTATGTCTTAAATCAGTGTTGACCGGTCAGCCCGTCGTATCAAAAAGATCTGAGACAAAAAAAATTAATTAATTGCACAGATAAGTAGATTATATATATAAAGGAATGACTGCAGTCAGTGTGTTCGTGCGTGTGTGTATGTGTGCGCGGTCGGGCAGTGTCTCCGTGGCAGGGAGAGGCGGCGACTCACAGTCAGTCGTCAGTTACCCTCTAGAGGCGGCCGGAGGAGGCTGCACTGAGCTCTACTCCTCACAAATGGCCTGAACATGCCTTCCACCTTGGAAATCCTTTAGAACAAGGTCACACACTTATGGCACTACGCACACAATGCACTTATGCACTTCACAGGAACTTGCTGTCACTGACACTGCTCAAAGTTGCTATAAATTCATGGAGGAGCAGCCATTAGCGGTTGACGACAGAACAGGGGTCCATAAGCCGGTCTTGCCACAAACTTTACACTTCACTTGTATAATGATCCAGTTAATTAATACACTGCGACATGTATATGTTCTGGGTACCAAGTTCTATCTACAGGAGGGAACACAAACACCTGTAGAGTTTTCGTAGGTTCTATTTACTGGACAAACAGAGATACACAAGCGAAACGGCTCTCCTTACTCTGTCTGGAGGTCAACTAGCCTTTCAGGCGACATGTGGCAAGTGACACATTAGCAGCTTCCATATGTCGCCAGGCACATTAATTAAGCGTGTGGGACATGGTAAATACATTGCCACAGGCTGCTAGCTAGGCTGAATAAATAATGTATATAAATGGAGCACATACATAATATACATACAGCATACATAACATACATACAGTAACAGAAGCATTGTTGCGTGTTGGTAGTGGTGTATCTACCCTATGTCGGTCTGGGACTGACGTTGGTCTTCCCCCGGCTTCTTGTAAAAACGACGGCTCGGCTTACTAAGGTGGGATACCTGGGGTAACTTCATCCCTATTTTCCTACATCATCGGACTGCTGCACAATCCTCCATAGTATGGTTGGGAGAATCATGGCATAAACACCACACGTCAGCTGTCTGATCTGAAGCAGACCTGGTTTGAGCAGTTGTTGCATAAGTCTTAGGTGGGCCTAGTCACTGTGGTGGTTGAGGGGTTGGTTTGTTTTTAAACTTAGCGCCACTTTGTTGGAGTTGCTCACAGAAATCAACAGTATGACCATTTTTTTGCAATGTGTGCATACTAAATGTTGCTGAGTTCTTAGGAACTCGTTGTTGAATTGACGCTCCAGGTGTTACTGTCCTTGCTGGGGGAGTACGTGATGATTTAATATCGATCTTGGCTGCATAATCCAAAATGTCCTCATCGGGCTTATAGTCATGTGTCTTTGCATGAATATATGCTGGGTCATGGATATTTAGGATGAATCCAAGGAACTCCATTAATTGTGCAAAACTGTGCTCGTCCACTTCTCATCGTGTCTTCTGCGCGTATCGTCCGTAGCAGATGATCAACCCACCTAAACATCCAGTTCAGGTGACCCTGCTGTGCACCTAAATCAAATAGACCAATTGAAGTCTTCTTAAACTTCGCATAAGTGGGATGTGCCAGACCACTAGCGTCCAAATGTTGGCTAGCAAAAACTTCCTTCTTTGATGTGACCGCGTACAAATGCTTTGCGTTCATCATCACCTGTTATTTGAATGTTTTTCATTACATCTTCACATGACCTTAAAAATGTGGTTACACGATAGTCATTCTCCTCCGTAAACTCACGGATGCGATCACTGCTGGGCAATGCTTGAACAATGTTAGGTTGGTTAGATGACATGCTGATATTAGATGTAGCCATGGTTAGTGAGTTGCTAGACAACTTAGATCTAACTGAAAGATGCGTGGATGCAAGAGGGAAAGTAACCTCTGGCACACTGTGAGATTCTGTAGACTGAGAGGTATCCTGCCCCTATTCAGGTGTTGTATTGTACGCATTACCTGACCTTAGGGTTCCAAGACATAAATCGTCATGCAATTGATCACTTAAGTGTTCACTACTCTCAACCTAAGTGTCTCACAGTAAGGGCGCTTGCGTTTCTTGCGAATCTATTAATTCTATGTGTTCAGTATTGACACTAGTAGCAGTAACTAGTACAGTGTCAGACTTGAGTGCATCGTCAGAATTATCTGAAACGTTATCATACTGTAAATTTCCTTCAAATCGGTGATATCTGAACTCATTAAATAAAAAAAAATCATCCATCAGTGTTAAATAGATATGAAAAGTCCGTCTAGCCATTTACAGTAAATGTTTGATACATATTGTAATAATTGGCAAGAAAACAGTAGAAATTAAATTACTGGTTTTCGAGAACTTTAGTGTATTTGGCATCCTGTGTATTTGGTCTCAGTTGCCTCTGAAAATGTCTTGAATTAAGACGAAAGCTAAGGTGCTCCATTGTTTCCCTTTTCCCGTGTGATTTTATCAAGATATATATATATATATTGTGTTGTGTTCTGACCTCACTAGGGGAAAGGTCACGGCAGCTTAGCTCCGCTCCCGGGGATAATTACCAGATATGGCTAGTGCTACTTGTAAACGGGGTTATACCCATCTGTGGACTGAGTTACAGAATAGCAAGGAAAAAACCCTGAAATTAGAGCAAGAAATCTTGAAATTAAAGGAAGAGATAGCAAAGATGAAGGAAGAAACGAGACAGGGAAAGCCGGTGAATGACAAATGGAAGGGTGTGAGGAGAGGGACTACCAAGCTGGTGGTTAAGAAACACACCAAGGATACAACAACGACAACAACAGCTAAGTGTACCAACTCGTTCAGTCCCTTGATAGACGAAATGGACGTTAGTACAGTCAGGGACAGGGCTGACAAGGAAGGTATAAAAACTTTAATTGTTGGTGACTCACAGGTAAGGTACTTGGACAGAGCCTTTTGTGGTAAAAATACAAAATAGGTTGAGGGTGTGTTTGCCAGGGGCTGGGCTGGGGGATATAGTTGACAGGATGGACAATATCTTGTCTGGTAATGGGAGCAAACCCATTATCTGCCTCAGTGCAGGAGGCAACGATATTGGCCGGTGTAGGAGTGAAGAGCTTCTTGATAAGTTCAAGACAGCTATAGATCGTAATAGGACTAAGGGAGGGATTCCTATCATATGTGGTGTCCTGCCTAGAATGAGAGTTAGCAATGAATGGTTGTCAAGGGCAGTTGGTGTCAACGGCCGTCTTGACGGATATTGCAAGTCAATATCAGTCCCATTCATTGACAACTGGGACAACTTGTACGGCAGAAGGGACCTTTATGCTAGGGATGGGGTACACCTGTCTCCGGAGGGGGTGGCAATCCTGGCTGGGTCTCTAGAAGAGGCAGTTCAAAAGATATCGAAGTCCTTAAACTGCTAGGGGAGCATGAGGGCACGGGGGTGGAGGAGACTGCAGTGGGAGCGGGTAAACAAAGTGAAAGATTACAGGGAAATAGTGTTAGGAATGACGACAAAACTAAAGCAGACAGGGAGTTTAAACCTAAACGCGGTAAAGGGAGGACTCAGAACACGACTAACTTAAATGTCTACTACGCGAACAGTAGAAGTATGAGAAACAAAATGGATGATATTAGGTCCTTGGTATGTACCGAAAAAATCGACAAAATTGCATTCACTGAAACATGGTTCAACATAGACGCACGTGAGTTACCGGTTGAATACCAAATTGAGGGTTACAAATTGTTCCATAGCGATAGGAAGACCAGGAAAGGAGGCGAAGTAGCAATCTATATCAGGGATAATCTGAAGTGTGAAATAAAGAAATAAAAACTGAGCGGAATTCAGAAACAATTTGGATAGAATTAATCGACGGTAGGGAAAAATTAATCACAGGAGTAATATATAGACCTCCCAATCTTGATAGAGTCAATGAGAGACTTATCTGGGATGAAATGCGCAGGGCTTCCATACACAACAAAGTCTGTATAGTAGGCGACTTTAACCTTGGCCAAATAGATTGGACTGACCTTATGGGTAACTCAGAATCAGAGGATTTTCTCGAAACGATCCAGGACTTTTTCCTAAGTCAACATATAATCGAGCCCACCCTGGGTAATAATATACTCGATTTAGTTCTGTGGAGCAGAGAAAACCTCATTAGCAATGTCGAGGTTGGGAACGAACTTGCAAGCAGCGATTACAAAGAAATTAGATTCCAGTTAGATTTTCAGGGCAGACGTAAGGAAAATTCCACTAAAGTACCAGATTTCAGAAGGGCAAACTTTGACAGTTTAAAGAGGCAGCTGAGAGAAGGGGTGTTGCACTTGGGCATGAGCCTGACAGATGACACCGACCTGATAACGAGATCTGAGATAGCCGAGTTCCACGACAATTTAAATAATGAGTTACTTAATGCACAAAGGCAGAACATACCATACAAAAAACTCAGATCAGACAACAATGACCCTAAATGGATAAATAATTATTTAAAGAACATCATTGGCCAAAGGAAGACTATAGGTAGAAGGATAAATCATGGCGAAATTTACCTGCAGGATTATTATAAGGTATTGGCGAGTAGGGTTAAAACCGAGATAAGGAAAGCCAAAAGGAATAATGAGGTAAGGATAGCAAGGAAGACGAAGGCAAACCCCAAAGGATTCTACCAAATGTATCAAACTAAAACACCAGAAAAGATTGGACCAATACGGTCAGATACCGGCGAGCTCACTGACAACGACGGAGAAATAAGCAATAATTTGAATAAATATTTTTCTACAGTTTTCACCACCGAAAATGAAAACATGATACCCGAGGCACCGACTCTATTCAGAGATAGTGAAGAAAACAAATTAAGCGAGATAGTAGTGACAAGTAGCGATGTTAGTAAGCAAATAGACAAACTAAAGCCTAATAAGTCACCTGGTTCACATGAGATATTTGCCAGACTATTAAAGGAATCTAAGGAAGAACTTAGTATGCCCTTAGCAAAGTTGTTTAACATATCCTTAAAAACAGGTGTAGTACCAGAATCCTGGAGGATAGCGAATGTAATACCGATTTTCAAGAAGGGGGATAGATCACTATCCTCTAACTACCGCCCAATCAGCCAAACATCAATAGTAGGCAAATTACTTGAATCAATCATTTCAAACTCCATTCGAAATCACCTGGAGAAGCACAAGTTGATTAATGATTCCCAACGTGGCTTCACAAGTGGGCGTTCATGTAGAACTAATCTATTAACATTCTTTTCATCAGTTTTCGAATGGGTGGACGAGGGGCACAATTATGATGTGGTATATCTCGACTTTAGCAAAGCCTTCGACAGAGTCCCCCACGAAAGACTAATTAGAAAGGTAGAAGCTCATGGCATCAAAGGTGACATCCTTAAATGGATTAGGGCGTGGTTACAGGACAGGAAACAGAGAGGGAGCATTAACGGCACTAAGTCCCATTGGAGCAACGTCACAAGTGGAGTTCCCCAAGGCTCAATACTTAGACCATTATTGTTTATTATATACATAAACGACATAGATATCAGCATAGACAGCAACATAAGTAAATTTGCTGATGACACTAAAATAGGTCGTGTTGTCAAATCTGACGAGGACTCGGCAAAACTACAGGAAGATCTAAACAAAGTTTTCGAATGGTCTGAAAAATGGCAGATGAAATTCAGCGTCGACAAATGTAAAGTACTCAGTATAGGAGATGTAAACAGGGAAACCAGATACCAGTTGAACAACGATCCCATAGAGAAATCCGACTGCGAGAGAGATTTAGGAGTAATGATAAGTAGGAACCTTAAGCCAAGTAAACAATGTGTTTTTGCTCGTAACAAGACTAATAAAGTAGTTACAAGACTAACGAGGTCATCCTAAAACTGTATCTTAAGCTTGTGAGACCACACCTGGATTACGCAGCTCGGTTCTGGTCACCGTATTACAGAATGGATATAGAATCCTTGGAAAGAATTCAGAGGAGAATGACAAGACTAATCCCGGGCATTAAGAACCTTGAGTATAGAGACAGGTGAAAGCATCTAAATTTGCACTCCCTCGAGAGACGTAGAGCGAGGGGCGACCTGATAGAGGTGTATAAATGGAAGTCAGGGCTAAACAAAGGGGACATTACAAAGGCACTCAAACTATCCAACCAGGAGCGAACTCGTTAGAATGGTTTTGAATTAGACAAATTTAGATTTAGACGTGAAATAGGTAAACACTGGTTTGGAAACAGAGTAGTGGATGAATGGAACAAGTTACCAAAAATCATCATTAACTGGAATATGCTGAATAGCTTCAAACATGGGTTGGATGCTTATATGAGCAATAGGGGTTGGGTGTAAACGGGACTGCCCAGTATGTGCCAATAGGCCCTCTGCAGTTTCCTCCATTCTTATGTTCTTATGTTATGTTCCTGTGTACCGCCGGCAAGGCCGTGGGTTCATAACACACGTCTTGCCAGCGGTGCCCACCGTTTCTCTGTGGAGGTCGGTCACACGAGAATAACCCGTTATAGTACCTCCTTCTTTCCTTACACAGCCAAACAATGGAATGCTCTGCCTTCTTGTTTGCTTCCATGCTCTTACAATCTGTCTCACTTTAAAATTTGGTTTTCCAGCATCTTCTTGGTGTAGATTAATACAGTATAACCTTTTTTTCTATATTTACAATTTCTTTCCGTTCTTTTTTTTTCGCCCCCCAGGCTCCGTTGTGGGTCGTTTGACCTGTGCCCTGGTGGGCTGATTCCCGTAAAAAAAAAAAAAAAAAAAAAAATATATATTTATATATATATAATCAACACCTCAACCCGCCAGGATTCGAACCCACGGCCCACAAGCCTATGACTGTGACCGGGGAACGCTAACCGCTGGACCACCAGGATGCTAAAAGCAGTCCTAGACTTTGTTATATTTCACACAAAGCCTGTTCAACAAGCTTATGGCGCCGTGAACCTCTAATGGGGACCACCCGCACCACTTAGGTGGTCAGAGTAACGTTTTACCAAATCCGGCTTCGAAACACGAGGATCCATATATATTTCATTAGCTAATGAAATATATATATATATATATATTAGGGTGTGTCAATTTTGTCAACATGTTAAATATCAAATTTGGTAGTCAAAATATTGTGCCTCTTTATGTCTAAACTTGAGATTAGCAAACAAAAATGAATTGAAATAACCCTCACCTACATCAATTATACCTTAAAGTTTCAAATATCAGTATTTCAACTTATTAATGAGACTTGATTAGAATTATTCACTTGATATTAACTAATCTCATGTAAGCATATGGATTATGGAGTATTTTATGGTTCTATAGCTGTGTACAATATGCATGTCAGAACATGAACATGAACAGGCTCTCCATGTGGGACAGTTTAATTCTTGTTTTGACTTGTACCAAGCGTGAGGATAAGGCTCCCGGCTCACTCTCCTTCTAGATATCATAGACGGTGGTTTGCTCTCATTGCACTTGCACCTACTCTACCAGACGAATTCTACATTTTAATTATTGTAAGTAGGGCATATTGATTGTCGCAGTTACTTATATCATTGTATAAAACATTATGTTCTAAGAAATTATTATGTTATTTCTGTTACAGCATTTATGATAAACAAATTGATATTTTTTGAAACAACAATTGAATTATGAAACATTGAAATATTTTTCTATTTGTCAGATAGTGTGAAGATGTCAAAATTGAAGACAAGAAGTCAGTTGTCAACCCACTTGAGCCTGCTAGTTGGTAAAGGGAAGGAGCTTCCTGTATCAGAACTTCCAACAGTGAGAGACATGCTAAGATTAGGGTTACTCCTTCGAGAAAAAAATGCAAAGGACAGAAGGAACTATACAGATAAAGAACTCATAAATGACTTGATAGTCCCTCTTCTGCATCAATGGACAAAAGCTAATGCACTTTTCAAACCACCTGTGATTAATCAGTGTCGAACTATTGAGCTAAAACTAACGAAATTATGGCACAAAGCAGTTGAAACATCACTTGGTAAAGGAAACTTGGCCAGGAAAAATGAATTTCTGCACACACTTGATACTCTGTTTGACATTTTGACCTGCAAGTGCTCCATACAATTATGTTCTGAATCCAACTGTTCTCACTCAGGTAAGAGAGAAAATAATTCCCACATTGATTGTGGTTGTCCTCGTGAAAAGAATATCCCTGTTTTAGAGCTTGAATTTATAAAGGCACAGAGGACAAAGGCAGAAGGCCAAGGAAGTATGCAAATGGGTTCAATAGATTATTCAGAAACAAAGAAGCAGGTTGCTAATGCCAAGAAGAGAGAACAAATCCGAGAGAGGGAACAAAAGAAGAAAATGAAGAGTGAAGAAGCCATCCAAAGAGAGGAAGAGCTGTGTCAAGATGTTTATCACTTCTTTGAAAGTTCTTCTGATGAACAGGAAGCAACATCAGATGATAGTTCCACAGAGCCATCTGAACCTTTACCAAAGAAAATGAAATACAACACAAGAAATATTTCAAACATTGCTTTAGCTAGTATTCGCCACCATGCTGGACTTCGTGAGGCTGCAGACATTGCAACTGCCGCTTGGATAGATGCAGGCCTCATCAGCCGAGAGGATGTATCTTTGGTGATAGATCATAATAAAATTAGAAGAGCACAAGAAAAAAGTAATTAAGGAAATATCTGATCAGCATGAAAAAGATTTAAGCGAGGGAGGGCTCTCCTGTCTTTTGTTTGATGGAAGAATAGATGACACAAAAGTTTTGCTAGAAGTAGAGGGAGTGAACAGAAAGTTTCCAGGTCTCATCAAAGAAGAACACTACTCTGTCTGTTCTGAGCCTAGTGGTCGGTTTTTGTTTCACTTTGCTCCCGAAACTGAAGTAGAAGGGAAGAAACATGCAGAGGTCATTGCTGATCATATTTTATGTTGGGTTCAGGAGAGAGGACTTGGCAGTTCACTGCAGGCTGTTGGTGGCGATTCAACTGCAGTGAACACCGGATGGCAGGGGGGGGGGGGGTGTAATGACGCATTTAGAGAAAAAACTAGGAAGAAGACTTGTTTGGATTGTATGTGATTTACATACAGGCGAGCTACCTCTTCGTCATCTCATCCAGGAACTTGATGGTCCTACAAAGAGCAACAACAAGTGGTCAGGTCCCCTTGGCATCATGCTGGATGAAGCAACACAACTAGAAATAAATACAACCTTTCCAAAGGTCGAAGTTGGCCCTCCCCTTCCGGCGTTGTCTGAAGGAGTCATCAAAGATCTCAGCACAGATCAATCCTATGCTTATCGTATTGCCCAAGCAATAAGATCAGGAGAAGTGCCTCAGTCATTGGCTCTCTTGGAGATTGGACCTGTCAGTCACAGCCGTTGGTTAACTACAGCTCTTCGTTTCTGCAGGATTTGGATTTCCAAACACGAATTGAAGGGCAAAGTGCTGAAGAATTTGAGGTTAATTGTTGAATTTATTATTGGAGTTTATCTTCCCCAGTGGTTTAGTGTGAAACTTAATCCTATGTGGGTGGATGGGCCCAATCACCTTTTGTTTCAATTGCAGCTAGTAAGAACACAAAGGAAGGTAGTGTGGGACATCGTGTTACCTGTGGCAAGAAGGTCCGCTTGGTATGCTCGATCAGAAGCAGTTTTGCAAGCAATGCTTTGCAGTCAATGTACCAATCTCCGAACCGAGGCTGTAGAAGTCATTCTAAAGATTAGAGGAACGCTAATAGATGACGACCAGTTGGGAGACTGTTCGTTTCATTCAAGAAAAGTTCCCCCAATAAACGTCAATGCCACCAAATTGTCAGAATTGGTTGACTTGAGTTTGGAAGTCTTAGAGCCACCATTGACAACAAGTCTAACTAGCCAAGAATTGAGAAACCTTAAAGAGACTCCAATGCAGGTGCCGAAGTGGCCTTCCCACACTCAAAGTGTGGAGAGATGTGTGAAAATGGTCACAGAAGCAGCGGGCCATGTTTACAGCCACGAGAGGCGAGAAGGTTACATCAAAGCACAAATAGCAAGCAGACTACTGATGACAAGAAACCAAAGCAAAGAGAGTATGAAGGCATTGGTTACTTTCAAATAGACTACGGATAATAAAATATAATAATTTGAAACTTGAAACAGTAACATGTGTGCAAACGCTGGTTATGTTATAAATTCACAAATATGTACATTTAAAAATCCATTTGATGTAGGTAGGACTTATTATAAAAAAAAATTTATGCCAGAATATTGTTTTGCATGCTTAAAGACTACAATAAATTGCTACCAAATTACTCGATTTTCAATTTAGCCAGTTCACCCCCTAAATTGACACACCCTAATATATATATATATATATATATATATATATATATATATATATATATATACATATATATATATATATATATATATATATATATGCAAGGAATGTAATATGTTTTACTAAGGCCAGACAGGTAGAGATCTTGTAAGTAGACTTAAACAACATAAATATAGTGTTAGGACAGGCCAGGAATCCAATGCTCTGTTTGTTCATTTGAGGGATAATAAACATTGCATTGACTGGGATAATGCCTCTTCAATACTACCTTGTAATTCAATTGACAGTAGGAAGATTATAGAATCTAATCTCATTAAACATACCGATCTGGGATGACATTTAAATATATCACTTGCCATATAAGGTTGCTCAAGAGAATGTATTCCGTATATAGTCTGTTGCCTTAGAGAATGACACTTAGAAAATTTCACTCTTACTTAGCCACCTTTATATATAAGCCTTGGGTAGAGTTCCCTTTTAACTTGGCTTATATATAAATAAGTTACAAACCCAAATGGTCTTTCTCCATTTATTGATAAACTAAAATGGTCACAGTCTATTAGTAGATGCACCGTAACTAACACTATAACCTGTGAGTGTTAGTTATGGACAGGGCTCAGCTTGACTGAGTTAAGTCACCCGTCCGATTCTCGTGAGGCTCAAGTGAAGACGGTGCTCGTGAGTGGAGGCTGGGCTGACCCTACATTCTCAAGGTCGGCCTACTGATAGAGGAATTTCCCCTCACGTGAACAACACATGGCAACTCACAGCTTATGGAAAATTACCATGGGGTAATTGTATTATTTAAACTAAATGTATTAACCCAAATTTATATAATTGGTATTGCCATGAGACAGGGGCTAATACAACCTGATGAAATTTTCCCTCGAGTTTTGAAAGAGTGTAAGGAACAGATTAGCGGACCCCTTGTAAATATATTTACAAAATCATTAGACACGGGAGTTGTGCCAGACTTGTGGAAACAATCAAATGTACTACCCATATTAAAAGAGGAAGACAGAGCTTCAGTGTCAAATTACCGGCCGATTAGTTTTACGTAAGTAGTGAGGAAATTTCTTGAATCAATTATAGCAAAAAGCATCCGATCACATTTAGAGAAAAACAAATTAATCTACGACTCTCAACATATATTTCCAAAGTAAAAATCTTGTCTAACAAATCTGCTGACGTTTTTTAGGAAAGTCTTCGAGGTAGTAGATAATGACGAAAATTACAAGGATATTTACTTAGACTTTAGCAAAGCGTTTGACAGAGTACCGCATCAGAGGCTTCTGAGAAAAGTTAAGGCTCATGGTATTGAGGAGAAAGTTTTAAATTGGATAAAATCATAGTGAGTAAACGATTTAGATACTGGGATCAGCAGTGACATAAGCAAGCTTGCGGATGACACCAAAAGAGGGCGGTAGATTATTTCAGGGCAGGATGCAAATGCACTACAGGCTGATTTAAATAAACTGCAGGAGTGGTCAGAAAAATGGCAAATGATATTCAACACCAGCAAGTGCAGCATACTTAATATTGGAAGAACAAATACTGTAAATGTATCCAGCCTTAACAACAACAATCTAGAGAAATCGACTTGTGAAAGAGACCTAGGGGTATTTGTAAGCCCGGATCTACGGCCTAGAAAATAGTGCATTAATGTTCGAAATAAGGCAAACAGAGTATTAGGTTTTATATCTAGAAATGTAAGTCAGAGTACGGAGGTCATATTACAACTATATTCTGCCCTAGTCAGGCCGCACCTCGATTATGCTGTTCAGTTCTGGTGTCCTTATTATGGAATTTATATCAATTCACTGGAGTCGGTGCAGCGAAGAATGACAAAAATGATTCCGGGACTTAAAAACCTTCCATATCAAGATAGAAGGAAGAAACTAATCTTGCATTCCCTAGAAAGACGAAGAGTGTGGGGAGATATGTTAGAAGTCTTTAAGTGGGTGAGGAATCAATAAAGGAGATATAGAAAAAGTTCTTATAATGTCCGAGCAGGATAGGACTCATAGTAACGGATTTAAGTTGGATAAGTTTAGGTTTAGGAGGGAGATAGGAGGGAACCGGCTCACAAATAGTGCGGTAGACGAGTGGAACAAGCTTAGCAACTTTGTAGTGAGTGCTGGAACGCTGGAAAGTTTTAAAACTAGGCTAGATAGATTCATGGATGATAGAGAGTGGTAGTAACTCTCGACAGGAGCTGCCATGTACACTGTACATTGTACAGTCCAACCGGCCTATTGTAGACTCCTTATTTTCTTATGTTCTTATGTTTTGTTCTTATATTTTTTATCTCAGAACATGAGGACAGTGCTGTCTTTTTTAGGAGGGTCGATTGTGATATTTTGAAATTTTAGAACGAACATTACTGATTTAACAAACAGGGAAACTTAACTGGGCTGTAATCATGAGCATTTTCCATGCCGTGGGAGTGTGCTGACTGTAGGCGCCATGTGATGATGTGGGAGACGCCAAGCCTATACAGAGCCTTTGTGCACAGCGCATGAAGCTTGCAGTGGGGGATTCGTGAACGGATAAGACAGACAGATTTGACGACACAAAGAGTGCAGACGGGCTTACATTCAAACACCACGTAGACGAACAGACAGTTGGGATGGCAATAGACAGGACGGATAGACTTGAGATAGATTAAAAGGCATTTATAAACAAGAATAACACCAAATTGACCATAGCTGCGTCAGTGAGGGTAGGAGGTCTTACCTCCACCAGCGTAAATAATAAGACGCATTGAAAACTAACAACCTCGCGCGGAAAGAATATCGATGATCGGTCATTCATGTGAGATGGGCCGAAAACTGACTAACGTAGATGATGACTATGATGATTTAACACAGGTGATGACTTAAGCAGATGGTGACTAATATAACCAGAATCAAGGTCACTTCTCTTCATAATATAATTTATCTCGGAATCATCATCGGTGATTCATAATAATTTTTTGTGTGTGATTTTTAACCTCTCCTTATGGCGAATATTTCTTTAATTAATTATTCTAACCTTTATTCTATTCCTTCTTATAGTATATTAGATATTGTAAGTATCACGACTACGACCATGATTATAACAACCACGACCATGATTGTAACAACAACGACCATGATTATAACAACCACGACCATGATTATAACAACATCGACTATGATTATAACAACGACGACTGTGATTATAACAACCAAGACCACACGACCATGATTATAAACAACCACGACCATGATAGTAACAAATCGACCATGATTATAACAACCACGACTCTCATTATAACAGCCACGACCATGGTTATAATAACATAAGAACATAAGAACATAAGAAAGTGGGATACTGCAGGAGGCCGACTGGCCCAGACAGGGCACACACCCATCCCAGCACTTCCATGTGCCTATCCAACTTCGTCTTGAAGCTCCCTAGCGTCCCCGATCCTACTATAGCACTCGGTAGCCTATTCCACACATCCACAACTCTATTACCAAACCAGTGCTTGCCTATATCCTTTCTGAATCGGAATTTATCTAATTTAAAGCCATTTGTTCTAGTTATTTCGTTATTACTGAGCTTCAGAACATCTTCCATTTTACCCTTGTTAATCCCACTTACCCACTTGAACACCTCTATCATATCTCCCCTAACTCTACGCCTCTCTAATGAATGCAAGCCTAAGCTTTTCAGTCTTTCTTCATATGGAAGGTTTCTAATATTATGGATCATTTTTGTCATTCTTCTTTGTACTCTCTCCAAAAAACCTATGTCCATTCTATAATAAGGACACCAGAATTGAACCGCATAATCCATGTGTGGCCTCAGTAATGCTAGGTAAAGTTTCAAGATAACGCCAGCAGTTCTGTTACTCACACTCCTAGATATGAACCCAAGAATCCTGTTTGCCTTGTTGCGAACGCTAATACATTGTTTTCTAGGTTTCAAGTCGTTGCTAACAAATACACCTAGATCTTTTTCGCAATCTGAGTTTTCTATTTCCGTGTTACCTAGTTTATACTGAACGTTTGTATTCGTTTTCCCTATCTGTAGTACCTTGTATTTATCAGTATTAAAATTCATTTGCCAGTCTACTGACCACTCATGTAAGGTATCTAGATCTCTTTGAAGGTGTTCAAAGTCACTGTCTGAATTTATCAGTCTCCCCATTTTGGTATCATCTGCAAATTTACTAATCCTACTAGCTATACCTAAATCAAGATCATTAATGAATATAACAAACAGCAGAGGGCCTAATACAGATCCCTGGGGAACTCCGCTTTTGACCGCACCCCAGTCTGACTTTAATCCATTTATGCTGACTCTTTGTTTCCTACCAGTTAACCATGACCTAATCCATTTTAATAATGATCCACCTATTCCATGTGCTTCTACCTTCCTTATCAATCTCTCATGAGGGACTCTATCGAATGCTTTACTGAAATCTAAATAAATTATATCATATGACTTATCATTATCTACCGCTTCATATACTTCTGAGAAAAAGCTAAGCAAATTTGTGAGACAAGAACGTCCCTGGGTGAACCCGTGCTGAGAAGAATGAATTAAGTTGAATGTTTCAAGGTGGCTTCTGATTTTTGTAGCAATAATTGACTCTAGCAACTTGCCTATGATTGACGTGAGACTAATGGGACGTGAGACTATGATTATAACAATCACGACCATGAACGTAACAAAAACGACCATGATCATAAGAACCACGACTATGATCATAACAACCACGACCATGAATATAACAACCACGACCATGATTATAGCAACCATAACCATGATTATAACAACCACGACCATGATTATTATAACCACGACCATGATATAACAACCACGACTATGATTATAACAACCACGACCATGATTATAACAACCACGACTATGATTATAACAAGCACATCCATGAATATAACAAGCACGACCATGAATATAACAACCACGACTATGATTATAAAAACCACGACAATGATTATAACAACCACGAATATGATTATAACAACCACGACTATGATTATAACAACCACGACCAAGATTATAACAACTATGACCATGATTATAACAACCATGCCCATGAGTATAACAACCACGACTATGATCATAAAAACCACGAATATGATCATAAGAACCATGACCATGATTATAACAACCACGACCATGATTATAACAACCAGGACTATGATTATAATAACCACGACCATGATATTAACAATCTCGACCATGATTATAACAACCACTACTATGATTATAACAGCCACGACCATGTTTATAACAACCACGACTATGATTATAACAATCACGACCATGAACATAACAACCACGACCATGATTATAACAACTATGACCATGATTATAACAACCATGCCCATGAGTATAACAACCACGACTATGATCATAAAAACCACGAGTATGATTATAACAACCACAACCATGATTATAACAACCACTACCTGATTATAACAACCACGACCATGATTATAACAACCACGACTATGAATATAACAACCACGACCATGATTATAACAACCACGACCATGATTATAACAACCATGACCATTAATATAACAACCACGACTATGATTATAACAACCACGACCATGATTATAAAAACCACGACCACGATTATAACAACCACGACTATGATTATAACACCCACGACCATGATTATAACACCTACGACCATGATTATTACACCTACTACCATGATTATCAAAACCACGACTATGATTTTAACACCCACGACCATAATTATAACAATCACGACAATGATTGTAACAACCACGACAATGACTATAACAACCAAGACAACACGAACATGATTATTACCTCCCCGACCATGATAATAACAACCTCGACCATGATTATAACAACCACGAATATGATTATATCAGCCACGACAATGGTTATAACAACCACGACTATGATTATAACAATCACGACCATGAACATAATAAAACGACCATGATTATAACAAATACGACTATGAGTATAACAACCTCAACCATGATTATATCAACCACGACCATGATTAAAACAACCACGTCTATGATCATAAAAACCATGACTATGATCATAACAAGCACGACAATGAATATATCAACCACGACGAAGATTATATCAACCATGACCATGATTATAACAACCATGACCATGATTACTATAACCACGACCATGATCTAACAACCACGACTATGATTATAACAACCACGACCATGATTATAACAACCACGACTATGATTATAACAAGCACATCCATGAATATAGCAAGCACGACTATGATTATAAAAGCCACGACCATGATCATAAAAACCACGAATATGATCATAAGAACCATGACCATGATTATAACAACCACAACCATGATTATAACAACCACGACCATGATAAAAACAACAACGACCATGATAATAACAACCTCGACCATGATTATAACAACCACTACAATGATTATAACAATCACGACCAGGAACATAACAACCTAGGCCATGATTATAACAACCATGACCATGATTATAACAACCACGAACATGATGTCACGTGCCTGTGGCGCTCGGGAACTCCCATAGCGTGAGGCATATGTTCACGCCTACATTTCATACAAGCTATTAATAAATTGTTAATTGTACTTATTATATTATTATTGTTCTTAGTTACTTAGGTTAATTATATATTTATGTATGTTATTAAAATGCATCATTGTGTTACTCTGTTAAGTTCAAATCAATAGTAGTATTAATTAATTATATAAAATATCCAGCAAATGTCCTGGATCCCGTGATATGAGACGCGCTCCTCGGCGTGCCCACGCTCCCCAGTAGAGAAAAACCGCGACCATAAATATAACAACCACGACCATGATTATAACACCCACGACCATGATTATAACAACCACGACCATGATTATAACAACCACGACCATGATTATAACAACCACGACCATGATTATAACAATCACGTGTATGATTATAACAACCACAACCATGATTATAACAACGACGACTATAATTATAACTACCACGACTATGATTATAACAACCACGGATATGATTATAACAACCACAACCATGATTATAACAACCACGACCATGATTATAACAGTCACGTGTATGATTATAACAACCACGACCATGATCATTACAACCACGACTATGATCTTTAGAACCACGACCATGATTATAACAACCACGAACATGATTATAACACCTACGACCATGATTATAACACCTACGACCATGATCATAACACCAACGACCATGATTATAACAACCACGTCTATGATTATAAAAACCACGACCATGAATATAACAACCACGACCATGATTATAACAACCACGACCATCACTATAACAACCAGGACCATGATTATAACAATCAGGACCATGATTATAACAACCACGACCATAATTAAAACAACCACGACCATAATTAAAACAACCACGACCATGATTATAACAACCACAACCATGATTATAACAACCACGACCATGATTATAACAATCACGTGTATGATTATAACAACCACGACCATGATCATTACAACCACGACTATGATCTTAAGAACCACGACCATGATTATAACAACCACGAAGATGATTAAAACACCTACGACCATGATTATAACACCTACGACCATGATTATAACACCAACGACCATGATTATAACAACCACGTCTATGATTATAAAAACCACGACCATGAATATAACAACCACGACCATCATTATAGCAACCACGACCATCATTATAACAACCACGACCATGATTATAACAACCACGACCATCACTATAACAACCAGGACCATGATTATAACAATCAGGACCATGATTATAACAACCACGACCATAATTAAAACAACCACGACCATGATTATAACAACCTCGACCATGATTATAACAACCACGATTATGATTATAACAGCCACGACTATGATTATAAAAAGCACGACTATGATTTTAGCAACCACGACCATGATTATACCAACCAAGACCATGATTATAACAACCACGACTATGATTATAACAATACGACCATGATTATAACAACCACGACCATGATTATAACAACCACGACCATCATTATAGCAACCACGACTATGATTATAACAACCATGCCCATTATTATAACAACCACAACTATGATCATAACAACCACGACTATGATCATAACAACCACGACCATCATTATAACAACCAGGACCATCATTATAACAACCACGACCATCATTATAGCAACCACGACCATCATTATAACAACCACGACTATGATTATAACAATACGACCATGATTATAACAACCACGACCATGATTATAACAACCAGTAACATCATTATAACAACCACGACTATGATTATAACAACCATGCCCATGATTATAACAACCACAACTTTGATCATAACAACCACGACTATGATCATAACAACCACGACCATGATTATAACAACCACGACCATCATTATTGCAACCACGACCATCATTATAACAACCACGACCATCATTATATCAACCACAACCATTATTATAACAACCACAACCATGATTATAACAACCACGACCATAATTTTTATAACCACGACCATGATATAACAACCACGACTATGATTAAAACAACCACGACCATGATTATAGCAACCATGACCATGATTATTACATCCACGAATATGATTATAACACCCACGACCATGATTATAACAACCACGACCATGATTATAACAACCACGACTATGATTATAACAACCACGACCATGATTATATCAACCACGGATATGATTATAACAACCATGACCATGATTATGACAACCACGACCATGATATTAACAACCTTAACCTTGATTATAACAACTACGACTATGATTATAACAACCACGACCATGATCATAAAAACCACGACTATGATTATAACAACCACGACCATGATTATAACAACCACGACCATGATTATAACAACCACGACTATGATTATAACAACCACGACTATGATTATAACAACCACGACCATCATTATAACAACCACTACCATGATTATAACATCCACGACCATGATTATAACAACCACGACCATGATTATAACAACCACGACTATGATTATAGCAACCACGACCATGATTATAACAACCACGACTATGATTATAACAACCACGACCATGATTATAACAACCACGACCATGATTATAGCAACCACGACCATGATTATAACAACCACGACCATGATTATATCAGCCACGACCATCTGGAAAACGATGTCGCTGTACGCTGCCAGCCGGACGGCGGTTGCGCGCTCGCCAAGCTCGAGCTTTCGAACTCACGCCTTGGTAAACTGTACCACTGGACTCGGTCCGGGCACGAAGGGCCCACGACCACTTGTATTTGCTATAATGGTGTATTCTAGGTAGATGGCCATGCAGTGTCGTTGTGCACTGTTACGGGTATGGTGGAGGAACCACTCATGACTTATGAATTCAGGAGTAAAGTATAAAGAATCAGTTGGTGAATTGCCCCCCTTGACAAGTCACGAGTGGCTCCTCGTTCCACATAATTTTGGGTCTTATGTATGTGCATGCTGATTTGGCTCTGATGATATCGGGGCGTATTGACATTTGCTAATTAATTTATTAGGTTTCAGAGCATTATAATATTTTATGAATATGTTTATTGAGAGAATGCTGAGGTAACAACCCGTCGGAGGTTGTGTTTTAACGGGAGGAAAGTGGATTCATGGAGGCGCGACCCCTGAACTTAGCAATTCCTGAGCTAGGAAGGACACGTCATCCATTGTCTTGTGACGCACAGTGCATAATGGGACATGCCCGGGTCTTGGGTAATTATTGGGTCGTGTGAGCTATCATTGGGATCAGTGACATTCTTCCCTATATTGATAATATTGGTGTCTAGTGTTGTAGTATGTGTTGAGGATCAATCCAAATAAACTATTGCCATGTGTAATTAATAATTTCCTAGTGCTGTAAGGGTGTTGCGGATGATTAAGACAAGAGTTATATCATTATCTGTGCGTCTCTTTAAACCTAAACTCAGGAACACCAGTCCAGGTCACGGAAAATGCAAAAAATAACTATATCAATTTTGTTTGTGCTGATTCGTTATTTTGAGAGGTGCTTCCACCGCATTGCCATCCATATATCTACCCCAATAATAATACCGATCGGTTACCATTTTTTGAGTCTCAGATGAGAGAAAAATATATTTTGTATTTCCACGAAGAATCAGGCCTGACAAATGCTGACCACGATCATTTCAGTAACAATGTAAGTTTCGTTCCTTTATACTGGCCTAGCTGATGAATTCTAACAGTGCGCCTTAGTGATGAAGGTCAGGAATTTGGACTCTGGTGTACCCCAGGTAACACAGCAGCATAAAGCGCGTCGTTACCAGGACAAGAAGTCAGGGGAAGACCAGCACCTGTCAAAAAACGAGGAAGGGTAGGTACATTGGTGCCTACTTCCCACAACACTTCTGTAGCAGCCTCATTAATAGCGGCGCTAAGTAAAGTGGAAGTGTTGTCCGTACCGGTGAGAGTGAATACTATCAGATTGGCTCTGGATATTGATACGGGTGCATGCGCAAATGTTTTGGCCTTGACATCCTATCAGGAGTTACACTGTAGATTCCCTCACCGTGATTTCCTATGGAGACCTACTGACGCCGATCTCGAAGGAGTATCTGGCACGCAGCTGAGTATTGACGGAATGGTGACTTTTATGTGGTTCAGCAATTTAATTTGCCGGCTGACTGATTAATTGGTCTCCCAACACTGAGAACGAATAAGATAGATGTTCGTCCACGTAATAATACTATTAAGTTTAAGGGTGTTTCCTGCAACGCTGTGTCATGCTGCACCTTTGCTCACCGCTAGGTCGAAAGTGTTGTCCACCATTCCCGCTCAAAGGAAGGCGGATAATGTGTCAGAGCAAGCCCAAAACCTCACACCCTCACTTTCCCAGCGTGATTATAGCAGCAAGAGTTGGAAGATTGTACTTGCAATTTTGAAGATTACTCTCCACTGTAGAATTACTTGGCGTGTATACGGGGACTGATGTTGTATGTCTCCCGGAAACGTGCAAGGTAAAGGGGTTGTCGTGCGAGTCGACTCTGAGGCACAATGCTGTTCTTATCCACATACCTATGCGAGGGCAACATCAGTTTAATGCATGGCATTTAGAACCCTTCCCCTGGTTTGTTAACGACACACTGTGTGCTCTGGATAGGCCTAAAGAACTTTTACTTGTAGATGAGGAATATTCTTTATTGGCATTGGATGATCCTAGGGTACTGTCGCCGTGTAAGTTGTCATATCTACACTTACACGTATGTCCAGCCTATGTGTTCGCATTTATTCCTGCTGCAAAAGGAATATGTGAATTGGCAGTCATACAAACTAATGTACGCACAGCGTTTGAGCAATGCAGCTATAGGCCCGTTAGTGTTAAAACTGTGTTTCACGCTCATCTCCATAATGTGCAGTACTTTTTCCTTCCTAAAGTCACTAATGTTATTTTAAAATGCCACGATGGTGGTAAACAGTTAGTTGTGAAAGGTCATTACTCTGAAGTCACTTCTAGTTCATTAAGTAACTTGCCTACTCATCAGCATCTTGCCTTAAATTTGAATCTCAAGTCTGATTTAATTCCTATGTTTCCTGTTATGAACTTTACTGTAAAAGATATTCAGGTTGTTTCAGAGAAATTGAAGGTAATTTCATACTTGAAAGAAACCAAATTTGCTGATTTAAATACTAATTTGCCATTTTACTTGTCACGGGAATTTGCAATACCAGGTCTCACAATTCCCACAATTGTGTTAATTTTGGCAGTAATGTTTCTTTTTTGTTATTATAAGTCAGTATCATCCAAGTTGATAATTGTCCATAACATCCTAACCAGTAAGACACTCAAGTATAGGACCCTTGTAGTTGACAAAAACCCTACGGTTGTAGAGTCCCCAGCTTAGTGTCTACATATATGTTTATAACATGGTTAGGGTTGTGTAGGATATACTGTAGTCTGTGAGTTTATTTAGTCCTCACTGAGTTCGGCTGGTAGGTGACCGAGAGATGTAATGGCCCCCTTGTCTCATCAACAGAAGTATTATATAAATGGGCTCTATACATTTGAATTATATACTAATTCATCCCCTGTAACTAGCTATGAGTTGCCATGCTCATATCACGTGATTGGTACCCTCCTTGGGTGAGGCCCATTGACTGTATGTCAGCACATGGGTCAGCTCGGAATAAGCCGGCACTCACGCTTGTCACACTCATACTCTTACATGGAACGGACGTGATTAAACGGTCTATTTACATAGCCGCCATCCTCTCTCTTCACTCTCATAAATAGCGGAAGTTACGGTTGATCTACACTCAGGAATGAATATAAACAATAATTTTCAACAAAAGCAGAAACTTCAGTTGGGTTTCGTTACTAAATCCCAATATAATATAAATGTACAGTCTCGTTCAAGATTCTTCGAACACTCCTGGAGACAGCAGGCAACTCAAGGCCGTTTGTTTTCTATACTACATAGTAAAAATTTTGAATGAATGTAATAGTGATCCAGTATTGGTTACTTAGTTCCCCGTTGCTTAATTAATGGTTGGGCTTTGTTGTTTCACATAATGTTGTACCATTCTGCTGGTATATACTGTTAATTTGATTTTAAAATGGATAGAGCAATGGGCCAGCCCATATGAATTTATGTTTAGACAAATAAACATAAGTAAAAATCATGCATCGGGCACAGCTGTGTGCAGGCTGTTTATGAGGTTGCCTGTTTATCATTAATTTATACTAATATTATCTTCAAACGTTTAATCCCTTTCGGATAATTTATCCATTTGTGTGTAACCAATGCTAAACAGACTTCATTCTAAAGACGCTGATTTCATGCAACACAAACTGCTGTTTTAATTCGCTGTGGGAGTAAGCAGAATCATCCGTTCACTCGTACCTGTAGTAAATGTATGTGTGTGTGTGCGCATGTGGAGTGTGTGTGTGTTGTGTATGTGGAGTGTGTGTGTTTCTGTGCATGTGGAGAGTGTGTATGTGTGTGTGTCAGCCTGTGTCTGTATTTAATAATGACATTGTTCAATTGAAGGTGGTGGTAATTAATCTTACGAACCATCCATCTGATGGTGTGAATTAGTGCGGTAGCATATGCCTAATACTTTTACAAGTCTTTATCTAGCAATATCACTGTCATCCCAAGACTCTGAATATTGTAAACAGAAAATGGTATTTCTTTTGGTTGAGTGACTATTTGCCCCCCCCCCCTAAATTGTTGTTTCTGACTTGTGTAGATTACGTCACCTTTAGTCTGGTGTCTTTAAAAAAGTTATTATATTTTTTTCATAAATATGTATGATATATATAATAAATTTGTATCTTGTTTATTAATCTATTCATTAATTTTTTTATAAATACCTAATAAAATATAAATATAGAGCTGACGTTATTGGCAGGAAGGTGAGGGAGACAGAGGTGTTGGACTTTACTGGAGTACTAGGGGAAAGGTCACGGCAGGGTTAGCTCCGGAGGGATAATTATCAGATATGGCCAGTGCTATGTGCGGTCTTGGGTATGAGAGTTTGTTGACCAAACTGGAGTGGTCCATTGAAGAATTGGCGAGGGCCAAGTTAGAAATTGAGAGGGCCACGTTGGAGAACCTGAAATTAAGGAAAGAGCTGGCGAAGTTAAAAGGAGAGGCTGGACGAGTAAAGCCAGTGTCTGACGAAAACTCAAGGGAGTGGAAAGTTGTGAGTAATGGGAAGACAAAGCTGGTGGTGAAGAAGCACACCAAGGATACAACAACAACGACAACAACAGCTAAGTTTACCAACCCGTTCAGTCCCTTGATAGACGAATTGGACGTTAGTACAGTCAGGGACAGGGATGACAAGGCAGGTATAAAAACTTTAATTGTTGGTGACTCACAGGTAAGGTACATGGACAGGGGCTTTTGTGGTAAAAACAAAAATAGGATGAGGGTGTGTTTGCCAGGAGCTGGGGTGGGGGATATAATTGACAGGATGGACAATATCTTGTCTGGTAATGGGAACAAACCCATTATCTGCCTCAGTGCAGGAGGCAATGATATTGGCCGGTGTAGGAGCGAGGAGCTTTTTGATAAGTTCAAGGCAGCCATAGATCGTATTAGGACTAAGGGAGGGATCCCTATCATATGCCGTGTCCTGCCTAGAAGGAGAGTTGGCAGTGAATGGTTGTCAAGGGCAGTTGGTGTCAACGACCGTCTTGACAGATATTGCAAGTCAATATCAGTCCCATTCATTGACAACTGGGACAACTTCTATGGCAGAAGGGACCTTTATGCTAGGGATGGGGTGCACCTGCCGAGGGATGGAGTAGCAACCCTGGCTGGGGCTCTAGAGGGGGCAGTTCAAAAGATATCGAAGTCTTTAAACTGCTAAGAGAACATATGGGCACGGGGGTGGAGGAGACTGCAGTGGGAGCGGGTAAACAAAGTGAAAGACTACAGGGAAATAGTGTTAGGAATGATGACAAAACTAAATTAGACAGGGAGTTTAAAACTAAACGCTGTAAGGGGAGGACTCAGAACACGACTAAGTTAAATGTATACTACGCGAACAGTAGAAGTATGAGAAACAAAATGGATGATATTAGGGCCTTGGTATGTACCGAAAAAATCGATATAATTGCATTCACTGAAACATGGATCAACCTAGACACACGTGAGTTACCAGTCGAATACCAAATTGCGGGTTACAAACTGTTCCATACCGATAGGCACACCAGGAAAGGAGGCGGAGTAGAAATCTATGTTAGGGATAATCTGAAGTGTGAAATAAATAAGGAAATAAAAACTGAGAGGAATACAGAAACAATTTGGATAGAATTGAGCGACGGTCGGGAAAAATTAATCACACGAGTAATATATAGACCCCCCAATCTTGATAGTGTCAATGAGAGACCTATCTGGGATGAAATGCACAGGGCTTCCACACACAACAAAGTCTGTACAGTAGGCGACTTTAACCTTGGCCAAATAGATTGGACTGACCTTACGGATAACTCAGAATCAGAGGATTTTCTCGAGACGATCCAGGACTGTTTCCTAAGTCAACATATAACCGAACCCACACGGGGTAATAATATACTGGACTTAGTTCTGTCGAACAGAGAAAACCTCATTAGCAATGTCGAGGTAGGGAACGAACTTTCAAACAGAGATCACAAAGAAATTCGATTCCAGTTAGATTTTCAGGGCAGACGTAAGGAAAATTCCACTAAAGTACCAGATTTCAGAAGGGAAAACTTTGACAGTTTAAAGAGGCAGCTCAGAGAGGGGGTGTCGCGCTTGGCCGTGAACCTGACAGATGACACAGACCTGATAACGAGATCTGAGATTGCCGAGTTCCACGACAATATAAATAGTGAGTTACTTAATGCACAAAGGCAGAACATACCATACAAAAAACTCAGAGCAGACAACAATGACCCTATATGGATAAATAATTATTTAAAGAACATCATTGGCCAAAGGAAGGCTATAGGTAGAAGGATAAATCGTGGCGAAATTCACCTCCGGGACTATTATAGGGTATTGGCGAGTAGGGTTAAAACCGAAATAAGGAAAGCCAAGAGGAATAATGAGGTAAGGATAGCAAGGGAGGCGAAGACAAACCCCAAAGGATTCTACCAAATGTATCAAACTAAAACACGAGAAAAGATTGGACCAATACGGTCAGACTCCGGCGAGCTCACTGATAACGACGGAGAAATGAGCAATAATTTGAATAAATATTTTTCAACAGTTTTCACCGCCGAAAATTTAAACATGATACCCGAGGCACGGACTCTATTCAGAGATAGTGAAGAAAACAAATTAAGTGAGATAGTAGTGACTAGTAACGATGTTAGTAAGCAAATAGACAAACTAAAGCCTAATAAGTCACCTGGTCCCGATGAGATATTTGCCAGAGTATTAAAGGAATGTAAGGAAGAGCTTAGTATGCCCTTAGCAAAGTTGTTTAACATGTCCTTATAAACAGGTGTAGTACCAGAATCCTGGAGGATAGCAAATGTAATGCCGATTTTTAAGAAGGGGGATAGATCACTATCCTCTAACTACCGCCCAATCAGTCTAACATCAATAGTAGGCAAATTACTGGAAGCAATCATTTCCAACTCTATTCGAAATCACCTGGAGAAGCACAGATTGATCAATGATTCCCAGCATAGCTTCACAAGCGGACGTTCTTGCCTAACTAATCTATTAACATTCTTTTCATCAGTTTTCGAATCGGTGGACGAGGGGCACAATTATGATGTGGTATATCTCTACTTTAGCAAAGCCTTCGACAGAGTACCCACGAAAGACTAATTAGAAAGGTAGAAGCTCATGGCATCAAAGGTGACATCCTTAAATAGATTAGGGCATGGTTAAAGGACAGGAAACAGCGAGTGAGCATTAACGGCACTAAGTCCCATTGGAGCAACGTCACAAGTGGAGTTCCCCAAGGCTCAGTACTTGGACCATTATTATTTATTATATACATAAACGACATAGATATCGGCATAGACAGCAACATAAGTAAATTTGCTGATGACACTAAAATAGGACGTGTTATCAAATCTGACGAGGACTCGGCAAAACTACAGGAAGATCTTAACAAATTTTTCGTATGGTGTGAAAAATGGCAGATGAAATTCAACGTTGACAAATGTAAAGTACTCAGTATAGGAAATGTAAACAGGGAAACCAGATACCAGATGAACAACGATGCCATAGAGAAATACGACTGCGAGAGAGAGATTTAGGAGTAATGATAAGTAGGAACCTTAAGCCAAGTAAACAATGTGTTTTTGCTCGTAACAAGGCTAATAAAGTACTTGGGTTCATACAAAGGAGTGTTAGTTACAAGACTAGCGAGGTCATCCTAAAACTGTATCTTGCTCTTGTGAGACCACACCTGGATTATGCAGTTCAGTTCTGGTCACCGTATTACAGAATGGATATAGAATCCTTGGAAAGAATTCAGAGGAGAATGACAAGACTAATCCCGGGAATTAGGAACCTTGAGTATAGAGACAGGTTAAAGCATCTTAATTTGCACTCCCTCAAGATACCTATAGCGAGGGGCGACCTGATAGAGGTGTATAAGTGGAAGGCAGGGCTAAACAAAGGGGACATTACAAAGGTACTCAAACTATCCAACCAGGAGCGAACTCGTAACAATGGTTTTAAATTAGACAAATTTAGATTTAGACGTGAAATAGGTAAACACTGGTTTGGAAACAGAGTAGTGGATGAATGGAATAAGTTACCAAATATCATCATTAACACGAATACGCTGAATTGCTTCAAACATAGGTTGGATGCTTATATGAGCGATAGGGGTTGGGTGTAAACGGGACTGCCCAGTATGGGCCAATAGGCCCGCTGCAGTTTCCTCCATTCTTATGTTCTTATGTTGTCAGTGATGACTACCCTTTCACTCCCTCAATTATAGAAGACCCTGCCAACATGGAATACCACAAGCAGAAAATAACTGAAAATGGAAGAATAATAGGCATGAAGGAGACAGGGTTTTCACCTACTGAAATTGCCCGAGGTTTGGGGGTTTCTCGGTCAGCTGTGTATTTTCGGATTAAGCGATGGGAAGAGGAGGGGAGTTTAAGAAACCACCACACAGGACGGGAATGCCTCGCAGAACAACACCTGGACAAGTTGGAGCCATCCGGTATTTCGCTAAGGCCAACCTCTTCAAGACTTCATTTTCAATAAGAGAGGATCTCCAATTAAATATTTCCCCTTTAACAATCAGGCAAAGACTACACGAAGGAGGCATTCACCACAGATCTTCCGCCACCAAGGAGAAATAAAATGAGCGACATCGCTAGGGAAGGTTGCAGTTTGCTCGACGGTATGCTGAAGAAGGCCTAGATTTCTAGGGAAGAGTAATATTTACTGACGAAATAACTTTCTCATCTTCCTCTCACGAAATGCTGAATTTCTGGAGGAAGAACAACACCCGGTATGCTAGACAGCATATTTATGAGGAAACAAGGAGTGGCCATGTGACTTGCAATGTTTTGGGGATGGATATATGTGCACGGAGTTTGAGAGCTGACTGACATAGAAGGAAGATTCACAGCTGAACAGTATTTAAAAATTCTCGAAGAAGTTATGCTTCCTTTGGTGCGTGTATATGCTTTCCCGTTTCCCGAAAACATAGGTTTCCTGCACGATAGGTATCCTATTCATATCGCCCGGATTGCAACGCTGTGGTTTGCCGAACAAAGAAATTTGCAAGTCTTAAACTGGCCAAGTAAAGGTTGTGACATGAACCCTGTAGAGAACGTTTGGGTCAATATTGTGAACGTGTGGGAGCCAGCTGAAGAGAGAACCAGGATGCAGCTACAGGAGCATATACATCGTGAGTGGGAGGTCCTGAGGCGGAAACCGCAACTGATACGCAATCACGTCGCCTCCGTTCCCAACAGGCTGCAGCAAGTAATCGAGAATGAAGGTGGCTGGACTAAATTTTAATGTGTCAGAAATAATTTCCTTATGTAATCAACGTCACATACTGAATGCACATCGATACTAATTTTGTTTTTCCATGTTAACTGAAATAAATAAAATTTTCATAAATATCTGTCAAATTGTATAATAAATGTAAAGAAAACAATTCTCTTCTAATATCCTCACTTATGCAGTATGTATTCAGGATGATTTAAGTCAAACAAATCCTAGCATTATACTTATAAATATTATGAAAGAGTACAGTATCATATATGACAAATATATTGCAAGTGAAATAATTACACTATCTACCACAAAAAAATCAGAGAGGTAGACGGAGACAAAGAAACAACTGCATAACGACACAATTCAGACATTATTATATGAAATGGTCCGATCACAGCTGTCCGATCCGGCTCTTCAAGGCACTTTTGACGAGGGAATTGATATTTCATATTTCAATCTCATAATCTCATATTTAATAAGTTCATGTCATGCCGTTCACAATATATTTATGTATTCTTGGGAAACGTTTACTGTAATAATTGTATTTGTATATATTTTCCTCCATTTATTTATAAGAAATGGGAAAAAAATCCTTGCCAAAATACCAAACTATGTTACAACGTTACCTCACAATTATTTCATAACTTACAAGAATGTTCCAACACTCACGCACACTTGCATGGAAACATACGCACTCTGTCGTGAAGAAAGTCGAATTCAACGGGGTCCCTTGCCGTTTTTGTTAATTATAAAAAATATTCCATTAATTAGTGAAATCTCGTACTGAAGGTGTAGCTAATGCGGTAGCATATGTATTGTGTCGCTGTAGACCTTTCAACTGTCATTACGATTGTCATCTGAGTAGACTTAGCTTATTATATATTTCAAATGATGAACTGACCCTTTAACCGTTGATTCTTGCTAGGTTAATGGGGCTGGGACATGTAAAAGTATATAGGGTTTTAGTAGCGAAACCCAACTGTCTGTTCTGTATTTATTAAGAAATATATTATATACAGTTCCAAGTGTATATCACTGTAACTTAATCACTGTGGCTATGAGTGTTAAAATGAGGACGGAGGCTATATCAAATAGCTCTTCTAAATACGTCCTCCTTGTGTGAGGGAGGGAGTGAGTGATAATCCCAAAGCAGCCGGCTTTTATATGCTGATCTAACATTCTTTAGGGCCGTTCCTCAAGGAATTTCCTCAACCCGTGATGTGACCATGTCACCTCATAACCAGTGGAAAGTTACAGGGGTTGATATAATTATATAAACCCAATGTACTGCCCTGACATTTATATAAGAACTAAGGGGGGCTAACACAATGAATTTCTTTTGATTATTGATTGTTTGCCCGCAAAAAAACCTAGTTTTTAAACTGGTTCACCACTGGATCGCATTGGAAAGTCTTTCATTTCGTAGAAACTGTGTAGTATCCATCCCATGACATATAATTGAAACATAAATAAATTAATGAATAAATAAAACATTATATATAGATTTCTATTTTTAATGCCTCACAGGGAATGTAAAATAAATTATTTCATTAAATAAACTTAATAATACTGTTTCATTTATACAACTGTTTTTACAGACAAGCATTACACACACAGACTAAGGCACACACACACTTACTACAGATAGCAGTGAACCGATGATTCTGTTTAATCCACAGCGAATTAAAACAGCAGTTTGTGTTGCATGAAATCAGCGTCTTTAGAAAGAAGTGTGTTTAGCATCGGTTACATACAACCGGAATAATTCCCCGAAAGGGATTAAACGTTTGAAGATAATATTAGTATAAATTAATGATAAACAGGCAACCTCATACATTGCTCTATCCATTTTAAAATCAAATTAACAGTATATACCAGCAGAAAGGCATTATATAATGCGAAACAACTAAGTAACCAATCACTGATCACTTTTACATTAATTCATAAGTTTTTCTACGTTGTATAGTAAACACACGGCCTTGAGTTGCCAGCTGTCTCCAGGAGTGTTCGAAGAATCCTGACAGAGACTGTTGTAGTGGACGTCTCCCCTACAACTGCGTATCCTTATCCGCATTCCAATGAGACAGTATCCTAGCAACCAAACGAGCGGCCCAGGGGAGGGGGGGCGTCACCAGATGCCATAGTATCCTAGCAACCAGCCACCTGCTACGTCTTCCCTAGCAAAGGAGTCGAGAAACCGGTGACTTCCCACGGGTTTACTTTCGGCTGCTGTGTATATAAGCTCTGTCTCTCCATTAAGATTCATTCTGGCCTCGGTTCCTGAACACGCAACACCTCCTCCTCCTCCGCTGCCTGGCGGCCCTCGCTTCTCCTCCGCCTGCCTGGCGGTCCTCACTCCCGCCGGCGAGCATGGCGACCCACCAGCTGTCCTTCTCTGAGCGTCCTCACCAACCAGCTCTCTCATTCTACTCTACGTTCCTGAACACGCAATACCTCCTCCAAGCAAGCTCCTCACTGTCCAGCTCTCATTCAACCTGGAGGCCAGCAACAGGCAACATCTCCTCTAACGAAGCTCCTGCACATCTACCTCCTTCAGCACGCTACTCACAGAACGTGTCTACTGAGCAGCTCCTCACCACACGGCATCTCCAGCACCAGACTGTCTTTCATATAACTTATACTATATAAGAAAACCACCACCTTAGAGTTTCCATCCATCCATCCTGAATGCTAGACAACATAATATCACGAAACCCTACACTGTACCAACCTGGTTAACTTTGAATTAACCAGCCGGTTCAATTTTCTCCGTCATCCATCTCCTATTTTATATCTTTATTTACCATCAATAGTACCATCCATCTTGAGGATCAGAAGAATACATATTTGGAGATTGTTATTTACTACTTGTAATGGAATTAGTAAAATTACTTACGTAATTGATGAGGGGCGACATTTGTAGTGTTTGTAACTGGTAAAGTAGAAGCTGAAGGCGAGACAGAGCAGCAGGACAATGTTGAGGATGAAGGAGTAACAACTCATCTGCAGGAGGGGTGTTGCTGTTGCTCTCCACACACCTGCATCATATAAATGAATAAACTTTCTCCATGTCACTTCTCACTGCCGCCTATTCACTCCATCTATGATCAGATACTGTGAAAATACTTATATATTTTTATTATGAATTATCCTTAAGCCTATCACTTGAGTGATGTAAGTTCACACACACACACTATATTTATGTTGTTTAAGTCTAGTTACAAGATCTTTACCTGTCTTGCCTAAGTAGAACATATTACATTCCTTGCAAGGAACCTTGTAAATGCAGCCGCCTGCATTGTTGGGGGACTTCTTAATTAACATTTGTTTTACAGTGCATGAGTTTTTAAATACCACATTAGCATTCCAGGTTTATAGGAATTTGAGGGTCACTGCCTTATGACCGGAACATTGTGGACACCTGCTTTGCCCTATGGACTGTTCTCACTCTCCTCTTCTGTATATATTAGCCTTGTCAAGTGTTTCTCCTTAGTCTGTACTCACCCCCGAAGATGTGAATTACATGAAAGCGCTTGAGAACTTCGTGTTTTCTTATTTCCTTGTGGTTATCAGCATATATATATATATATATATATAATCAACACCTCAACCCGCCAGGATTCGAACCCACGGCCCACAAGCCTATGACTGTGACCGGGGAACGCTAACCGCTGGACCACCAGGATGCTAAAAGCAGTCCTAGACTTTGTTATATTTCACACAAAGCCTGTTCAACGAGCTTATGGCGCCGTGAACCTCTAATGGGGACCACCCGCACCACTTAGGTGGTCAGAGTAACGTTTTACCAAATCCGGCTTCGAAACACGAGGATCCATATATATTTCATTAGCCCAATAAAGCACACGGACTTCTACATACAATCAACACCTCAACCCGCCAGGATTCGAACCCACGGCCCACAAGCCTATGACTGTGACCGGGGAACGCTAACCGCTGGACCACCAGGATGCTAAAAGCAGTCCTAGACTTTGTTATATTTCACACAAAGCCTGTTCAACGAGCTTATGGCGCAGTTTCCCATTGAGGTTCACGGCGCCATCAGCTCGATGTACAGGCTTTGTGTGAAATATAACAGAGTCTAGAACTGCTTTTAGTGTCCTTGTGGCCTAGCCGGTAAGCGTTCCCTAGTCACACCCAGTAGGTCGAGGGTTCGATTCCTTGCTGGTGAGGTCGTTGATTATATGTTCAAAGTCCGCGTGTTAAATGGACTAAAAATGAAGTATATATATGTACCTCGCGTTTCATACCAGCTGGATTCGGTAAAATGCTACTGACACCACATAAGTGGCACGGGCAGTTTCCCATTGAGGTTCACGGCGCCATCAGCTCGATGAACAGGCTTTGTGTGAAATATAACAGAGTCTAGAACTGCTTTTAGTGTCCTTGTGGCCTAGCCGGTAAGCGTTCCCTAGTCACACCCACTAGGTCGAGGGTTCGATTCCTTGCTGGTGAGGTCGTTGATTATATGTTCAAAGTCCGCGTGTTAAATGGACTAAAAATGAAGTATATATATGTACCTCGCGTTTCATACCAGCTGGATTCGGTAAAATGCTACTGACACCACATAAGTGGCACGGGCAGTTTCCCATTGAGGTTCACGGCGCCATCAGCTCGATGAACAGGCTTTGTGTGAAATATAACAGAGTCTAGAACTGCTTTTAGTGTCCTTGTGGCCTAGCCGGTAAGCGTTCCCTAGTCACACCCAGTAGGTCGAGGGTTCGATTCCTTGCTGGTGAGGTCGTTGATTATATGTTCAAAGTCCGCGAGTTAAATGGACTAAAAATGAAGTATATATATGTACCTCGCGTTTCATACCAGCTGGATTCGGTAAAATGCTACTGACACCACATAAGTGGCACGGGCAGTTTCCCATTGAGGTTCACGGCGCCATCAGCTCGATGAACAGGCTTTGTGTGAAATATAACAGAGTCTAGAACTGCTTTTAGTGTCCTTGTGGCCTAGCCGGTAAGCGTTCCCTAGTCACACCCAGTAGGTCGAGGGTTCGATTCCTTGCTGGTGAGGTCGTTGATTATATATATATATATATATATATATATATTAGCGGGAGAGAAAAGGAGAGAAGAGAAGACAGAAATGCTGCGTTTAGCACGTTAAAGGGGTGAGATGCAGTCCTTAGAACAAATTTTTAGGGGGGTCGTATGTATGGTTTTCTCAGCACATGAGGACAGTGCTGTCTTTTTTTAGGGGGGTCGATTGTAATATTCAGAAATTTCAGAGTAATTTCGAATGCCCCGCCATTGGCAATACTGAGCGTTCAAGGTCGTCGGAGGGAAGAGAGCGCTCCCTGTACATAGCGAGAGGTTGTGGAACTAGGCCTAAGTGATATTAAATGTAATTTGCCGAATTAATAATGATGCGATTCATGACGTTAAGGGACTAATATTGAATTTGAAATTATTATAAATCGTTTATCAGTCTGAATAATGTTACGGGTGTCCCAAGGAGTGATTAGTTAGGCGGAAACTATGTCACGTAGGCCTAAGCTAACGCCTTGAGAGGACGCGACGCTGGCTCTCCCTCAGTCACGTGGAGGCATTCGGTCTAGCAAGACGTCTCTGCGCGTCCGTCACAGAAATAGTCACCTGGCCTAGTCACCTGTGCTGCGCTATTGCAGTATAACAAGTAAGTCTCATTCGATCTCAGACAGGGTTAGATAGGGCAGTGGTAAAGTAAACTAGAGCTAACAGTGAGTTCATTTCAGGGTTTCCGTCAGAACCCACTTGACCGGAGTTGACCGGAGTTTGACTGCGAGAGATTGACTGCCGTTTGAGACTGCCGTTGATGATTGAGGGTGGCGATTGTCGCCATTGGACCGATCAGTGTAGGCCTGTCACTGTTTAGCGGGGTAACAAAGGATCTCTTGAGGGTATCTAGCCGTCTGGGTGCCCAGCTGACGACGGGACGATCGTGGGTCAGCAGCTCTACTCTCCCTCGGCTCACAACACCACATGTCTCGAGCAGCTTAGTGAAACCCTCTTGCTAACGGGAAGCTAAAGCTTCTCTCAACTGTACAAGGCCTGATTGGCTCACTCCCTTCCGCTTTATGGACGCACTGAGATCATGAGTCTAGGACTCTAGGAGATACCTAGAGGAACATTTTATCTCCCTTATTACGGGTGTATGTTGAGTTGGGTGGAGCATGGTTCACGGGTATTGGTGGACCCAGTAACATATTAATAATAGTGAAAATATTTGGGTGTAGTTAATACCATTTCTCAGTCACTGATATTATCTTGACGTGTGTAGTTAAATATTTCTTAAATAATTTTGATAGTAGTGTTTTTTGAATGTTTGTGTCATTAAGTGGAACCAGAGTGATACTGTGATTTGATTCTTTTAATGCATCTAATTTTTCTTCATATTTCTGATCTCAGGTATAACCTTTGTTCCCCAGAGTAGTGGTTAAGTTAGGTTAGGAAGTGTGCATCTGTTGGGGTGATATAATTTTGTTGAGAGCCCTTAAGGCCTATTCATTGTAGAGTATTTAATTTCTTATTTTTTATTACCATTTCCTCAGTGACTGATATTATTTTGTTGAACGCCCTTAAGGCCTATTCAGTGTAGAGTATTTAATTTCTTATTTTTAATACCATTTCCTAAGTGACTGATATTATGTTGTGAAAGCCCTTAAGGCCTGTTTCATGTGTGCAAGCAACATTTCTTAATACTTCAAATTTATTGTTGCCTGAGTTTCTATTAATTTCTATATCATGTACAACTTATATTTCCCAGAGTAGTGTTTTAAGTTCAAGTTTAGAGGTGCGCATATTGGTGTACCATTATTTGATTGTGTTTGTAGTGTTGGAGGGAATATAAGTGTCTAAATTTTACAGTGTGTCTCATTCATCCCAGTCACAGACGCTATCCTTCCATGGGTCACGGACAATTCATTTTGTTTAGTAGATTTAAGTGTTCTTGTGCTGGTTCGGGATTTTTCTCAAAGGGGCGCTTCCACTGCCATTACCATCTTATAATCTTTAATCAACCCCAAGTCAAGTGAGAAAATAAAGTCCAGTAAATTCCGACCGGTTACATATATATATATATATTTATATGTAATGATTTAATATCAGACCAGAGCTTACAGCCCAGAATTACATCACACATAACAGCAAGTACAGTACAGACCGCGTGGTACCCTAACACCACAGGTTGACACACCGCAGGTCAAGACCTGACCCTGGCCCAAGTACTTGCGTAACCATACGACATAACCGTGTTAAGGAAACCACAGCTGGCCAAGACCCACCCGGGCGGTAATAATTACAAAACACTATTGTCCTGCGACATGACCTCACCTGGACAAACACCTGTCCAGACCTGACCCAAGGGATATCAAGGGCCCGCTGAGCGGCCAGCACCCCTGTTACCCAACCCAACAACCCGGTCAAGACACACCCACTTGAGTAGGAGAGGTCACCTCCCCGTTTCGTCCAATATATAGGGGCTGGAGCTCCTCTCCCCGAGGAGAGTGTGTCTTGTAACCAGGAAGGGCCAGCTACTACGTCCCCAGTCCCGCTCGAGAGAAGCCCGCCACTAAGTGTAACGAAGTCTCAGCCGGGTCCATCGACAGAGTGCTGTCAACTCAACGTGTAACAGTAAGTGCTGGCTGTGTAGACCGTAGAAGTGCGGTGATCCCGAACCTCCCCAACGATCAACTTAGTGAAGTGCCCATTCTAATTGTGAGGTTAGGTCATACGAGAATACCATAGTCTATCATAAATTGTGTATGAACCCCCCCCCCCCCATTAATTCCCCCTATTGAATTAGTAAAATAAAGCTGTAACACGCATTGGTGTTTTATATACTACACTTGTACTGTGCCTGTGTTTATATACAGTGTTAACATCACACCCTCGAGAAACAAAAGAACATAAGAACATAAGAAAATATGGAGTCTGCAATAGGCCGGTTGGCCTGTGCATGGCAGCTCCTGTCGAGAGTTACTACCACTCTCTATCATCCATGAATCTATCTAGCCTCCTTTTGAAACTTTCCAGAGTTCCCGCACTTACTACAAAGTTGCTAAGCTTGTTCCACTCGTCCACCACCCTATTTGTGAACCAGTTTCTTCCTATCTCCCTCCTAAACCTAAACTTATCCAACTTGAATCCGTTGCTCCGAGTCCTACCCTGCTCGGATATTATAAAAACTTTATCTATATCCCCTTTATTGATTCCTTTCACCCACTTAAATACTTCTATCATATCTCCCCGCACTCTTCGTCCTTCTAGGGAATGCAAGTTAAGTTTCTTTAACCTATCCTGATATGGAAGGTTTCTAAGTCCTGGAATCATTTTTATCATTCTTCGCTGCACCGACTCAAGTGAATTTATATCCATTCTGTAATAGGAGCACCAGAACTGAACCGCATAATCGAGGTGCGGCCTAACTAGCGCAAGATATAGTTGCAATAAGACCTCTGCACTCTTGTTACTGACACTTCTAGATATAAAACCCAATACTCTGTTTGCCTTATTTCGAACATTAACGCACTGTTTTCTAGGCCGTAGGTCCAGGCTTACAAGTACCCCGAGGTCTCTTTCACAAGTCGACTTCTCTAGGTTGATGTTGTTCAGGCTGTATACATTATAAGTATTTGTTCTTCCAATATTAAGTACGTTGCACTTGCTGGTGTTGAATTTCATTTGCCATTTTTCAGACCACCCCTGCAGTTTATTTAGATCCTCCTGTAATGCATTTGCATCCTGCCCTGAATTAATTTGCCGCCCTATTTTGGTGTCATCCACAAACTTGCTTATGTCACTGCTGATCCCAGTATCTAAATCGTTTATGTAGATTATGAACAAGAGTGGGCATAGTACTGACCCCTGGGGAACCCCACTGGTTACACGGCCCCACTCAGATTTAACACCATCTACGCTGACCCTCTGCGTTCTATCGGTGAGCCATGATTTTATCCAATTTAAAACTTTCCCCTCGATACCATGAGCCTTAATTTTTCTCAGAAGCCTCTGATGCGGTACTCTGTCAAATGCTTTGCTAAAGTCTAAGACACGCTACCATTTCCTCTCGCTATAATGCTCTACTACTTAAACTCCTAGCTTACTTCTTCATGTGAGATTTTGTCTCATTACATATATATATATATATATAAAATATAATATATATTATATATATATACATATATATTAATATATATTACATATATATGTATATATATATAAAATTTAATATATACTTACATACAATCAACACCTCAACCCGTCAGGATTCGAACCCACGACCCACGGGCCCAAGACTGTGACCGGGTAACGCTAACCGCTAGACCACCAGGATACTGAAAGCATTCCTAGACTTTGTTATATTTCACACAAAGCCTGTTCAACGAGCTTAAGGCGCCGTGAACCTCTAATGGGGACTACCTGTATCACTTAGGTGGTCAGAGTAACGTTTTACCAAATCCGTCTTCGAAACACGAGGATCCATATTGTTTTCATTAGCCCAATAAGGCATGCGGACTTCTACATACACTCAACACCTCAACTCGCCAGAATTCGAACCCACGGCCCACGAGCCCATGACTGTGACCGGGGAACGCTAACCGCTAGACCACCAGGATACTAAAAGCAGTCCTAGACTTTGTTATATTTCACACAAAGCCTGTTCAACGAGCTTAAGGCGCAGTGAACCTGACCCAACCTTCTCACCTGGCTACAAATCTTCTTAATTACAAAATTGTCCAATTTGTACATACCATTACTAATATTCATGTTAACGGATTCGGTATGTTTAATGAGACTAAATTCTACGATGTTCCTACTGCCAAAAAATTCAGGGCTGCAAATTTTCAAAGCACGTAAAAAAATTGTTGAAAATACTGACTGTTTGACTCTATTATGGTGGGCAGAATAATAATGAATGTATGAACACACATTAGTAGGTTTTCTATAAATACTGAACTTAAAGGTGTTACCTATTCTGTGGATCAGACAGTCCAGGAAAGGCAATTTACAGTCATGCTCTAATTCCACAGTGAATTTGATCGAGGGGGCTAAGTTATTAAGTTGTGGCAGGAAAGCTTTTAGGTCCTCATTACTTGGCCAGAAACGTAATACATCATCTACATATCTAAACCAGACTGCTGAAGGTGGTAAGATATTAATTAATAGTATCTTTTCAAAGAATTCCAAATATAGGTTGCTTAATACAGGTGAGAGTGGATTACCCATTGCCATACCAAAATTTTTAGCATAATATTCTCCATTGAATTCAAATTTACAATCCTTAATACATAGTTTGATGAGTTCAGCATATACCTGGATCAGGCGCACCTACAGTGATTTATTTGCATTATTTTGCATTTTTAGTCCATTTAACACGCGGACTTTGAACATACAATCAACGACCTCACCAGCAAGGAATCGAACCCTCGACCTACTGGGTGTGACTAGGGAGCGCTTACCGGCTAGGCCACAAGGACACTAAAAGCAGTTCTAGACTCTGTTATATTTCACACAAAGCCTGTTCATCGAGCTGATGGCGCCGTGAACCTCAATGGGAAACTGCCCGTGCTTTTAGTGTCCTTGTGGCCTAGCCGGTAAGCGCTCCCTAGTCACACCCAGTAGGTCGAGGGTTCGATTCCTTGCTGGTGAGGTCGTTGATTGTATGTTCAAAGTCCGCGTGTTAAATGGACTAAAAATGAAGTATATATATGTACCTCGCGTTTCATACCAGCTGGATTCGGTAAAATGCTACTGACACCACATACGAGGCACGGGCAGTTTCCCATTGAGGTTCACGGCGCCATCAGCTCGATGAACAGGCTTTGTGTGAAATATAACAGAGTCTAGAACTGCTTTTAGTGTCCTTGTGGCCTAGCCGGTAAGCGCTCCCTAGTCACACCCAGTAGGTCGAGGGTTCGATTCCTTGCTGGTGAGGTCGTTGATTGTATATATCAGGTCACCCTGTATATTTAAGCCTCTCTCTGTTCATGTAATCCAGTTGCCTTTGAAGATGTCTTGAATAAAGACGAAAGCTATGGTGCTCTGTTGTTTCCCTTTTCCCGTGTGATTTTATCAAGATTTACCTTATCCACGTTTTCATTGTGGATCTTCATGATATATATATATATATCTATATATATATATTTATATATATATATATATATATATATATATATATATATATATATATATATATATATCATGAAGATCCACAATGAAAACGTGGATAAGATAAATCTTGATAAAATCACACGGGAAAAGGGAAACAACAGAGCACCATAGCTTTCGTCATTATTCAAGACATCTTCAAAGGCAACTGGATTACATGAACAGAGAGAGGCTTAAATATACAGGGTGACCTTATTAAACATGAGGTTAGGTCATAATGATGTCATCCACTAATCCCCACAGCAACACACACGTAGAGGAGCTAAAGAGAAGGGGGCGACGTGACTAGTCAGGTGTCAGGTAAAAAATAAGGGACCCACTAAATAACTATCCTACATCTAGATCAAAGGTTTTCAAAGCATTTTTAACCTTGGGGCCACTGACAAATAAATTTATGTAACATATTATCAGTTTTGAACTGACCATCACTAATGTTTATTGATTAAAATTTCCTAATCAAACTAGCTTCAACCAGAAGTCTTTCTGTGACACAAGATGATTTGAATACTTCTAAGCTTTTTTCCCAAGCAATGGGATGATTATTATTCCTAACACGAACGAACAGGGCACTGCTTTCAGATGCTGTTCGGATATTGTACTTATGTTAACATAAGAACATAAGAATGGAGGAAACTGCAGCTGGCCTATTGGCCCATACTGGGCAGTCCCGTTTACACCAAACCCCTATTGCTCATATAAGCATCCAACCTATGTTTGAAAATATTCAGCATCTTCGAGTTAATGATGACATTTGGTAACTTGTTCCATTCATCCACTACTCTGGTTCCAAACCAGTGTTTACCTATTTCCCGCCTAAATCTAAATTTGTCTAATTTAAAACTAGTGTTACGAGTTCGCTCCTGGTTGAATAGTTTGAGTACCTATGTAATGTCCCCTTTGTTTAGCCCTGCCTTCCACTTCTACACCTCTATCAGGTCGCCCCTCGCTCTAGGTCTCTCGAGGGAGTGCAAATTAAGATGCTTTAACCTGTCTCTATACTCAAGGTTCCTAATGCCCGGGATTAGTCTTGTCATTCTCCTCTGAATTCTCTCCAAGGATTCTATATCCATTCTGTAATACGGTGACCAGAACTGAACTGCGTAATCCAGGTGTGGTCTCAGAAGAGCAAGATACAGTTTTAGGATGACCTCGCTAGTCTTGTAACTAACACTCCTTTGTATGATCCCAAGTACTTTATTAGCCTTGTTACGAGCAAAAGCACATTGTTTACTTGGCTTAAGGATCCTACTTATCATTACTCCTAAATCTCTCTCGCAGTCGGATTTCTCTATGGCATCGTTGTTCATCTGGTTACCCTGTTTACATCTCCTATACTGAGTACTTTACATTTGTTCACGTTAAATTTCATCTGCCATTTTTCAGACCATTCGAAAAATTTGTTTAGATCTTCCTGTAGTTTTGCAGAGTCCTCGTCAGATTTAATAACACGTCCTATTTTAGTGTCATCAGCAAATTGACTTATGTTGCTGTCTATGCCGATATCTATGTCGTTTATGTATATAATAAATAATAATGGTCCAAGAACTGAGCCTTGGGGAACTCACTTGTGACGTTGCTCCAATGGGACTTAGTGCCGTTAATGCTCACTCGCTGTTTCCTGTCCTGTAACCACGCCCTAATCCATCTAAGGATGTTACCTTTGATGCCATGAGCTTCTACCTTTCTAATTAGTCTTTCGTGGGGGACTCTGTCGAAGGCTTTGCCAAAGTAGAGATATACCACATCATAATTGTGCCCCTCGTCCACCGATTCGAAAACTGATGAAAAGAATGTTAGTAGATTAGTTAGACAAGAACGTCCGCTTGTGAAGCCATGCTGGGAATCATTGATCAATCGGTGCTTCTCCAGGTGATTTCGAATAGTGTTTGAAATGATTGCTTCCAGTAATTTGCCTACTATTGATGTTTGACTGATTGGGCGGTAGTTAGAGGATTGTGATCTATCCCCCTTCTTGAAAATCGGTATTACATTCGCTATCCTTCAGGATTCTGGTACTACACCTGTTTTTAAGGACATGTTAAACAACTTTGCTAAGGGCATACTAAGCTCTTCCTTACATTCCTTTAATACTCTGGCAAATATCTCATCGGGACCAGGTGACTTAGTAGGCTTTAGTTTGTCTATTTGCTTACTAACATCGTTACTAGTCACTACTATCTCGCTTAATTTGTTTTCTTCACTATCTCTGAATAGAGTCGGTGCCTCGGGTATCATGTATGCATTGTTTTTCCTGTCTGTCCTACATAATTACAGTAACATTTGCTACATGGAATATAATAAACACTTCCATTTACATTCAAACTTGGGCTATTTCTTATTAACATATTGGTAATGGTTGAGTCATACTTGAAAACTACATTAATATTTAGTAGCTTGAGGGATCGAACTAACGGGACAAATTCATTACGATAAGGCAGTCAAAATATTCTTAAGTGTAGGAATTTGCCTGGTTTGAGAGGAATGAAAGGATTTTTTAGCCCTTTTAAAACAACGATCAACAAACACAGAAGGGTACCCAAGTTTTTGTGCAATGGAACGAATGTGTTTCAATTCATCATCAATAAATTCAGAGTCACAAATACGCAGACATCTTAAGAACATAGCAGAAAAACTGACATTTTGGTAGACTCCAGGTGATTCGATAGACAGTTTCATCCCCTTCTTGCTGGAGTCGAGTACCACAGGTTTGTACGGTGACCTAGCGGACTGAGGCAGGATTACCTCTGTCGCTCTCACTCTCAAGTAACGTGAAAGGGAATCAACATTCTCTGCATGCAGTTGAGTGAACTCTTATATGGAGAGGTGTAAGCTTGACGGCTTGTGGGTACTATTAAATAGAGTACTGTAAGTATTGGCTTCTGAGCAACTGTCCTGATTCTCTATTAAGTAACCTCCATTTTCATGAATTATGGGCACATGGTGGTTGATCCTACACTTTAGACGTGGGGGGTAAGGGATTTATTTGGTGTTATGCATGTGGCGTATTGGCTTAAATGGTGTAGATGGAAGGTGTTCACATCTTAGCTGGTGTTGCTGTGCACTGTTATGGGTATCATGAAGGAAGCACCTATGACTTATGAGTACAGAAGTAAAGTACATAAAATCAGCTAGTGAGCCGTCCCACTGCCAAGTCATGAGTTGCTCCTCGTCGGCCACAACACTAGTCCGCATATAATTTTATGTCTTATGTATTTGCATGCTAATGGGGCTTTGATGATGTGGTATATCTTGACTTTAGCAAAGCCTTCGAGAGAGTCCTTCCCGAAAGACTAATAAGAAAAGTAGAGGCTCATTGCATTGGAGGAGATATTCTAAAATTGATTAGGGCGTGGTTACAGGACAGGAAACATCGAGTGAGCATTAACGGCAGTAAATCCGATTGGAGTAACGTCACTAGTGGAGTACCTCAAGGATCAGTACTTGGGTTCATACAAAGGAGTGATAGTTACAAGACTAGGGAGGTCATCCTAAAACTATATCTTGCACTTGTTAGACCTCACTTGGATTACGCAGTTCAATTCTGGTCACCTTACTTCTGCATTGATATAGAATCCGTAGAAAGAATTCAGAGGAGAATGACAAGACTAATCCCAGGCTTTAGGAACCTTGAGTACAGACAGGTAAAAGCATCTTAATTTGCACTCCCTCGAGAGACGTAGAGTGAGGGGCGATATGATCGAGGTGTATAAATGGAAGTCAGGGCTAAACCAAATTGACATTACAAAGGTACTCAAACTATCCAACCAGGAACGAACTCGTAACAATGGTTTTAAATTAAACAAATTTAGGTTTAGGCGTGAAATAGGTGAACATTGGTTTGGAAATAGAGTAGTGGAAGAGTGGAACAAGTTACCAAACATCATCATTAACTCGAATCACTGGATAGCATCTTCGTGCTGTTGAGTAATATAACCTTTTCCTTTCCTATTTATTGTTTTTTTTTATTCCTATTTTTCCGCCCCCCCCCCCCCCCCCCAGGCCCCGTGTGGGCCAATAGCCCCGCTGCAGTTTCCCCCATTCATTTGTTCTTATGTTCTTACCCGTAATATTTTATGATCATCTTAAGAGCATAAGAAAATAAAGAGTCTGCAATAGGCCGGTTGTCCGGTGCCTGGCAGCTCCTGTCGAGAGTTACAAGCACTCTCTATCATCCATGAATCTATCTAGCCTCCTTTTAAAACTTTCCAGCATTCCAGCACTTACTACAAAGTTGTTAAGCTTGTTCCACTCGTCTACCACCCTATTTGTGAACCAGTTCCTTCCTATCTCCCTCCTAAACCTATACTTAAATACTTCTGTCATATCTCCCCGCACTCTTCGCCTTTCTGGGGAATACAAGTTTAGTTTCTTTAATCTAACTTGATACGGAAGGTTTCTAGGTCCCGGAATCATTTTCGTCATTCTTCGCTGCACCGACTCCAGTGAATTGATATCCATTCTATAATAAGTGCACCAGAACTGAACAGCATAATCAAGGTGCGGCCTGACTAGCGCAAGATATAGTTGCAATAAGACCTCTGCACTTTTATTACTTACACTTCTAGGACCAGAAGGATAATTCATCATATTTCTGCAACACCTGTATTTTTCTGAGATATCTTTAGTTAGTCATCAAGACTGGAGTGTCTTTCAAATATTGCATCTACTGTCTGATGTATATTGGCAACACTGATGTCTCAGTTTTCAGTACAGTGTGAAAATCTTGAGGGAAAGGATACACTCAGTTTCATCTATTATTCAATCAAAATTTTTTTGGTAAGTAGTACTTATATCCAACCCATATTTGTATATAGTATAAATGAATGTTCTAACTGTCCTCTAAAGTCAAGAAAATCTTTGAAAGTAATTTTGCTCAAATATAGCATGCTCTAAAAGTTTGGTCCTAAAATAAGGACCATGGTCACTAGGCAAGAGCCCAGTTGAGATTTTTGAACTTTTCCTTGACGAGGATTTACTAAGTGAAATTTGCAGAGAATCTGTCACTCATTCCACACAGAAAAATGTACATGATTTTAGTCTGTCAACAAACTGTCTGAGAAATTTCATTGGAATCCTACTTTTTTCAGGATACCACAGACTACCAAGTGAACGGCATTATTGGAGTGTGTCTGAAGACCTTGAAACTCCGATTATTCGAACAACAATGCCAAGAAACAGATTTCTAAGCATCAAAAGGTTTCTTCATTTTGTTGACAATGAAAACGCAGAAAACTACAAAGATGATAAATGTGGTGGATGCAATCCTAGACAAGGTTCTTCAAACTCCAGAGCACGAGCAGTAGATATATTCAATAAGTGGTACAAGACTTGGCGTGATAGCCGACCGATACAGAGGCGGGCACAAGGGACCCCGGGCCGTGTGTAGGCCGAGGCTGATCTGAGGGGAGTTGTCTAGCTGGGCAAGGAGAGTTGCTAGACATCACTAGGACAATCAATGAGGTCTTCTAATTACTCGACTAGCGCGGTACAGACATAGTATATCGGGACATAGTAAGTGAACATAGGCATTAGACATAAGCATAGATATCAGACATGCTATGATAATATGGTAATACAGACATGTGAATAAATGGTGCACTGAATGGTAACAGAGTCCTGCCGTCAGGCGTGTTCACATATCTTGGTACCCACACATCTATACAATAAAGGATTCAAAATTAGACCTCTAGCTGATGCTCTGAATCAGAAGTTCAAGCAGTTTGGAATATTCTCTAAGAGACTGTCAGTAGATGAACAGATAGTAAGATACTATGGAAGAAGCTCTCTAAAACAATTTATAAGAGGTAAGCCAATAAGATTTGGTTTCAAGCAGTGGGTGCTATGTTGTGCCACTAGTGGCTATTGTTTTGGAATGGATTTATATCAAGGAAAGCAAAAAAATCCTACTTCCAATACCAAGAACGATGACAGTCTAGGTTCAAGTGGTTTTATCAATGACCAATCACTTAGAGAACCCCAATGATCATGAAATTTATGTTGATAACTTTTTCTCAAGTTATAAACTATTTGTACAAATGAAATCCTTAGGAATCAGAATCACGGGTACAGTACTTTCAAACAGAACATCCAGATGTCCCCTGAAGGATGACAAATCCCTGAAAAAGGAAAATCGTGGATCCTATGACTACAAATTTGAAGAAAAGGAAGAACTCTTTTTTTTTAAATGGCATGACAACAGCGTTTTCACAATTGCAAGCAATCATCAGTCTGCCACCCCTGTTGGAAATGCTAAAAGATGGTCAACAAGCCATGAAAAGGAAATATTTGTTCCTCAGCCATTTCTCATATCCCAGTAAAACAAATATATGGGAGGAGTGGACCACTTAGACTGGCTTATCCAAAGGTATCGCATCTCTGTTAGATCTAAGAAGTGGTACTTTAGTCTATTCACAAATTTCCTTGATACTGTAATGGTTAATTCTTGGATTGTATATTGTTTTGCAAATGGAAATACTTTGACATTACTAGATTTCAAGAGGTCAGTTACAAAAGCTTATTTGCAGTTATCCTCAGATTCTGATCCCAAAAATTCTGGACGGCCAAAGGTATTTTCTTCAAAAGTAATACCAGAAATTAGATTTTCTACTACTGGACATATTCTTGATAGAACAGAGGGAGGGAAACAAAGAAAATGTGCCTTTTGCAAAAAAAAAGTTTCAAAACAATGTGTAAAATGTGATGTTGGTCTTCATATGGGTGAATGTTTCAACAAATGGCATTCGAAGTAATCTGTATTTAGATTGTTCAGAAAAAAAAATTACTTTTTATTCTTTTTTTCAAGTAATATGCATTTCATTTGGTTTAATAAATAAATAAAAGAGTGCTTTTTTATTTTTATTTTCCTTTTTGAAATCAAGTATTCAACTTTAAAAAACCTGTTTTTTGAACAAAAGTACCCCATATGCCCATGGTCCTAAAAAAAGGACCAAACTAAAAAGGTATTTTTTTCTTAGAATATTGGAAAAAATTTTTTTTATATATTTAGTATCAAATAAAGTTGTATAAAAAAAATGATTTTTGGTAATAAATTAAAGAAAAACAATTTGGGCACTAATAGGTTAACGCATTGTTTTCTAGGATGCAGGTCTGAGCTTACAAGTACCCTTAAGTCTCTTTCACAAGTCGACTTCTCTAGGTTGATGTTTTTAAGGCTGTATACGTTGACAGTATTTGTTCTTCCAATATTAAGTATGCTGTACTTGTTCGTGTTGAATATCATTTGCCATTTTTCTGACTTTTCTGCATTATATTTAAATCCTCCTGTAGTGCATTTGCATTCTGCCCTGAATTAATCTGCCGACTAGTGAGGTATTGTTTGCATATGGAAGTCTGGATGCTATATGGACTGATGAGATATATATGTAGTCTCGTGTTTCCTAGCTGGATTCGGTAAAATGCTACTCCGACCACATAGTTGGCACGGGCAATTCCCAATGGAAATTTCCGGCACTTAACAAGCACTATGAACAGGCTTTGTGTGGAATAAAACAAAGCCTAGGATTGCGTTTGTTGTCCTTGTGGCGCGGTGATAGCAATCCCTGTTCACACGCAGAGGTCCAGGGTTCGATTCCCGACTTGTGAGATATTGTTTGTATATGGAAGTTCGCATGCTATATGGACTGATATATATATATATATATATATATATATATATATATATATATATATACAGGTATATATATATGTATATATTCCTGCGTGTATGTTGGTATGCATACTCAATTTGGTGGTTGGGTTTAATGCTAGCGTTTTTAAATGTTTTGAACGTAAAGTGTACTGACATATTGTAAGATGATATTGTATCTAATGTTGTTGCTATATAATGTTATTGTTTCTAATATTGTTGTTATATGATGCTCTATGTAATATAATGAATTAAGGCCTTTTTTTTAAAGTTGTGTAGAGGGCGAGCCAAATTAAGTTCCACACTAAATAGTGGTGGGTTTGAGATCCCTCAGTCGGGCTGCTAGTGAGGAGTCAGACGAGGCTGGGACTCCCAACAAAGCAGACATACATTTGCTGAGCTCGGGGAACATTTACTCAGGTGTTGTATGTCAGTACTGCTCTAGTGATTTATATTAGGTGACCATTGGTTGTGTAATTGTGTTATAATGTGTATTGCGAGTTTAAGGATTGGATTATTGTAACTGTAGCTTTGTTAGGAAGAGTCGAACCAGAAATGTGAATGATCAAGGTCCAGGTTATGATATACCATACACTAGTTTATTTTATCTTTAATTGATCATCTGTTTGGTAAGGCACCACTGACATTTTTATTCATAGTTAATTCACTTTATTTATTATAAGCGTAAGGTAAATCTTGAAATGTGAACCCAAACCCCTCCCTCTAAAGCAGTCAACGAACCTGCTCATTTTTTTTTTTTTTTTACATCACGAAGATGCCGTAAACCAGCTTCTTAAAGTGAGGCAGATTGTATAAGCATGGAGACACAGAAGAAGGCAGAGCATTCCACAGTTTGGCTGTGTGAGGAAAGAAGGATGTACTATGACGGGTTGTTTTAGTGTGACCGACATCCACAGAGAAACGGTGGGCACCACGGCAAGACGTGTGTTACGAGCCCACGGCCCTGCCGGCGGTACACAGGATGCCATATCCACAGAACATTGCCCATTAAAAATACCTGTAAAAGAGAGAGAGAGAGTGAAGCAACATTGCAGCTGAGAGAAAAGGAAGAAAAATTTTTACCTTTGCTCCCAGAATCTTACAAGTACTGATATATGAAGTTAGCCATTCCCATGTCCATATTCCATACTGTAATATACATTTTAGCCATTAAACTATTAAAATGTTATATGATTTCACAAGACCCTAAAAAAGCTGCACTTAATTAATGAGGTCTTTATCGAATTTCAACTGAACCCATAAGCATTTTAGTAGCTCCGTGTACCATTTGGCCCTCCTGTGCACCACTGTAATACATGGCATAACAGACTTGGGGGCCTGTCTGGGATAATTTGCAATTGAGCTGATATTAGTGTGTTGATGAAAAGTGTTGGCAACGAATGTCAGACGATTAAGAGTCTTTTGAAGAATATTCCATTATATGTCTGTGTTATATGAAGTTCCCAGGTTTCCACTGAGTTCAACTTGTATTTCTGTTACTAATTATTTGTAAGCAATTTTGAATATGGCATCTTTTAATTTAGATGAATTTAAAGTTAAACTTTCTGTGGCGAGCTCAGAATCTGGCGACCTTAGACAGATTGATTAGATTAACTTACCATTGGAATTGGAACTTCTTGAAGGAAATTATAGATTAAGAATACAGTGATTGAGGGACTAGTTGAGGGAAATGTTGTAAATGGGTCAGCCTTGAGGCTTTGTGAGTCTGATCCAAACAATGATCCACTTGGGGTAATGGAGATAGAGCCTGAGAGAGAGAAATTAATGGACAGTGAGAAGGAAAGGGCATACAAACTTGAGCTATTAAGAAGGCCGAACGACATTGCTGGAGAGGCCAACCATTCCCAGTTTTGATGTGACGGTAAGTTTTGAAGTCGGTAAGTTTGTTCCCAGTTTTGATGGTGACCCAGAGGAGTTTTTTTCTCCAATTTGAATACGTTGCCATGACTTTGGAGTGACCTAAAAATTATTGGCCCTTATTGGTTCAATGGGTGTTGAAAGGAAGGGCCTGCTCTACTTACCTTGTTTTGCCCATTTCTCAACGAAATAATAATATAGCTGTGAAAAACTCTATCCTCAAATTCTACTAGCAAACTTCAGAGTATATCTAATCAAATTCAATGTTTTATAGAGTATGCTCATAAGCTCACTAACTTGTGTAACAGATGGTTGTCAGCCAGTGGAGTAATAACTTATAAGGAACTTTGTGAATTAATTACACTAGAGCATTATATGAGAGGTGTATCCCCTGACATTTGCATGTCTTTGTGTGAGAAGGAAGTTGGAGCATTAGAGAGAGCTGCTACTTTGGCAGAAACTTGCAATCAATCTTATTCATAAATACAAGAGGAAAGTATGTGATAAGCCTGCCGCAGTCCCTGCCATATCTCAAAATCTGGGTGGCAAGTGTAAGGGCGGTAACGAGCGGGATGGTTGTCCGCGGCCTCACTAGGGGGGTGGGGTAGACGGAGGTGAGAAGGTCGCTGCTGCCTCGTCACACATCAGACACTACCCAGCCGTCAACACAGCTGTACTCGCACCCCGCTGTTCAATCCAACTCTGGTTGTGTACTCATCTGAGGCTCCTTGGGCTCGTGGGCTGATTCCCCAGTCCTTCACTATTCGGCTGTCAATCTCCGGACACCTACTCCAGCTACTACCGCGGCTGCCACGTCATCGCCACTTCCTCCACGCTCTATCCACCGTCCGTGCCCTGGCGTCTCACCTGTGTGGCAAGACATCGCCCACCAACGCCGGCGCCGAGTGAGGAAACTGCCCTGGACCTTCCCCCTGAGAGCCGACCACCGCGTCAATGGAACATTCCACCGGGCTGCAGCCGTAGGAAATATCTGTACTTTGTTTGTCTCTCATAATTGTTTAACTCCCGTAATTGTTTGACTCCCGTAATCGTTTGACTCCCGTATTTGTTTATTTAATATTTGTGTGAGTGGTGTCAATTATTGTGATTATTTTCGTAGTAAAGAGATGTTAATCTCTAACGGTTGTTTGTTTCCCCTTGGAAACCCATGGTTCTTGACTTTCCTTTTATAAGATCCTGATTAGGCTGGCAAGGGATTTATATCCCAAAGTCCAGGCCTTTACAGCAAGCAAGTGTCTGATAACCAGGAAAATTATCTTAGCAGGAGTTCTGGGTTTGCAGGCAATAATGGTCCTGGTGGTTATGAGTCCATCCCTGAGCAGATTACATATTGTTACTATTGCAAGAAACCTGGCCTCTATGTGGTAAATTGCCCAAAGTTTCAGGCTATGGAGCACCCTAGGTTGGACTTTAGGCCAGTTACTAATCTTGCATATGCCCCAGCAGTTTCTAATGACCCATTTGTCTTTGCAGAACCAAGATGCAAGAATTCCATGTTACCGATCCAATCATTCCAGTTTAGTGGGTCAGTATATGTAGAAAAAGATAGTGCCCCGGTCCCTGTAAGTATCCTACGAGATACCGGTGTGTCACACAGTATTGTGGTGAAAAGTTCAATCCCACGTGTGAAGGAGGCTTATGCAGGAGAACAAGTTTTGTTGCAAGGGGTTAGCGGGAACATTGTTGTTCTGTTGTGTAGACTACTGTATACCTTAAAACAGACCTCATATCTCGACCAGATCAAACTATGACTGGGTGTAAAGTCCGTTGAGTCTAGGGAAATAAATGGTGTCTGTCACCCGTGAAATGTTGGTTGAGGCCCAGGAAGATGATCAGACCTTATCTCTATTGCGGGCCAGAGCAGTTCTGTAGTATGAGAATAAGAGAGCTAACTGAGATTTTGTCTATGCCTCCGACAACCCTAACGTGAACAGCTGCAACTTCTCTTGCATCTTCAATGCTTGCTTTGATAAATGCTTCCCGATCAAGACTAAGTCAGTGAAAACTGTATCCATTTACAAACCCTATATTACAAGCGAAATTAAGATAATGATAAAAGAAAAACACAAATTCCAAAGGAAATTTGCAAAAACACCCATAATTTTCGGTTATGCTTACCGAAGTATCAGACATAGAGTAACTCAGCAGTTAGAAATACCAGACGTAGCTATTATACAAATAAGCTCCAGTCAGCATCAGGCGACGGTAAGAAAACCTGGAATGTCATAAATTCTATTCAGAACAGGAACACTCAGCCTTCGGCCCCCCACTCAGCTTTTATGATAAATGATTCAGTTGTAACCGAACCCTCCCTCATTGCCAACCACTTCAATGAATATTTTATTAATGTTGGCAAAAATCTTGCAGAGAGCATCCCTGATCACCATGAGGAATTTAGAGCCTACCTGCAAAACAGACAGCAAAATGAGCTGTTTTTATCTCCTGTCACAGCAGATGAATTACAGGCCATCATAAAAATGTCCAAAAATGCAGCAGCAGACGAAGACAATATACCAAAGAACATCATTAAGAAAATAGCGCACTTATTACTCCCTGTTCTCCTACACATTTGTAACTCCTCCTTCACGAGTGGTGTCTTTCCGGATAACATGAAAATTGCTAAAGTTCACCCCGCATATAAAAAATTTGGGAACAAAGGTCTCTTCAAGAATTATCGCCCCATATCAGTACTCCCAGCCTTTAGTAAGATACTGGAGAAGCTAGCATGTAGTTGACTAAATTCCTTATGTAATGCCAAAAACATCTTTACAGACTCCCAGTTTGGATTTAGAGCTAGAAGGTCGACAGAGTGCTCTGCTATCCTTTACTAATGACATCTTAATTTCCTTTGATTACAGTCAGTTCACAGTTGGTATATTCTTAGACCTCTCTAAAGCTTTCGATTCTGTCGACCATACCATCCTCCTTTCAAAGCTTGAACATTACAGCGTTTACCTCATATCTGTCCAACAGGATGCAGAATGTCTGCTATAATAATCGGCAATCTGACTCCTCGCCAATCTTGTATGGCGTCCCCCAAGGTTCCATTCTAGGTCCAGACCTGTTTTTGTTGTACATAAGCGACATAGTCCATGCAAGCATACTCATATAATACAACTTATTTGCAGACGATAGTAATCTCTATGCCAGCAACTCAGACCTCCCTTCCTTGATGAGAACTATGAACACTGAATTGACTAAAGTCAGGACCTGGATAATACGTAATAAACTGACCTTGAGAAAACACACTACACGATCTTTCACAGAAGGAAAAACTTACCCCAGACTTGGACCCCCTGTACCTTGGTAATATAGTCCTCAAACGCGAACAAAATACTAAATTCCTCGGAGTTATTGTTGATGAGAAACTTAACTGGAGAAACCACATACAAGCCATTCACAGTAAAGTCAATAAACAGTGATGTATCATGTATTACACTCGACAGTCACTCTCACAGCAATGAAAGATATCTATCATGATCTTGTATACCAACACCTGATGTACTGTCACACACTATGGGGGGCCTCTGGCTCTTCAAAAACACAATCACTGGTTACTTCACAAAAGAGAGTTGTACGGACAATGACCTACTTGAAAAGACAGATCACGCAAACAAAACAATTTGATAAATTGAAAATGTTAAAATTCGAAGATATTAACACCTACTGCTGTGACCTCTTTGTTTACAAATCTACCAATCACTTGCTTCACAATAATTATTTCCAGTTCCGGAATAATCAGAGGTACAACTTAAGGCACCCAGAGCTACTAGGACCACCCCCCATGAGCTCCTCTCAGTCCCAGACCTCCATAAAATATCATGGTGCGAAGGTTTGGAACAATTTACCTCCACCAATCTGAGCAAAGACTACGTTCCCTTCCTTTAAATCATCTCTTAAAAAATATCTATTGTCTAAGTAATAATATTTCTTGTAATACCTACTATATTTAAGTACCTGCTTTTATTGTACCATCAAAACCGTTTTATCGGAAATTATCATGTAAAAAGATAAGGAATTACCATTGTAATAAACATATTTGCCAACTAGACATAATCCTGACAGCTCTGTCTTCTTGTTCAACCTTAATACTGTACAACCCATTTTGTACTGCTCCCCCATTTTACTTATAATTTTCAATTTCACTGTAATTTATGTACAGTATTTGCTTATAATATAAAAAAATATATAAAAAAATTAAATTTTTAAATAAATAAAATAAATAAATATTGAAGTGATAACCGTCGTAACATTATGAGATGTTCTTATTGCCACCATGCTATTGTACTATTCCAGATGATACTAAATGTTTCATAATACTTTCTTTAGATAAATGTATAGTTTATATCAGGTGCCTACAGGAGAGTTCAGGTTCTCAACTGGCTCAGCCATGTTAATATTGTTTTTATTACCCACTCTGTATCTGTGTTTTTCTGGCTAAATAAACTTTTTCAATTCAATTCATTTCAATAAATCATATATACAGTATATACTGTGCTACATAACACTTCCCCCCTTAAGATAAAACACTTATGTTTTATTTTCAGTCTGCTGCACGAGATAGGGCATCTGCTATGAGATGATCTTTTCCCTTAATATGTCTGATCTCAATATGGCTGCAGAGTTAAACACCATCGAGTAAGTCTCTGATTCTTGTTTTTCATACGAGTCACGAAATGTAATGGATTATGGTTACTGCAAACTACAATTTTCTGATTGGTGCTGCCATGGTATACATTAAACTTTTCCAATTCCATAAGCATGTAATAGACCCTGTCTTATAGGCACAAGTATTTATATAAATGGGTTAATTGCATTTGATTTATGTACTCTATCACCCTCTGTAACTTTCCACAAGCTATGAGGTAGCATGTTCAGAGCACATGATAAGGTGTACCCACGGGAAGTCGTGTCACTTAGTGCTAAGCTAAGGCATTAAGTAGCCGGCTCTCTGGCCACCTCTTGCGGCAGTAGTTTGATATCCTTGATGAGAGGAAGGCGTTATTGAGAGCCATCGTGGATGGTTCAGTCTTCCCTCGAGGGAGGACGTATATTACCGTTCTCTCTCGACAGGTATTACTCGCTTTCTTCCTCACTCTCTCACACAAGGGGGACGTATTTAGAAGAGCTATTTAATATAGCCTCCGTCCTTATGTTTAAAACTCATAGCTACAGTGATTAAGTGAAGGCGATACACACTTGGAACTGTATATAATATATTTTCTTAATAAATACAGAAAGGAACACATTGGATTTCACTACAGAAGATCCAATAAACTTTGATCTATATATTAGTATGTCTAAAATATAAGGTAACGTGCTCCTCAAGTGATTGTTATAAGTGGTGACAACCCAGGAAGGTTGTTACATATATGACAGTTTCACAAGCAACTGTTATATCACACTAACAGTCACCTCAACAGATACACAGTTGGTAAAGGTTGAGATATCAGGTTCTCCCCATTACTGTGGAATACCGTTACATAAGAAGAAGCCGTTATAAGCAGAGCTACAGTTTCTTTCTCTACAGTAGAGTAATTGTGTTGATAAGCAATGTTAACTGAAATTCTCTTTCTCTCTATCTTCTCTCTCTTCTCGCTCTTTCTCTCTATCTTTTAATTTTCCCTTTCTAACTCCAGTTCCATTATCCTAACAGCCTGATTCTTTGACTCATCCTCTACTTCACACAATGATAAAGCGGACTCGTCAATCTACCACTGAATTAATTAGGCCGATATTAAGTTTCAAGTTTAAAACGTATAATACACAGATATTTTATCAGTTCACTTACCTTTTCTCCACATGATCAATGTAACATGAGCCCTCTCACTCACAGTCAGTTTAATTTCTTTCCCTTTATGTTATTGAAGATTTGACGGGAAGGTAAATAAAATTATCAACATCTGGTTACCTCAGAGAAAGCCTCGCACCCATTACTTCATTGAGATGATGTGTTTCTTATGTGTAATGGTGCTCTCACATGTTCACTAAACACCCCTGGGATGAACACTGAACCCTCGCCATGGCTCGGATTCCTCTGTGACGTGAACTTCACTATCTTATCGGACTTTGGCATATCATTGTTGTCCAATGAGCTTATCATCAGACGGCTTATAATATTATTGCTCTATGTAGAGCACAAGTCTTGATGCAGGTGTGTCTACGCGCACACTTACTGTATACACATACTTATTCAAACTACTATCGCTGTAATGCTGCGCTTCAATAACTAAAGTCTTTAAGCATGTGACAAGGTTAGTAATTATATGTAGTAGGTAGTAGGCAGCTACCAAACAGGGAAGATATTGGAAGCATAATGTATTGTCTAATGGTAGACCCTGCTACTATATGGCATCACGAAAATTGTGACCAAGTCCCAGGATGCTGATCTGACTTTCTGCCTCATTTACACACAATTGCAGGATCTCAATTGTTTCTCTTACTATTGACAACACAACATACATATATTGTTTTCACTCTTGCTTTTTTTTTCATTTTTGTATTTCTTTATTATTATTATTATTATTATTATTACTATTATTATTATTATAATTATTATAATTATTATTTTTATTATTTTTATTGTTATTATTGTTATTATTACTATTATTATTATTATAATTACTATTATTATTATTATTATTATTATAACATTTTCGCCCCCTGGGCCCCGATGTGGGTCAGTGACCTGTGCCCAGGTGGGCTAATCCCCGTAAAAAAAAATACTAGTCTATTAACAAATTAAAATCATGAGATATACAACTCACAACTCTCTATCTAACTACGAATGTCTGCAGCATAAACTGAGACGAGAAAGAGTTGTTGTTCACACACGTCAAATATTTTCACCCAGGTCCATCAGTAGTCTCTTAACAATGATAGGCATTTCAATACTGTATCAATGCGTATATAATTATAAATTTTGTATTTGTCACGGCCACTACTAAATAATTCTCCTCTTTGAGCAGTTCTCCATCTTTTCGACCCATTGTCGCTTACATTCTGAAATAACAGCTTTGTTTAACAGACCAGAATCATGTAGACAGTCTCTTACTACTTCTAGCTAACAGTGAGTCAGGAATCAAAGTAATCAACACTTATAATATTTACAGGAAAACAGTATCATAAACAATAAGAGTGCATGGTCCTTTGACCCAAGTAATTTAGTAATTTCTTTTTCTTTTTCTCACAATACAGCTCTTCCTCAGTTCACTAAAGTATCGCCTAATTTTCATTCATAATACTGGTGAATAAATTAATGCCAAAATATAAGATTAACGGTGTATGAAGTAAGATTACAGTCACTTTCCTGGTTTTACATTTCCATGTTGTATTTTTTACCCCCCAGTGAAAGAGAACTTTTAAAGGTAAACAAACAGAACTTCTATTACAATTAGAATATTCCTATCACAAAACTTCTTGATATAAGTACATAATATTATATGATTACAATATATTATAAATTATATAGACCCAATATAATTCACATCCAATGCAAAAAAAAAACTAATTATTACAAAGGACTCTACAGCTTTCATATTTGCTTCCTTCATTGAAAACTGCTTACAATGGTGACTAATATAAACTAAATATACAGCATGCATCTTAATGTCTAGAATATTATGTAAATACATAGACATATGTAACATATTTCAAACACTGCACTATTAAATTTGATTACTGCAATGATGAAGTATAACAAAGGCTGATTCAACCAAGATATTAACATTGCATTGCAATTTAAAATCAATAAAAAATGTCGGGAGACCTAAGTGCAAAACTGAAAGCAAAACAAACAAACACGCAAGAGGTAATACCTTAATTGAGACAAGCCTTAGTGAGAAAAAGACAACAATTCACAGGAACCCGTATCACAAATGGGTAGCTTTCATTATGAGGAGGTCCGTCTCACAGTTGCTCCTGCCAAGAAATGAGAAATCATACTGCGAAAACGAGTGGTATGTTGGTGGGCGTGGTTACGAGTAGCTGAATGTGGTGGATGTGCGATTAACTGGCCTGTTCGGGCGGAATGGCCCAAGTTCTCGTGGCTGTGAGTGATGCGAGTTGCCAAGTGTTTTTTTGTTTTACATATATATATATATATATATATATATATATATATATATATATATATATATATATATATTATATATATATATATATATTGTTACGCCGTCTCTTAATTTACTTAAATATCCAGGTTCTAGGCGTAACCAAACAAAAAAGTCAAGTAAATTAGAAGAGAATAAAAATAAATAAAGTAAACCTTTAAGAATTTAATTGATTAAATATTAACACAATAAAGAGCCTCGTAGGCTGTCACAACAAATTAATTCACCATCGAAACTTTTAAGACACAAGTGATACAAAACATCGAAACATCAAAAGAATAAAAATAAAGCATTGGACTACGTTAACACTACATAAACATATAAACACTATCACTGAAATTAACTAACGTGAAACAACACTGAATTACTTGAATACAACTAAGCAAATACTGATGGACACAAACAGACATAAATAGGTACTCACATAGATATACCACATTGGTGGCGACAGGGACAACACAAATAAATTAAATATAAGTAACAAGTGACACTCAAGGGATGTGGACTGTATGACAAGAGGACTGAACTAACTCAAGTCAGTTGGTGGGTCCTATATATAAGATCGGCTCGCGACACGCGACCCGCCGGTGGGTCGTTTAACGATGCAGATGGTCGTTAGAGAACAAAGAATGCTGGGTACAATACAAAATAAAGAAATAAGATGGGCTTGAACAAATAATGACAGTTAAAACTTTAACAGCACAGGGTAAGGTGACTAGAATATATAAAAGTAAATTTAACACATCATTACAGGAATAATATGGAACATGGGAGCATGTTACATATAAAAAAATAGAAAAAATTCGACACGGTCGTAACAATATATATATATATATATATATAATCAACGACCTCACCAGCAAGGAATCGAACCCTCGACCTACTGGGTGTGACTAGGGAACGCTTACCGGCTAGGCCACAAGGACACTAAAAGCAGTTCTAGACTCTGTTATATTTCACACAAAGCCTGTTCATCGAGCTGATGGCGCCGTGAACCTCATTGGGAAACTGCCCGTGCCTCGTATGTGGTGTCAGTAGCATTTTACCGAATCCAGCTGGTATGAAACGCGAGGTACATATATATACTTCATTTTTAGTCCATTAAACACGCGGACTTTGAACATACAATCAACGACCTCACCAGCAAGGAATCGAACCCTCGACCTACTGGGTGTGACTAGGGAACGCTTACCGGCGCCATCAGCTCGATGAACAGGCTTTGTGTGAAATATAACAGAGTCTAGAACTGCTTTTAGTGTCCTTGTGGCCTAGCCGGTAAGCGTTCCCTAGTCACACCCAGTAGGTCGAGGGTTCGATTCCTTGCTGGTGAGGTCGTTGATTGTATGTTCAAAGTCCGCGTGTTTAATGGACTAAAAATGAAGTATATATATGTACCTCGCGTTTCATACCAGCTGGATTCGGTAAAATGCTACTGACACCACATACGAGGCACGGGCAGTTTCCCAATGAGGTTCACGGCGCCATCAGCTCGATGAACAGGCTTTGTGTGAAATATAACATAGTCTAGAACTGCTTTTAGTGTCCTTGTGGCCTAGCCGGTAAGCGTTCCCTAGTCACACCCAGTAGGTCGAGGGTTCGATTCCTTGCTGGTGAGGTCGTTGATTGTATGTTCAAAGTCCGCGTGTTTAATGGACTAAAAATGAAGTATATATATGTACCTCGCGTTTCATACCAGCTGGATTCGGTAAAATGCTACTGACACCACATACGAGGCACGGGCAGTTTCCCAATGAGGTTCACGGCGCCATCAGCTCGATGAACAGGCTTTGTGTGAAATATAACATAGTCTAGAACTGCTTTTAGTGTCCTTGTGGCCTAGCCGGTAAGCGTTCCCTAGTCACACCCAGTAGGTCGAGGGTTCGATTCCTTGCTGGTGAGGTCGTTGATTGTATGTTCAAAGTCCGCGTGTTTAATGGACTAAAAATGAAGTATATATATGTACCTCGCGTTTCATACCAGCTGGATTCGGTAAAATGCTACTGACACCACATACGAGGCACGGGCAGTTTCCCAATGAGGTTCACGGCGCCATCAGCTCGATGAACAGGCTTTGTGTGAAATATAACATAGTCTAGAACTGCTTTTAGTGTCCTTGTGGCCTAGCCGGTAAGCGTTCCCTAGTCACACCCAGTAGGTCGAGGGTTCGATTCCTTGCTGGTGAGGTCGTTGATTGTATGTTCAAAGTCCGCGTGTTTAATGGACTAAAAATGAAGTATATATATGTACCTCGCGTTTCATACCAGCTGGATTCGGTAAAATGCTACTGACACCACATACGAGGCACGGGCAGTTTCCCAATGAGGTTCACGGCGCCATCAGCTCGATGAACAGGCTTTGTGTGAAATATAACAGAGTCTAGAACTGCTTTTAGTGTCCTTGTGGCCTAGCCGGTAAGCGTTCCCTAGTCACACCCAGTAGGTCGAGGGTTCGATTCCTTGCTGGTGAGGTCGTTGATTGTATGTTCAAAGTCCGCGTGTTTAATGGACTAAAAATGTAGTATATATATGTACCTCGCGTTTCATACCAGCTGGATTCGGTAAAATGCTACTGACACCACATACGAGGCACGGGCAGTTTCCCAATGAGGTTCACGGCGCCATCAGCTCGATGAACAGGCTTTGTGTGAAATATAACAGAGTCTAGAACTGCTTTTAGTGTCCTTGTGGCCTAGCCGGTAAGCGTTCCCTAGTCACACCCAGTAGGTCGAGGGTTCGATTCCTTGCTGGTGAGGTCGTTGATTGTATGTTCAAAGTCCGCGTGTTTAATGGACTAAAAATGAAGATATATATATATATATATATATATATGCATATATATATATATAAAACAAAGAAGTATGTGTGTTTGTGTGTCCGCAAGAGAATCTCGGAACCTGCTTTACAGATCTGTAGTGATGATGGATGTTGTTATATGTAGTGATGATGGATGGTGTTATATGTAGTGATAATGGATGATGTTATATGTGGTGATGATGGATGGTGTTATATGTAGTGATGATGGATGGTGTTATATGTAGTGATAATGGATGATGTTATATGTGGTGATGATAAGTGGTGTTATATTTAGTGATGATCTACATCTATATAAAACAAAGAAGTCTTTCTGTTTGTGTGTGTGTCCGCACGAGAATCTCGGAAACTACTTTACCGATCTGTAGTGATGATGGATGGTGTTATATGTAGTGATGATGGATGGTGTTATATGTAGTGATGATGGATGGTGTTATATGTAGTGATGATGGATGGTGTTATATGTAGTGATGATGGATGATGTTATAGATAGAATATGAAAAGTATCCCTCTCTTGTCATTGGCAACATGGATAAGAAATGTGGCTGAAATCAACATGACTCTACTCAGACAGCTTCCAGGCAGTGAGACCTCATTCAAATCTGTTGATACAGTAATCGACCAGGACGAAGTAGTCCAGTATCCTGCAGAATTCCTAAATTCTTTGGAGCCCGCTACCCTGCAGCTAACACACATAAATTGATAAACAACTGAGGATTGCAGGTGTGAGGGCACTGCATGGTGTCTTCAGTTTTCAAGAATTTTTTAATTGAACTCTGGGCTTTGATGACTAGTCTGATATAAATTTGTTTCGAAGGGTTAAACTGAGTGGGCTTGTGTACGGGATGGTGAAATGGATAAAATATTAAGGAAAGGTATGGATAGAATATTATGGAACGGTGTGGATTAGAGGCTGTGTGGGACAAAAAATCATATTAAAGAGTTTTGCCTGCACAAGTATCTTTATAAATTTCAGTTCAATGCCCAGGTTATTTTTTTTTTACTGGGATTAGCCCACCCGGGCACAGATCACTGACCCACATCAGGGCCTGGGGGGCGAAAATATAATAATAATAAAAGTCGTGGCGTGACCACATTAGGGGACAGACGTGCCCATAGGTGCTCTTGACTTCCCGATCGTCCCACAAAGGTCCCCTCAGCCGGCGAGTTTTTGCCAGCATGAGGATTCGACACAAACGTCCCAGAAGAGGCTCTCTCACGGACGCAGACATCTCTGATAAGGATGCCATCGCCAACTCGCCTGGTCATACTGAATCCAACACCCTTCAAGAGTCAGACCCCAATGATTATGACAGTGACGGTCATGTTTCTATGGGAAACACTAGCCGGAGTTGAAACACTAATGCCACGGACCCTATCACCTTGCCTTCTGCCAACCAGCCAAGTAAGCTGAATCTACACTTCCCCAAGGACTCACTGAAAGCTGTAGAGGAATGCTTTAATTGGATGTGAAGTACCGCAGACAACACGGTATCAACATTCAATTCCGACAAGGTAAGAACCGGAACTTTATCAAGTGTCAGACTCCTGAGGTCTATGAAACACTTAGTACTGTTGGCTTTGAGAGGGTTGTTCTGGTCCCCCCCCCCCCCCTCCAGTAAATGGTGATGAATGTTGCCACATCCTAGTGAAACGTTTCCCCCTATACGCTGACATCGAAGATGCGCGTGACTATTCCACGGTTATACTGACTTTTGCCTAAGTCAGGGAGGTCATGGTCCCTTTCTGGCGAGGGTTAAGGTCGTCGATAAGTCGTTGAGTGGGTTACTGCCTTCAGGATTTATTTTGAAGGGACTTTGTTGCTTATTTCAACAGGTGCAATGTTGTTCCTGGTTAGTGTCTCGTTGAGGTGTTGCGAGAATGAACCTGGATGAACCATGTTCATGTGATGGGCATGCAGGTAAGACAAGTATATAGTGGTGGCTTTGGACGCTTCCCGCTGTGGAGAGGAGACGCTCCCGATGCTCTCCGCCACTGCGTCCCTCATGGCTCCCAGTGACTCAGTAACTGCCTGTTTTATTGAGTCCTTGATGGTTCTTATCTCTGATTGCAGGACTTCCATGGTCTCGCTGACATTGTTGAGTTTTTGTAGGTCTGCTTGAGTTTCTTTCAGAGCGTCTTAAAGGGTTTGGCTGTCAGCCATGATCGTCGACTGAGTGGTCCTTTCAATGGTGTTAGAAATTTCCCTGGTTTCTTTTTGCTTGGTTATTTCGGTCAGTTTCTTCTCTGTTTCTTGAGTTACCTTTTTCCTGACCAGGCACTTCTACGGCAGTCTTTGTAGAAGTGCTGATCAGGTGAACACTCAGAGCATATGACCCCTTGCAGGGAGCAGCTCTTTGTCATGTGGTCATTGTATTTATAGCACTTCATACATTGTTGGATGGGCGTATACTTTTCATATTCTATTTGGTGTGATGAGATGGAAGTGCCATATGCATAGAGCCCCTTCACCTTCATTCCTTTTGCATCCGTTGTGTCTGCAAAGCTAACCTTGATTATATTATGGGCATACATAGGGTACACCTCCACGATCTTGACATTGTTTAGCTTTTCTATTTCATCTGCGTTATTTTCCACTCCACCTTTGTACAACTTCTTACATACAAGGGTGAGCTTGGCGCCGTATTCCCGTGGGACAATGACTTCGTATCCGTTAGTTTTCATTTTGTCCATGGAACTAGACTTAAGTAGATTATCAGCATCTTCATCTGTTTCTGTGAGGATGATGTAACCATCTCTCAGATCAACAAGTCTATTTATTCTCACCCATAGGTCGCTTAATAGCCCTTTTAGCCCTATCCGAAACACTGTATATTTAAGCCTCTCTCTGTCCGTGTAATCCAGTTACCTCTGAAGATGTCTTGAATAAAGACGAAAGCTAAGGTGCTTCGTTGTTCCCTTTTCCCGTGTGATTTTATCAAGAGGGTTCGATTCCTTGCTGGTGAGGTCGTTGATTATATGTTCAAAGTCCGCGTGTTAAATGGACTAAAAATGAAGTATATATATGTACCTCGCGTTTCATACCAGCTGGATTCGGTAAAATGCTACTGACACCACATACGAGGCACGGGCAGTTTCCCAATGAGGTTCACGGCGCCATCAGCTCGATGAACAGGCTTTGTGTGAAATATCACATAGTCTAGAACTGCTTTTAGTGTCCTTGTGGGCTAGCCGGTAAGCGTTCCCTAGGGCCACCCAGTAGGTCGAGGGTTCGATTCCTTGCTGGTGAGGTCGTTGATTATATGTTCAAAGTCCGCGTGTTAAATGGACTAAAAATGAAGTATATATATGTACCTCGCGTTTCATACCAGCTGGATTCGGTAAAATGCTACTGACACCACATACGAGGCATGGGCAGTTTCCCAATGAGGTTCACGGCGCCATCAGCTCGATGAACAGGCTTTGTGTGAAATATCACATAGTCTAGAACTGCTTTTAGTGTCCTTGTGGGCTAGCCGGTAAGCGTTCCCTAGGGCCACCCAGTAGGTCGAGGGTTCGATTCCTTGCTGGTGAGGTCGTTGATTATATGTTCAAAGTCCGCGTGTTAAATGGACTAAAAATGAAGTATATATATGTACCTCGCGTTTCATACCAGCTGGATTCGGTAAAATGCTACTGACACCACATACGAGGCACGGGCAGTTTCCCAATGAGGTTCACGGCGCCATCAGCTCGATGAACAGGCTTTGTGTGAAATATCACATAGTCTAGAACTGCTTTTAGTGTCCTTGTGGGCTAGCCGGTAAGCGTTCCCTAGGGCCACCCAGTAGGTCGAGGGTTCGATTCCTTGCTGGTGAGGTCGTTGATTATATATATATATATATATATGCTGATAACCACCAGGAAAGAAGAAAACACGAAGTTCCCAAGCGCTTTCGTGTAAGCATATACCTAGATCACGCGCACCTACAGTGATTTACTTGCATATATATATATATATATATATATATATATATGTATATATATATATATATATATATATATACATAAGAAAATAAGGAGTCTGCAATAGGCCGGTTGGCCTGTGCATGGCAGCTCCTGTCGAGAGTTACTACCACTCTCTATCATCCATGAATCTATCTAGCCACCCTTTGAAACTTTCCAGCGTTCCAGCACTTACTACAAAGTTGCTAAGCTGGTTCCACTCGTCCACCACCCTATTTGTAAACCAGTTCCTTCCTATCTCCCTCCTAAACCTAAACTTATCCAACTTGAATCCGTTGTTCCGAGTCCTATCCTGCTCGGATATTATAAGAACTTTATCTATATCACCTTTATTGATTCCTTTCACCCACTTGAATACTTCTATCATATCTCCCGCACTCTTCGTCTTCCTAGGGAATGCAAGTTTAGTTTCTTTAACCTATCTTGACATGGAAGGTTTCTAAGTCCCGGAATCATTTTCGTCATTCTTCGCTGCACCGACTCTAGTGAATTTATATCCATTCTATAATAGGGGCACCAGAACTGAACCGCATAATTGAGGTGCGGCCTGACTAGCGCAAGATATAGTTGCAATAAGACCTCTGCACTCTTATTACTTACACTTCTAGATATAAAACCCAATACTCTGTTTGCTTTATTTCGAACATTAACGCACTGTTTTCTAGGCCGTAGGTCCGGGCTTACAAGTACCCCTAGGTCTCTTTCACAAGTCGACTTCTCTAGGTTGATGTTGTTAAGGCTGTATACTTTGACAGTATTTGTTCTTCCAATAATAAGTACGCTGCACTTGCTGGTGTTGAATTTCATTTGCCATTTTTCAGACCACCCCTGCAGTTTATTTAGATCCTCCTGTAATGCATTAGCATCCTGCCCTGAATTAATTTGCCGCCCTATTTTGGTGTCATCCGCAAACTTGCTTATGTCACTGCTGATCCCAGTATCTAAATCGTTTATGTAGATTATGAACAAGAGTGGGCCTAGTACTGACCCCTGGGGAACCCCACTGGTTACACGGCCCCACTCAGATTTAACACCATCTACGCTGACCCTCTGCGTTCTATCGGTGAGCCATGATTTTATCCAATTTAAAACTTTCCCCTCGATACCATGAGCCTTAATTTTTCTCAGAAGCCTCTGATGCGGTACTCTGTCAAATGCTTTGCTGAAGTCTAAGTAAATAACATCGTAATTTTCGTCCTTATCTACTACTTTCCTAAAAAACGTTAGCAGATTTGTTAGACAAGATTTTCCCTTTGTAAACCCATGTTGAGAGTCGTAGATTAATTTGCTTTTCTCTAGATGCGATCGGATGCTATCTGCTATAATTGATTCAAGAAATTTCCCCACTACTGACGTCAAACTGATCGGCCGGTAATTGACGCTGATGCTCTGTCTCCCTTTTTAAATATGGGTACTACATTCGCCTGTTTCCACAACTCTGGCACAACTCCAGTGTCTAATGATTTTGTAAAAAAGTTTACGAGGGGTCCGCTAATCTGTTCCCTACACTCTTTTAAGACTCGAGGAAAAATTTCATCCTGCCCTGGGGATTTTGTGTTCTTTAGTTTATTTATCTTCTTAAGAACATCCTCTTTTCTGATGGTGATATTCTTTAATTTCTCTTCTTCCTTTCCCTTAAATATCAGTTCCACCTCCGGAATTTCATCGCAAATTTCTTCTGTGAAAACTGATAAGACGTAGCTGTTCAATGCTTTGCTCATGTCTTCACTGCCATTTATCAATTCTCCCCTCCCTGACTTTAAAGGCCCAACTTTGTCCTTGACCTTTGTCCTATATACCTGGAAAAATCCCTTGGGATTCGCCTTGGATTCTCTTGCTATGTTGATTTCATAGTCTCTCTTTACTTTCCTTACATTTTTCTTAACATTCCTAGATAGTTCATTATACCTGTTTCTGAGCTGCTCCTCCCCTCCCTTTAATTTCTTTTATATTCCTTTCTTTATTCCTATGTCATGTTTAAGTTTTCTGGTGATCCACCTTGGCTCATTCTTATTTGACCTAATTTTTCTGTGTGGTATATTTTGTTCTTGTGCTTTATGTAGTATACTGGTGAATATATTATAGTCATGATCAATTGTTGTGTCATCTATGACCTCACCCCTTCCTACTGGGGACTGACGTGACTGTTCCCAGGTGACCTCACCTAGGTACCTTCTTAATCCCTAATAATCCTCCAACCGAAAGTTTGGGACTCTGACCATATTGTCATTGTTTTTCGTTTTCCAATTTAGGGTGAACCTAATTTGTCTGTGATCACTGTTCCCTAGTTCTTCCCCTACTGTGATATCTCTGATAATATTTTCTTTGTTAATGCTATTTCTAATATATTGTCACCTCAAGTAGGTTCTGTAATTAGTCGTTTTAAAAAATTGTCCTGTACTGCGTGTAGGAAGTCTTCATAGTCATAGTCACCTATAATGTTGACCCAGTCAATATTTCAGAAGTTGAAATCCCCCATAATGTTGTATTTTGCTGCCCTTCTCATTTTTGGCCATATGGGCGGAGCTGCTTCTTTCCCAAGACTTAGTGATCTGTAAATCACTCCAAATTAGTTTTCTCTTCCTTCCGTAATTTCTACCCATACTGGCTCGGTTCCTATTTCACCCTTTATTTAATTATTAATACAACATATTAATGTATCTCTGACGAAGAGTGTGACCCCTCCACCCTTCCCTGTCCTTGTGAAAAAGGTTGTACCCTTCTTTGTGGTACTTTGGTCGCCAAATTCATCCAAGTTTCGGTGATTGCTATGACGTCTACATTCTCGGTACATGCAACCGCTCTCAGCAAGTTTATTTTATTTCCAACGCTCCTACTGTTTGTATAGTATGCATTTATACCTACTCTTCCCTGGATCTGCTATACCCCTTGTCCTGAGTAACCAATTTTACTCCCCAGGACCTGCTTGGATAAGTTTAGGTTTAGTAGGGAGATAGGAAGAAACTGGCTCACAAATAGGGTGGTGGACGAGTGGAACAAGCTTAGCAACTTTGTAGTAAGTGCTGTAACTCTGGAAAGTTTCAAAAGGAGGCTAGATAGATTCATGGATGATAGAGAGTGGTAGTAACTCTCGACAGGAGTTGCCATGCACAGGCCAACCGGCCTATTGCAGACTCCTTATTTTCTTATGTTCTTATGGTCTTGTTTTTTTTTACTCCCACTTACACTGACCTCTCTCTACTGACGAAACCCCCCCTTTGAAGTGACAATTTTACGCTCCAGGGATGCAGACAACGTCTTTACCCCCGCGCGAGACAAATGTACTCTGTCACGACTGTACACGTAGTCGTTGCCATATTATGGTTGCCAGTTTTCAATGAACGCCCAACCATTGCTTGCACAATGTTTTTCCAGTCGGAAATTTATAGCAATTGCCCTGGACAGCCATTCACCGACAACTCCTCTTCTAGGCAAGACACCACATACTATCGAGATCCCTCCCTTATCTCTAACCTTCCCTAGCGCCTCCCTATACCTCTTGAAAAGTTCCTCACTCCTAACCTTTCCTATGTCGTTACCTCCTACACAAAGACACACTACTGGCTTGGTATCTGTTAGGTTCTGAATAATAAGTTCTATGTACAGGAGAGAACACAAACACCTGTATAGTTTTGTAGGTTCGGTTTACTGGATAAGAGTATGTACACAAAGGAGAGCAGCACTCTCCCCGGCTAAGCTCCTTAGTCAACTGCTATAGGCGACGTATGGCAAGTGATACATTAGCAGCTTCCATACGTCGCCAGGCACATTAATTAAGCATGTGGGATATGGTAATAACATTGCCACACGCTGCTAGCTAGGCTGAATAAATAATACATAAATGGAGCACATACATAATATACATACATGATATATAATCCAGCATACATAATATACATACACCTCCCTCCCCCCTATACGCTCATAGCAAAGTCTTGAGCGGACCTTTTCTTTTGGATCCGTTCTGAGCGTCGAGGGACTTCATCACTGGGAAGGGTATGGGACTCAACACTGGTGGCGGGGCCAGCAGAAGGCATTGTTACGGGGCGGAGAAAACGGCGGTTCCTCCACCACACACGACCACTGGGTAACCGCACCTGGTAGTCCCGTGACCTGCCGAGACCCATAACTACGCCTACTTTGTCCCAACGTAGGGAGGTCGGGTCCTGAACACGGACTTGGGTGCCGACACTCAACCTGGGGAGAGAGCGGGCGTGGTCGTTGTAGCGGGCGACGACGTCCTGAACACGTTCGGCGGCTCGGCGATCACAATCCTCTGTCTTGGCCTGCCACTCCTTGGAGAAGGATTGAGGGTGAGCAGGGACACAAGAACGAAGGGGGCGTCCATACAAAACCTGGGCAGGGGAGCGTCCGGTGTAGTTAGGTGTGTTGCGGAGTTCAAGAAGACCCCTGTCGAAGGCCTCGCAGTCAATGTTCCCAGAAGGGGCCACCTTAAGGATGAGGTGCTTCAGGGATTTGACAGCAGCCTCAGCGTGGCCGTTGGACTGCGGGTAATGGGGCGATGACAACACATGCCGGACTCCCCATCGGTCAAGGAACGCAGCAAAGTCCCGGCTTGTGAACTGAGGCCCTCCGTCGGTTCGCAGGCGTACAGGAACGCCCACGTCACGGAAGTAGTGGCGGAACTTGCTGATGGTGGCGGCAGACGTCGTGTCATTACCGCACTTGATGACAACCGGCCAACCAGAGAGACGGTCGACGATAACGAGGAAGGACTTTCCTGACACACAGAAAAAGTTGGCCGACACAGACTCAAAGGGACGGGTGGGGTTGTCGTCACTCATGAAGGGTTCCTGCTGCTGGCTGGGTTGTAATACTTGGCAGGGCTCACACGCACGGACAACATTAGAGATGTCGGAGTTGATGCCGGGCCAGAACACAGTCTGTCGTGCACGTCGTTTGGTGGCCTCAACTCCACGGTGACTGTCGTGAAGGCGGGCCAAGGCGTGGGGACGTGATGCAGCAGGGACAACTACACGTGCTCCGTACAGAACAAGGTCTCCGTCGCAGTAGAGTTCATCGCGGAGTTTCCAATACGGGAGCAGTGTGTTGTGAAGATCGTAGCGGTTGCTAGGAAATCCATTCCTCACACACTCGACGAGTCGGACATAGGAAGGGTCATCTCGGGCCGCTGTTCGAAGGTCCTCCATTGCCTTGTCGTCATCTGGTGACAGGTCCGAACGAAGGGATTGGACGGCATGGAGAGTGACCACAGTCCTGACGGAAAGAGCGAGGTCGGCGTCGAGTACATGGTCTTCTGGAGTAGGGCGGCTGACGGGTGTATGTATATTATGTATGCTGGATTATATATCATGTATGTATATTATGTATGTGCTCCATTTATGTATTATTTATTCAGCCTAGCTGGCAGCGTGTGGCAATGTTATTACCATATCCCACACGCTTAATTAATGTGCCTGGCGACGTATGGAAGCTGCTAATGTATCACTTGCCATACGTCGCCTATAGCAGTTGACAAGGAGCCTAGCCAGGGAGACCGCTGCTCTCCTTTGTGTACATACTCTTATCCAGTAAACCGAACCTACAAAACTATACAGGTGTTTGTGTTCTCTCCTGTATATAGAACTTATTATTCAGAACCTAACATGGCGCAGTGATCCGATCTTACTGGATAATTACGAGTGAAAGTGCAAAGTCTGTGGAAAGCCGGCGTACGGACTCCTCTCTCGCTTGGGTCAACTCCCGTGCGTCACCTCTCCTCGAAGAATTTCAGCAACTTTGAGCAGTGTCAGTGACAGTGATTTTCTGTGAAGTGTTTAGTGCATTGTGTGTTTCGTGCCATTCATGTGTGACCTTGTTCTAAAGGATTCCCAAGGTATACGGCACGTTCTGGGCATTTGTAAGGAGTAGAGTTCAGTGCACCCGTCTCTGACCGCGTTCTGAGGGTAACTGGACTGACTGGGAGTCGCCGCGCCTCTCCCTCCACCCCCCTCACAGCGCCGCCTCCACCCCCCCTCACAGCTGGGGCGAGACGCTTTGCCCGCCCGGGACACACTCACTCGCACACGTACATGTACTAACACTCGCTGACCGCGCGGCTTCCTTATATATATTTTATATATATAATCTACTTATCTGTGTATTTAATTAATTTTTTTGTCTGAAATCTTGTTGATACGACGGGCTGACCGGTCAACACTGATTTAAGACATAGTACACAGATGAAGTAGTTATGTCTCACGCCTTACGTAGCCGTGGACCCAGCGTCTGGATGACTCAGGCGGGTGATAGCCCCGCAGAGATGGATGACCAGGCCGGCCACGACGCTCCAGCCCCCACATCGCGCAGTCCCTCACCTCAATATTCAGCGTTGTCTCCAGAGATAATTGCTTTACTGAAGTTTATGAGAGATGAGAAACGCGAGGATGAAGCCCACAGACGTTTGGCGGATGAGCACAGAAGGCAAGCAGAGGCAGAACGAGACAACCAACGGAGATTGGAAGACAGTGAACGGTTTGAAGCCTTGATATCTCGCCTCACTGTTAACCAAGCCCCTGGCTCTAACACTGCCTCGGTACTGACTGGTTCAGATACCTCATCCATGCTTCCTTCACACCCCCCAGCCCCACCTAAAGCAGCAGCTCAAACACCGCCCATCTTGAAGCCTGATGTGAATTTCCAGACTTTTCGTGAATGGCGGCGACGGTGGACTGATTACTCTACAATGGTGGATCTCCAGAGTTTGTCACAGCCTAAACAACTCATCCAACTGCGTATGTGCCTGTCCTTGGAAATTCAGCGTGTCTTGGAACATACGTTGCAGGTACCCCCAACCTCTTCGCTGTCTGTAGAGGAGGTACTGGACGTTCTACAACGGCACATCAAAGGACAGCAGAATGAAGCTCTGCGCAGGAGGGAATTGTTTAGCTGCAGACAGATGGAGGGTGAGTCTTTTGATGCCTTTTACGTGCGTCTTAAGAGAGCCTCGGAAGAGGTAGATATATGTCCAGGCCACCACCAGCAGTGCGAGGAGACCCAGTTGAAGCAGGTGATCCTGATGGGTGTTAAGGACGAGGAACTTGTCCAACGCCTCACCTCCCTCGACTCTTCCTCTTCTCTTAAGGATGTGTCGACGATATGTCGCTCCTATGAGGCTGCCAGGTGTGCCACCTCTGCCATCCGTGCTCCCCCTACAGCTGTACGCGCTGTGTCCCGGTACAAGAAGGACAAGAAGTCTGTTCCTACGCCTTCGCCCACCACGTCCACGCCCGGTTTATTTTGCAACAACTGTGGTAAGCAGCACGGAACACAGGTGTGTCCAGCTGCTCAGTCTACCTGCAACAGTTGTGACCGTAAGGGCCACTGGTCACTCACAGTACGGTGCCCAGCCAAACGCGTCCAGTGCAATGTGTGCGGTCGTCTGGGCCACTATGACAAGTGTTGCCCTTCCAACATACCCAAGGGACCGCGTCGGCGGAAGCTTCAGCCCCCCTCCACCAGAGAGGGCCGCCCACAGTCTTCCAATCAGAGGTACGACGACTCTTGACAACGCTCGAGCCACATTAGGAATGTGTGCTCCCCCCAGCGTCCCAGGACCAAAGTCCCTCAGTATATCAGTGTCATTGTGACCTACGGCGGTGTGTCATCCCGTCTTCAGATGTTGCCCGACACCGGCGCTGATGCTACAGTCATCGGTCCCCAGCATTTGCAATGCTTGGGACTCTCTCCAAGTGATCTAGGACCGCCCCCCAAGGATCTCCGCTTTATGGCAGATGGTTCACAGATGACCCCGGCCCTGGGTTCACTCCAAGCACAAGTCACCTTTGGCAACAGGTCGTGTCAAGCCTGGATTGATGTGCATAACGGTGTCCAGACTCCTTTGCTGTCCTACAGACATTGTCAGGAGTTGGCCATCATCTCCCAGGACTTCCCCAAACCTATTCTTGAGGTAAAACACGCCAACAGGGTGCAAAAAGGGAGCAGCAACGACCCTGCTGCCGCCCTACCCCTGCCTCTTGCCAGTGACACCTCTCCTTCGGATGCTCGGAAGTACTTCCTGAAGGAATTCAGCGACGTTCTGGTGACCAAGTCCGCTCTGGAATCCAAGCCTCTCAAGAAGATGGCAGGCCCCCCCATGAGGATCCACCTGAGGGACGACGCGAAGCCATTCGCTATTTACACCCCTCGACTGGTTCCCCTGGCCTTCCGCGAGGCGGTCAAAAACGAGCTGGACTCCATGGTCGCCCAAGAAATTATTGTACCAACCGGCGATGACCCGTCTCCATGGTGTCACCCGATGGTTGTCGTCGCAAAACCTAAAGGTGGTGTTCGGATCACCACTGACCTTTCCAAGCTCAACAACCAGGTGTCTCGTCCTGCGCACCCTTCTCCCACGCCCTTTGCAGCCATACGCAGCGTGAACCCGAAGGCGCGCTTCTTCACGACGATGGACGCCCTGTGTGGATACTGGCAGATAGAGCTTGCCGAGGAAGACCGACCACTCACAACGTTCATCACCCCGCATGGACGTTACAGTTATTGCCGTGGCCCCATGGGATTCGCCGCTACAGGAGACGCTTTCTGTCTTCGAGGTAATATAGCTCTACAAGGTCTGGCAAACTGCGTGAAAGTGGTCGACGACATACTCGTGTACGACGAGGATTATATGGATCACCTCTGCCGTATCTACGAGGTACTCAACAGGTGCCGGAAGCACGGCATTACCCTAAATGCCGACAAGTTTGTTCTGGCCAGCTCTTCAGTTGACTTTTGTGGGTACACCCTCTCAGGGAATGGTATCGCAGCTGACCCGGAAAAGGTCCGCGCCATTACGGATTTTCCCACCCCTGCTAACCTGACTGACTTGAGGTCCTTCATCGGTCTCGTCAACCAGTTAGCAGAGTTTTCGTCGGACATCTCCGCAGCTGCTCAACCACTTCGCCCCCTGATGAGCCCCAAGAGGACATTCCTGTGGACCCCCGACCACGACAAGGCCTTCCAGCAAGTGAAACAGGCCCTGTCTCGTCCACCTGTCCTCGCCACGTTTGACCCAGCCTTGCCGACAGTTCTGCAGACAGATGCCTCACGCTTGTATGGCGTGGGATACGCCCTACTGCAGGATCATGGTGGAGGGCAGTTCCGGCTCGTCCAGTGCGGCTCGCGTTTCCTCTCTGACACTGAGACGCGCTACGCCACTATTGAGTTGGAGCTGTTGGCTGCGGTTTGGGCGATGTCCAAGTGCAGGTTTTACCTCATAGGCCTGCAATACTTTCACCTAGTGACCGACCATCGCCCGCTTGTCCCGATCCTCAACCACTACACGCTAGACTCCGTTGAGAACCCTCGCCTCCAGCGTCTGAAAGAGAAACTCTCGGCGTACATCTTCACTGCAGTGTGGCGTGCTGGTAAGGAGCTCTGCATCCCTGATGCCTTATCCCGCTCTCCTGTCAGCCGCCCTACTCCAGAAGACCATGTACTCGACGCCGACCTCGCTCTTTCCGTCAGGACTGTGGTCACTCTCCATGCCGTCCAATCCCTTCGTTCGGACCTGTCACCAGATGACGACAAGGCAATGGAGGACCTTCGAACAGCGGCCCGAGATGACCCTTCCTATGTCCGACTCGTCGAGTGTGTGAGGAATGGATTTCCTAGCAATCGCTACGATCTTCACAACACCCTGCTCCCGTATTGGAAACTCCGCGATGAACTCTACTGCGACGGAGACCTTGTTCTGTACGGAGCACGTGTAGTTGTCCCTGCTGCATCACGTCCCCACGCCTTGGCCCGCCTTCACGACAGTCACCGTGGAGCTGAGGCCACCAAACGACGTGCACGACAGACTGTGTTCTGGCCCGGCATCAACTCCGACATCTCCAATGTTGTCCGTGCGTGTGAGCCCTGCCAAGTATTACAACCCAGCCAGCAGCAGGAACCCTTTATGAGTGACGACAACCCCACCCGCCCCTTTGAGTCTGTGTCGGCCGTCTTTTTCTGTGTGTCAGGAAAGTCCTTCCTCGTTATCGTCGACCGTCTCTCTGGTTGGCCGGTTGTCATCAAGTGCGGTAATGACACGACGTCTGCCGCCACCATCAGCAAGTTCCGCCACTACTTCCGTGACGTGGGCGTTCCTGTACGCCTGCGAACCGACGGAGGGCCTCAGTTCACAAGCCGGGACTTTGCTGTGTTCCTTGACCGATGGGGAGTCCGGCATGTGTTGTCATCGCCCCATTACCCGCAGTCCAACGCCCACGCTGAGGCTGCTGTCAAATCCCTGAAGCACCTCATCCTTAAGGTGGCCCCTTCTGGGAACATTGACTGCGAGGCCTTCGACAGGGGTCTTCTTGAACTCCGCAACACACCTAACTACACCGGACGCTCCCCTGCCCAGGTTTTGTATGGACGCCCCCTTCGTTCTTGTGTCCCTGCTCACCTTCAATCCTTCTCCAAGGAGTGGCAGGCCAAGACAGAGGATTGTGATCGCCGAGCCGCCGAACGCGTTCAGGACGTCGTCGCCCGCTACAATGACCACGCCCGTTCTCTCCCCAGGTTGAGTGTCGGCACCCAAGTCCGTATTCAGGATCCGACCTCCCTACGTTGGGACAAAGTAGGCGTAGTCATGGGTCTCGGCAGGTCACGGGACTACCAGGTGCGGTTACCCAGTGGTCGTGTGTGGTGGAGGAACCGCCGTTTTCTCCGACCCGTAACAATGCCTTCTGCTGGCCCCGCCACCAGTGTTGAGTCCCATACCCTTCCCAGTGATGAAGTCCCTCGACGCTCAGAACGGATCCAAAAGAAAAGGTCCGCTCAAGACTTTGCTATGAGCGTATAGGGGGGAGGAGGTGTATGTATATTATGTATGCTGGATTATATATCATGTATGTATATTATGTATGTGCTCCATTTATGTATTATTTATTCAGCCTAGCTGGCAGCGTGTGGCAATGTTATTACCATATCCCACACGCTTAATTAATGTGCCTGGCGACGTATGGAAGCTGCTAATGTATCACTTGCCATACGTCGCCTATAGCAGTTGACAAGGAGCCTAGCCAGGGAGACCGCTGCTCTCCTTTGTGTCCATACTCTTATCCAGTAAACCGAACCTACAAAACTATACAGGTGTTTGTGTTCTCTCCTGTATATAGAACTTATTATTCAGAACCTAACAACGGGAGAGCGGGATAAGGCATCAGGGATGCAGAGCTCCTTACCAGCACGCCACACTGCAGTGAAGATGTACGCCGAGAGCTTCTCTTTCAGACGCTGGAGGCGAGGGTTCTCAACGGCGTCTAGCGTGTAGTGGTTGAGGATCGGGACAAGCGGGCGATGGTCGGTCACTAGGTGAAAGTGTTGCAGGCCTATGAGGTAAAACCTGCACTTGGACATCGCCCAAACCGCGGCCAACAGCTCCAACTCAATAGTGGCGTAGCGCGTCTCAGTGTCAGAGAGGAAACGCGAGCCACACTGGACGAGCCGGAACTGCCCTCCACCATGATCCTGCAGTGGGGCGTATCCCACGCCATACAAGCGTGAGGCATCTGTCTGCAGAACTGTCGGCAAGGCTGGGTCAAACGTGGCGAGGACAGGTGGACGAGACAGGGCCTGTTTCACTTGCTGGAAGGCCTTGTCGTGGTCGGGGGTCCACAGGAATGTCCTCTTGGGGCTCATCAGGGGGCGAAGTGGTTGAGCAGCTGCGGAGATGTCCGACGAAAACTCTGCTAACTGGTTGACGAGACCGATGAAGGACCTCAAGTCGGTCAGGTTAGCAGGGGTGGGAAAATCCGTAATGGCGCGGACCTTTTCCGGGTCAGCTGCGATACCATTCCCTGAGAGGGTGTACCCACAAAAGTCAACTGAAGAGCTGGCCAGAACAAACTTGTCGGCATTTAGGGTAATGCCGTGCTTCCGGCACCTGTTGAGTACCTCGTAGATACGGCAGAGGTGATCCATATAATCCTCGTCGTACACGAGTATGTCGTCGACCACTTTCACGCAGTTTGCCAGACCTTGTAGAGCCATATCACCTCGAAGACAGAAAGCGTCTCCTGTAGCGGCGAATCCCATGGGGCCACGGCAATAACTGTAACGTCCATGCGGGGTGATGAAAGTTGTGAGTGGTCGGTCTTCTTCGGCAAGCTCTATCTGCCAGTATCCACACAGGGCGTCCATCGTCGTGAAGAAACGCGCCTTCGGGTTCACGCTGCGTATGGCTGCAAAGGGCGTGGGAGAAGGGTGCGCAGGACGAGACACCTGGTTGTTGAGCTTGGAAAGGTCAGTGGTGATCCGAACACCACCTTTAGGTTTTGCGACGACAACCATCGGGTGACACCATGGAGACGGGTCATCGCCGGTTGGTACTATAATTTCTTGGGCGACCATGGAGTCCAGCTCGTTTTTGACCGCCTCGCGGAAGGCCAGGGGAACCAGTCGAGGGGTGTAAATAGCGAATGGCTTCGCGTCGTCCCTCAGGTGGATCCTCATGGGGGGACCTGCCATCTTCTTGAGAGGCTTGGATTCCAGAGCGGACTTGGTCACCAGAACGTCGCTGAATTCCTTCAGGAAGTACTTCCGAGCATCCGAAGGAGAGGTGTCACTGGCAAGAGGCAGGCGTAGGGCGGCAGCAGGGTCGTTGCTGCTCCCTTTTTGCACCCTGTTGGCGTGTTTTACCTCAAGAATAGGTTTGGGGAAGTCCTGGGAGATGATGGCCAACTCCTGACAATGTCTGTAGGACAGCAAAGGAGTCTGGACACCGTTATGCACATCAATCCAGGCTTGACACGACCTGTTGCCAAAGGTGACTTGTGCTTGGAGTGAACCCAGGGCCGGGGTCATCTGTGAACCATCTGCCATAAAGCGGAGATCCTTGGGGGGCGGTCCTAGATCACTTGGAGAGAGCGCCAAGCATTGCAAATGCTGGGGACCGATGACTGTAGCATCAGCGCCGGTGTCGGGCAACATCTGAAGGCGGGATGACACACCGCCGTAGGTCACAATGACACTGATGTACTGGGGAACTCTGGTCCTGGGACGCTGGGGGGAGCACACATTCCTAATGTGGCTCGAGCGTTGTCAAGAGTCGTCGTGCCTCTGATTGGAAGACTGTGGGCGGCCCTCTCTGGTGGAAGGGGGCTGAAGCTTCCGCCGACGCGGTCCTTTGGGTTTGTTGGAAGGGCAACACTTGTCATAGTGGCCCAGACGACCGCACACATTGCACTGAACGCGTTTGGCTGGGCACCGTACTGTGAGTGACCAGTGGCCCTTACGGTCACAACTGTTGCAGGTAGACTGAGCAGCTGGACACACCTGTGTTCCGTGCTGCTTACCACAGTTGTTGCAAAATAAACCGGGCGTGGACGTGGTGGGCGAAGGCGTAGGAACGGACTTCTTGTCCTTCTTGTACCGGGACACAGCGCGTACAGCTGTAGGGGGAGCACGGATGGTAGAGGTGGCACACCTGGCAGCCTCATAGGAGCGACATATCGTCGACACATCCTTAAGAGAAGAGGAAGAGTCGAGGGAGGTGAGGCGTTTGACAAGTTCCTCGTGCTTAACACCCATCAGGATCACCTGCTTCAACTGGGTCTCCTCACACTGCTGGTGGTGGCCTGGACATATATCTACCTCTTCCGAGGCTCTCTTAAGACGTACGTAAAAGGCATCAAAAGACTCACCCTCCATCTGTCTGCAGCTAAACAATTCCCTCCTGCGCAGAGCTTTATTCTGCTGTCCTTTGATGTGCCGTTGTAGAACGTCCAGTACCTCCTCTACAGACAGCGAAGAGGTTGGGGGTACCTGCAACGTATGTTCCAAGACACGCTGAATTTCCAAGGACAAGCACATACGCAGCTGGATGAGTTGTTTAGGCTGTGACAAACTCTGGAGATCCACCATTGTAGAATAATCAGTCCACCGTCGCCGCCATTCACGAAAAGTCTGGAAATTCACATCAGGCTTCAAGATGGGCGGTGTTTGAGCTGCTGCTTTAGGTGGGGCTGGGGGGTGTGAAGGAAGTATGGATGAGGTATCTGAACCAGTCAGTACCGAGGCAGTGTTAGAGCCAGGGGCTTGGTTAACAGTGAGGCGAGATATCAAGGCTTCAAACCGTTCACTGTCTTTCAATCTCCGTTGGTTGTCTCGTTCTGCCTCTGCTTGCCTTCTGTGCTCATCCGCCAAACGTCTGTGAGCTTCATCCTCGCGTTTCTCATCTCTCATAAACTTCAGTAAAGCAATTATCTCTGGAGACAACGCTGAATATTGAGGTGAGGGACTGCGCGATGTGGGGGCTGGAGCGTCGTGGCCGGCCTGGTCATCCATCTCTGCGGGGCTATCACCCGCCTGACTCATCCAGGCGCTGGGTCCACGGCTACGTAAGGCATGAGACATAACTACTTCATCTGTGTACTATGTCTTGAATCAGTGTTGACCGGTCAGCCCGTCGTATCAACAAGATTTCAGACAAAAAATTAATTAAATACACAGATAAGTAGATTATATATATAAAATATATATAAGGAAGCCGCGCGGTCAGCGAGTGTTAGTACATGTATGTGTGTGAGTGTGTGTCCCGGGCAGTGAGAGCGGTCTCCTCGAGCTGTGAAGGGGTGTGGAGACGACGCTGTGAGGGGGTGGAGGGAGTGGCGCGGCGACTCCCAGTCAGTCCAGTTACCCTCAGGACGCGGTCAGAGATGGGTGCACTGAACTCTACTCCTTACAAATGCCCAGAACGTGCCGTATACCTTGGGAATCCTTTAGAACAAGGTCACACATGAATGGCACGAAACACACAATGCGCTAAACACTTCACAGAAAATCACTGTCACTGACACTGCTCAAAGTTGCGAAATTCTTCGAGCAGGGATGACGCGCGGGAGTTGACCCAAGGCTTGACCCAAGGCGGGAGGGGTCCATAGCCGGCTTTCCACAGACTTTGCACTTTCACTCGTAATTATCCAGTAAGATCGGATCACTGCGCCATGTTAGGTTCTGAATAATAAGTTCTATGTACAGGAGAGAACACAAACACCTGTATAGTTTTGTAGGTTCGGTTTACTGGATAAGAGTATGTACACAAAGGAGAGCAGCACTCTCCCCGGCCAAGCTCCTTAGTCAACTGCTATAGGCGACGTATGGCAAGTGATACATTAGCAGCTTCCATACGTCGCCAGGCACATTAATTAAGCATGTGGGATATGGTAATAACATTGCCACACGCTGCTAGCTAGGCTGAATAAATAATACATAAATGGAGCACATACATAATATACATACATGATATATAATCCAGCATACATAATATACATACAGTATCCTCCCCTGACAAATCCCTATCTATCCTCTCAGCTACATGCCCTATCCCAGCCCCAGGAAAACACATCCAAGTCCTACGTTTCCTATCTCTTGCACGAAAGTCTTATCTAAGAACCTCACCTGGCTATCCTCAACTACCACGACCTTACCACTGGGCAGGGTTTGAACAACTGCCCTTTTGTCTCCTGGCACCACACCGTCCTGCCTCTTCTCTTCCTCGTCAGCTTCCTCCAACACTTGGTTGGGGATACTGCACTGTGCACTCCACACCCTGATCAGCTTTCCTGAGTCTGACCCTAGTCCACTTGGAGGCAACCACTCCACGCCTATTCCTCCTGACCCTCCTTCACAGGTGTCCTGCTAGGCAGGACACCTGCTTGAAGGAGTTCAGTCCTGAGGGCTTCGCTCTCCCCCTTTAAAAAGTCTATCTCTCTCCTCAATTGCTCCAGCTGACTTAACAGAGTGGCCAGGGGGTCGTCTTTCCTCACACACCGTCCCTCTTCCCCAACAACACAATGATCCACGACGGCCATTTTCAATGGTCACTAACACGAGCACTTAGGGGCACGTCCTTTTCTAAGCTAGGTCGGGTAGAATGTGAACTAGGTCAGGTAGCGTAAAGCTACCTGATCTTGTATAAGAATATGCATCTGCTATCTCGGAATTTTCGCGGGTTACTGCTAGTCTTTAGTAATTTGCCATAAAACTTACCCAGAAAGTTGGCAAACACATTTATTATAAATAACATTAAATTGTATTTATTACCTCTTGGTTCCACCATGAACAAGTATAGGGTATAGCTGTAGGAGATCCACACAACTTGAGGTGTATTAAACATGGAGATAATCTACAAAAAATAATAGTTGTCATTACTAATCGAGTATCATTGCAAAGTCTTTCGGATGTAAGATATGTAAGTTGAAAACATTTTGATTTATCAACTCTGAGTTAATCGGCAAGACATGAGGTGTAAGTCAGCAAAAAAATAATCTGCAACCCTTGGTCTGATGGGCTCTGCAACGATCTTAGACTAAGTCCATGTTAATTTGGTAAGGTTGGTATTTCTGGTTGTGTGATGCTTGTATAACCAGTATGTTGTATTTTTTATATCACATATAGTTGATACAGAGAAATTAACAGGAATCACGAGCGTAAATGAGTGTGTTCAGAATTCTTGGTTCGGTGTGTCATATTGTATAACCCCATAAGGGTGCAGATTTTTTTTTGTTGACTGTAAGTACACGGCCGCCTGGAACGAATATTTTTAAACAACTTGATATAATTTTACTCATTACATGATTCGAAAAAGTTAATGATTTACAGGTACATGCTTTTTGTTTACATGTGCTCTCATAGATTAATTAAGAAAAACTAGGAATAAACAGTGTCTGCATCATATTATGGTTACGAAAAATAATGACAATATGGGCAGAGTCCCAGGAAACGAAAAGTAATGACAATATGGTCAGAGTCCCAGACTTTCCATCGGCGGATTATGAGGGGCTAAGAAGGTACCTAGATGAAGTCACCTGGGAACGGTCAGGTCAGTTTCTGGTAGGAATGGGTGAGGTCTCCAGTGACACAACAGTTGAGGACGACTACACTAAATTCACTAGTGTACTACGTAAAGCACAGGAACAAAATATGCCATACAGAAAAATTAGGTCAAATAAGAATGAGCCAAGGTGGATGACTAAAAAACTTAAACATGTCATAGGAATAAAGAAAGGAATTTATAAGAAATTAAAAGGGGGGAGGAGCATCTCAGAGATAGGTATAAGGAACTAAGTAGGAATGTTAAGAAAAATGTACGAAAGACAAAGAGGGACTACGGAAGGCAAAGAGAGACTACGAAAGGCAAAGAGGGACTACGAAAGGCAAAGAGGGACTACGAAAGGCAAAGACGGACTACGAAATCAGGATAGCAAGAGAATCCAATGCGAATTCCAAGGGATTTTTCCAGGTATATAGGACAAAGGTGAAGTACCAAGTGGGGTCTTTAAAGTCAGAGAGAGGGGAAGTGATCGATGATAGTAAGGAAATAAGCAAAGGCATTAAACAGCTACTTCTTATCAGTTTTTATAGAATAAATTCATGAGGAATCGCCAGAGGTGGAACTGATATTTAGGGGAAATGAAGAAGAGAAACTAAAGGATATCAATATCAGAAAAGAGGATGTTCTTAACCCCTACAGCGCTAATGGACTCATATGAGGCATGAGTTTTCGCGCCATTGTTTGAGTTCGGATCTGGAGTCTACTGATTGCTATGACAACTTGATGTATCCTTCGGCTAATATCTAGCAACTGGCCGCCTTGTTGGCTGGGGTATGAGAGTGCTAGTCCGTCAGTTTTTGTTGTGTAGCCTACTGTGTATTGACTCATTATTCTAGACTCTAGAGCAGTGGTTCTCAACCTGGGGGCCATGGCCCCCAAGGGAGCCACTGCAAGAATTTAGGGGCGCCACGGCGAGCTGTTATAAATTGTACGCTTCCAAATAATGTTGGGAATCTGAATTAAACAAAACTTGTATTACTTATTTTGACTTGGCAGAAGAGAATTTTCATTCTTTTTTTGTCATTTTGTTTAATCATAACGACAATACAATTTTAATATTTACATACTCTGGTGCTATTTTTTTTTTTTTTTTTTACGGATTATTTAAGATTTCACAGGTCCAGTCCCTGTCTGTGTGACGCGCTGGACCGAGCTGATGAACTGACTTGTTCAGTACGTGTCCATGTGTCATCTCTTTGCAAGTGATGATAGGACCGAATTATATCAGTCTGACCTGGGATACCATCACAAAAACAGTGGCGTGTATTGTCTCTGAATCATATATTGTGTTTGAGCTTGACTCAAGCATAATATACTCCGTAATTGGTGTTACTTATTTTGTTTCATAATTCAAGTGGTTGCTGCTTTACGTGGGTGAAATATTTGTACACTTCCTTTATTAATTATTTCCTTATTTATGTTTGTGTATGGCTGTATGTGTGCATTATGTGTGAGTGCATGGGCGTGTTATGTATGTGTATGTGTGTGTGATTGCCATTCTAACTCTTCTCCTATTTATCTGTCCTTCTTTATCACTTGTCTGTTTGTCTGTTCTGGGAGAAAAATGAAGGAGGCCACGAGGATGTTGAAAATTCCTCAAGGGGGAAATGGAGTGAAAAAGGTTGAGAACCACTGCTCTAGAGTCATTTGATTTATATATCCTAGTTTTTTAAAGAATATATCGCCTAGTTTTAGTCTATGTAAGAAGATTTAGAACAAGAAAGTGAAAAAAGAATTGAAAAGTGTGGTGAAAGATTATATAGACGAGAGTGAAAGAGAATAAAAGAGTGAACATTGTATCAGAGCAAATTGATGAACATTATTGGAAATGAAACAATGAACATATTAGAGTTGACTAGGCTTCCTGGGGATACCACAATAAAAAAAAACGGGCCAACGTGTCTACCTCCCGGGTGGCTTGGAAATGACACATCCTGGTAGTAATGATGTTTGTGTACGTGAAATGAAAGAGACGTGAAGAAAATCTCTGCAAGGCACTTGCATGAAAAATAAAGAAGCATACCTACTGGTAAAACCCTCCCATCCATTTGGCAGTTATTTCCGAGTCGATAACGAGCTCAAAATGCGCGTGTTAAATCACGCCACAATTCCCGCCAAATCCTGCCCGAAAACATGCCCAGCCAAATATTTCACGCTCTGTCAGAGGTTTATGTGTCGAGTTATGAATTCATTTACTATTGTACGTTCATTCTAAGGTGATAAACTATAGAAATGAAAAAAAAAAATAAGCATAAACAAGAAATTAAAGATTCACAAACAATGTCCCTAGGGAGGCAGACAGGTTATAAAGAATCAGCGCGGTAAGGGTAAGAAGATAAATAAATTAAAGAAGACAAAATCCTCAGGGTAGGATGAAATCTTCCTTCGAGTTTTGAAAGAGTGTAAGGAACAGATTAGCGGACCCGTCGTAAATTTATTTACGATATCATTAGACACGGGAGTTGTGCCAGACTTGTGTAGACAGGCAAATGTAGTAGCATATTCAAAAAGGGAGACAGAGCATCAGCGTCAAATTACCGGCCGATTAGTTTGGCGTCGGTAGTGGGGAAATTTCTTGAATCAATTATAACAAATAGCATCAGATCGCACTTAGAGAAAAACAAATTAATCTACGACTCTCAACATGGATTTACAAATGGAAAATCTTGTCGAACAAATCTGCTGAATTTTTTTTAAGGAAAATCTATGAGGTAGTAGATAAAGACGAACATTACGATGTTATTTACTTAGACTTTAGCAAGGCATATGACAGAGTTCTGCATCAGAGGCTTCTGAGAAAAGTTAAGGCTCATGGTATCGAGGGGAAAGTTTTAAATTAGATAAAATCATGGCTCACTGATAGAGCACAAAGGATCAGCGTAGATGGTTTTAAATCTGAGTGGGGCTGTGTAACTAGTGGGGCTCCCCAGGGATCAGTACTGGGCCCACTCTTGTTCATAATCTACATAAACGATCTAGAATTCTAGATACTAGGATCGGCAGTGACAGGCTACAGTCTCTTTGGAAATGTAAATCACATACAGTATATCAAAAGCAGTAAGACCCTTTGTCCGAGTTTTATACAGCTTACCTTCACAGTTTTGAGGATGGAACACATGACGATTAGATACAACAGTGATACAGATACTCCAGACCACCGTCTAGGGAAGAAGCTCCTGGACAACCCTCACAGCCCAGACCACCAATCAATCAATCAATGGCTAGTGACAGGGGTGAAGGAGGTTCAGTGGAAGGATAAAGGTGGTGAGGGAAGGGAGATTGTAGTAAGGAGTGGATAGATTGCCGCGGCTTAACACAGCTTGCGGAGTAGTGGGGCAGAACCCTGATTGGTGGAAGCAAATTCACGACCGGACTGGACAGCAGGAGACTGGTGGTGGCAGGTTGTCTGGTAGTGTTGACGGGTAACTTGATTCTTCTTTCTTGGTCTCTTATGTTACTGATGGGCGGGCTGCTATGGGTCTTGTGTTGTGGGCTTGTTATGTTGAAAAAAAAGATCTTCTCTTCCTCTTCTTCTTTTTCTTTTTTTGAATTATCCACTCTCTAGCCTAGACTGCCTCAATGGTGCAGTGGTTAGCAGGTCAATTTGTTGCCCTAGTTAAACAGTGGATTTTAAACTTTTTTGCCTCCCCCCCTCTGCATAAGTCCTAGATCTGACGCGCCCCCCCCCCCCCCCCACCCTCTGATGCAACCCTTGGTTATTATAGAGTGGGAGGGATGAGCAATCGTGTACAAGACGCGTTCAGTTCCTGACCAGACTTTTCTCTCTGACCGCTCGCGCCCCCCAGTTTAAAAACCACTGCAGTGTAGTAGCCTGCTTTCGATCCCAGGATTCAACGAGCGGGTTCCTCGATAGGTCTCATCAGACTGTTGGGTAACAAAAATTCAATGCATATGACCCTGAACCATAGCCTACCAGGGAGGAATCTACTTTGTAAGGGGAAGGAGTTACATTACATGTTTATTTACCACCTTGATCCCTTTTTTGATATCCCTAAAATCCTAAGTAGTCTGTAGATGCCACGTGCATTTTTAACTAAAATCTAAAGTTTTTTACCCATAGCTTTTATGTTTTCTTTCTTGAATGCATGTTTGCTTGTCCGTGCAATATATCATGCATGCACTTTATGAGATAGTTAGCTGAATCTGGACACAACAGTGCTTTGTGTCTGTCTTTTCTTAGTTTTGTTCATGGCATGTGGACGGTGTACCCAGTACATTGAGTTTTTCTTTTTTAGTTTAACAAATTTATTGGCAGAGCTTCTAGTACAGTTTGCCTATTCCGAGTAATTCAGTCAGGTCTTGACACTGAGGGTGGTATCACTTCTCACTGTCACGCAGGACAGAGGTTCACACACAAATAAATACATCATATTCATTAACAGCTATAAATGTATATAGGTCAGATTCATATGGGTAATGTCACTGTTCACTGCCATGCAGGACAGAGGTTCGTACACAAAGAGTTGCATCATATTCATTGACAGTACATATACATATATGTAAACACACACACACACACATATACATACATATACGTATATACATACACATATACATGTACATGTACATATACTGTACATGCACACACGCACACATGCATACATATACGTCGGTCAGATTCATGTGGGTAATGTCACTTTCCACTGCCATACAGGACAGAGGTTCGTACACAAAGAATGCATCATATTCAATGACACTATATATAGGTCAGATTCATGTGGGTAATGCCACTGTTCACTGCCACGCAGGACAGAGGTTCGTACACAAAGAAGTACATTGAAAGTACCACTACTTATGTACAGTCATGATTAATAAAACGGGGAGGACCTGCTCGAACAGGTGAGGCTTGGTGGCCTTTCTGGACGACGGCTCACCGTGCTGGCAACGAGGCGACACGCAAACGATCACACGCCAGACGCCAGACGATAGTTTGACCAATGGTTGTTTCCGGCTCGTCACCACGGACAGAGCTAGGGAAGCCAGTAACATTCCACATGAATTTTAGACCTTAATAATAATGATATTGAACATGAATCTAATAAATAATGATAAAGGTGCAATCAGCTGTGCATTGCCAAATCTGCATTTCCATTAATGCCGTAGGAAAGAACTTCACGTTAAAGCAAAGTTGCACTAACTGAAACATCAACAACTTATATTAAAAAGGTAATGTTGACATGTAATATGTCATTTAAAGCTGGTGGTCTGAGTAATACTACTGTGGTGTTTGTGGCACCGTGAGTGTCCAGTTAGTGCCTCTATTTGGTATATCATATGGAGGTGTCCTGAGCTCTGGATTGTGACATATAATATGACCTAAATGTCTGCAAGAACATTAGATTTAGGTGTCCATATAATACACAATAAAAACATATTTCACCTCAGGATGTGTAAATGAAGGTCCCTTGTTATTTGACTGCTGACCATAGTGTTATATAGTGTGTGTGTGTGTGTGTGTGTGTGTGTGTGTGCACACAGGGTGGTGAAATGCCTCTAGAGTGGCAGCATTATGTTAGTGTTAAGGTGCAAGCACTGCTTGCTCCCTCTCTCTTTCAGCTGCCGCCGCTGGCTAGCCCTCGTGGCAAACAGGGAAGCAACTTGCATAAGTCTTCCCCTGCCAGTACACAGCCGCCTCACTTTCAAGACTCTTGCTTTGCCTCCTCGTGGCAACACACGGTAAGTGGGTGCCTCGTGGGCCTAGGCTTGACCAGCAGGGGATCTGAGAGTAGCAGTGGGCCTCAGAGGGACGGTGCATAGGCCCACTGGAATATGGACACGTCCTGGCGCCTACCAACAACCGCCCCGCTGCCTTGCAGATTAGCCTTGGCAGGTATAAGGCTACGGGAGAAAACCCCGAACGAAAACTCTGCAGTTGAGCCCAGCTTAAGGCAGACATGCTTACAGAGCTCCAACAAGACCCCAACGGTGGTATAGGTGGAAGAGATGACCACCATGGAAACCCAACGACTACACCGGCGGAAGAAGGCAATGCCTGATGGACAGGCTACGAAGGCGAAACCCAACAAACTGCGCTATCGGCAGTCCAATGCAACTTTCCCTCTCCCCAGTCGTTGCAGCACTTGCACCACTGGATCAGGAAAAGGGAGAGCTAAGATGTGTGGATGTAGCCTGCGCTCCTGCTTCACCTCATAAATCAACTCAAGGGCAGCCAGCGTCTAGTTCATCATACCTCTCATCATCATCAAAACCCCTATACCCCCAAAAGTCCTATGGTGACGGACGAGTGGCGACGGGGACAGGCAGTGGTGACTGTCGGGAGTCTCTAGTCATAACTGCACATGGGCGGCACAGATAAGATGGTTGTTTATGCACTGGGATCAAGGCAGCATTGCAATCCGGTCCTGTCTGTGCGACTGAGCAGCTCTTACGAGGAGCCACTCTGCTCACCCCACACAGGAGGGGGCTAGAAAAGGTGCCCTAAACATAGCCTACCTAAAACCCCAACCAGACTGGGCAACCGCACCCATTAAGGTCATCCTTTTGCGGTCGAAAACACAACCAAAATCATAGATCCAAACAAAAACAAACCATACAACCACTTATGGTCGCTGCGTGGAATATCAGGACCCTTCTGGATACTGGCACAAATGTGCGCCCTGAAAGAAGAACTGCCCCTGTGGCAAAAGAGCTGGCTAAGTATAACAGAGACAATTAGACATGCCAGCCATCAGTGAGTCCCGGCTCCCAGATGGAAGGGTAAGCCTGCTGCAGAGAGAAACTGCATTTATGGAGATGGCTTTGCCATCCACTAACGCATCCTACACAGGCTAACTGAAATGCCTATTGGGATCAACGAGCACCTCATGACGCTTCGAGTCCCACTGAATCACTCAAGTCATCGGCCCCAACACTGGATGCAGAGGATGATATCAAAGAGGCCTTTTACGCCAATCTCGACAAAGTGCTAACCTCTATCCCCAGATAAGACAAGGTTGTGCTCCTGGGCGACTTCAATGCCAAAGTTGGCAGAGATGCTAACATTTGGCAGGGAACCATAGGGAGAAATGGCCTAGGCAAGTGTAATCCTAACATCCTACTCCTCCTCAGCAAGTGTGCTGCACACAACCTCACTATCACCAATACCCTGTTTAGGCAGGCAGAGAAGTTCAAGGGTTCGTGGCAACACCCACGATCCAGACACTGGCATCTCATTGACTACATCATTGTCAGAGAAAGAGATCGCCGAGATGTCCTCATCACACGTGCCATGCGTGGCTCAGACCACTATGACACTGATTATCAACTTATCAGATCCAAGCTCTCACTTCACACCGCCCCAAAATGGCGAAGGCAGCAGGCCTCCAGAAGAGGTTTTAATAGTAAGCATTTGGGGGATCCAGCGGTAGCTCATGCTTTCAGAGAGCAGCTCGAACATGGGATTTTAAACAACCCAACAACAAACAACATGAATCCCAGTGCAGAATGGGATATTCTTTATACTGTTATGACAAAAACCTGCAGAGTGTCCCCTTGGCCAGATCAAAAGTATACACCAAGACTGGCTTGATGAAAATGACTGGGCAATCAAAGTGCTCATCGATAATAAACGTGCCGCTCTTACTGACTGATAGAACAACCCTCAGTCCCGGACCAAAGCTGATACCTTCAGCAAGAAGAAAGCGGCAGCCCAGTGGGAACTCCGCAAACTAAAGAACGACTCGCTAAAAAATAAAGCGTGTGAAGTGTATGTATATTGTGTATGTTGTATGTATACTATGTAATACATAGCATACAGAGTATACAGCGTTGTATACAGCAAGTGAGCGAGGCCAGCAGTCACGTGTACAGCCAGGAGAGAGGGAAGGCTACAACGGCAGGGTTAGCTCCGGAGGGATAATTATCAGATATGGCCAGAGCAAGGTGCGGTCTTGGGTATGAGAGTTTGGTGACCAAACTGGAGTGGTCCACTGAAGAATTGGCGAAGGTCAAGTTGGAGAACTTGAAATTAAGGGAAGAGCTGGCGATGTTAAAAGGAGAGGCTGGACGAGTAAAGCCAGTGGCTGACGAAAAATCAAGCGAGTGGAAAATTGTGAGTAGTGGGAAGACAAAGCTTTTGGTGAAGAAGCACACCAAGGATACGACAACAACGACAACAACAGCTAAGTGTACCAACCCGTTCAGTCCCTTGATAGACGAATTGGACGTTAGTACAGTCAGGGACAGGGATGACAAGGAAGGTATAAAAACTTTAATTGTTGGTGACTCACAGGTAAGGTACATGGACAGGGCCTTTTGTGGTAAAAACAAAAATAGGATGAGGGTGTGTTTGCCAGGAGCTGGGGTGGGGGATATAATTGACAGGATGGACAATATCTTGTCTGGTAATGGGAACAAACCCATTATCTGCCTCAGTGCAGGAGGCAATGATATTGGCCGGTGTAGGAGCGAGGAGCTTCTTGATAAGTTCAAGGCAGCCATAGATCGTATTAGGACTAAGGGAGGGATCCCTATCATATGCGGTGTCCTGCCTAGAAGGAGAGTTGGCAGTGAATGGTTGTCAAGGGCGGTTGGTGTTAACGACCGTCTTGACAGATATTGCAAGTCAATATCAGTCCCATTCATTGACAACTGGGACAACTTCTATGGCAGAAGGGACCTTTATGCTAGGGATGGGGTGCACCTGTCTAGGGATGGAGTAGCAACCCTGGCTGGGGCTCTAGAGGGGGCAGTTCAAAAGATATCGAAGTCTTTAAACTGCTAAGAGAACATAGGGGCACGGGGGTGGAGGAGACTGCAGTGGGAGCGGGTAAACAAGGCGAAAGATTACAGGGAAATAGTGTTAGGAATGATGACATAACTAAATTAGACAGGGAGTTTAAAACTAAACGCGGTAAGGGAAGGACTCAGAACACGACTAACTTAAATGTATATTACGCGAACAGTAGAAGTATGAGAAACAAAATGGATGATATTAGGGCCTTGGTATGTACAGAAGAAATCGATATAATTGCATTCACTGAAACATGGATCAACCTAGACACACGTGAATTACCAGTCGAATACCAAATTGCGGGTTACAAACTGTTCCATACCGATAGGCAGACCAGGAAAGGAGGCGGAGTAGCAATCTATGTTAGGGATAATCTGAAGTGTGAAATAAATAAGGAAATAAAAACTGAGAGGAATACAGAAACAATTTGGATAGAATTAAGCGACGGTCGGGAAAAATTAATCACAGGAGTAATATATAGACCCCCCAATCTTGACAGAGTCAATGAGCGACTTATCTGGGATGAAATGCGCAGGGCTTCCATACACAACAAAGTCTGTATAGTAGGCGACTTTAACCTTGGCCAAATAGATTGGACCGACCTTACGGGAAACTCAGAATCAGAGGATTTTCTCGAGACGATCCAGGACTGTTTCCTAAGTCAACATATAACCGAACCCACACGGGGTAATAATATATTGGATTTAGTTTTGTCAAACAGAGAAAACCTCATTAGCAATGTCGAGGTAGGGAACGAACTTGCAAACAGCGATCACAAAGAAATTCGATTCCAGTTAGATTTTCAGGGCAGACGTAAGGAAAATTCCACTAAAGTACCAGATTTCAGAAGGGCAAACTTTGACAGTTTAAAGAGGCAGCTAAGAGAGGGGGTGTCGCGCTTGGCCGTGAACCTGACAGATGACACCGACCTGATAACGAGATCTGAGATTGCCGAGTTCCACGACAATTTAAATAGTGAGTTACTTAATGCACAAAGGCAGAACATACCATACAAAAAACTCAGATCAAACAACAATGACCCTAAATGGATAAATAATTATTTAAAGAACATCATTGGCCAAAGGAAGGCTATAGGTAGAAGGATAAATCGTGGCGAAATTCACCTCCGGGACTATTATAGGGTATTGGCGAGTAGGGTTAAAACCGAGATAAGGAAAGCAAAGAGGAATAATGAGGTAAGGATAGCAAGGGAGGCAAAGACAAACCCCAAAGGATTCTACCAAATGTACCAAACTAAAACACGAGAAAAGATTGGACCAATACGGTCAGACTCCGGCGAGCTCACTGATAACGACGGAGAAATGAGCAATAATTTGAATAAATATTTTTCAACAGTTTTCACCAGCGAAAATTTAAACATGATACCCGAGGCACCGACTCTATTCAGAGATAGTGAAGAAAACAAATTAAGTGAGATAGTAGTGACTAGTAACGATGTTAGTAAGCAAATAGACAAACTAAAGCCTAATAAGTCACCTGGTCCCGATGAGATATTTGCCAGAGTATTAAAGGAATGTAAGGAAGAGCTTAGTATGCCCTTAGCAAAGTTGTTTAACATGTCCTTAAAAACAGGTGTAGTACCAGAATCCTGGAGGATAGCGAATGTAATACCGATCTTCAAGAAGGGGGATAGATCACTATCCTCTAACTACCGCCCAATCAGTCTAACATCAATAGTAGGCAAATTACTGGAAGCAATCATTTCAAACTCTATTCGAAATCACCTGGAGAAGCACAGATTGATCAATGATTCCCAGCATGGCTTCACAAGCGGACGTTCTTGCCTAACTAATCTATTAACATTCTTTTCATCAGTTTTCGAATCAGTGGACGAGGGGCACAATTATGATGTGGTATATCTCGACTTTAGCAAAGCCTTCGACAGAGTACCCCACGAAAGACTAATTAGAAAGGTAGAAGCTCATGGCATCAAAGGTGACATCCTTAAATGGATTAGGGCGTGGTTACAGGACAGGAAACAGCGAGTGAGCATTAACGGCACTAAGTCCCATTGGAGCAACGTCACAAGTGGAGTTCCCCAAGGCTCAGTACTTGGACCATTATTGTTTATTATATACATAAACGACATAGATATCGGCATAGACAGCAACATAAGTAAATTTGCTGATGATACTAAAATAGGACGTGTTATCAAATCTGACGAGGACTCGGCAAAACTACAGGAGGATCTAAACAAATTTTTCGAATGGTCTGAAAAATGGCAGATGAAATTCAACATTGACAAATGTAAAGTACTCAGTATAGGGAATGTAAACAGGGAAACCAGATACCAGATGAACAACGATGCCATAGAGAAATCCGACTGCGAGAGAGATTTAGGAGTAATGATAAGTAGGAACCTTAAGCCAAGTAAACAATGTGTTTTTGCTCGTAACAAGGCTAATAAAGTACTTGGGTTCATACAAAGGAGTGTTAGTTACAAGACTAGCGAGGTCATCCTAAAACTGTATCTTGCTCTTGTGAGACCACACCTGGATTACGCAGTCCAGTTCTGGTCACCGTATTACAGAATGGATATAGAATCCTTGGAAAGAATCCAGAGGAGAATGACAAGACTAATCCCGGGTATCAGGAACCTTGATTATAGAGACAGGTTAAAGCATCTTAATTTGCACTCCCTTGAGAGACGTAGAGCGAGGGGCGACCTGATAGAGGTGTATAAATGGAAGGCAGGGCTAAACAAAGGGGACATTACAAAGGTACTCAAATTATCCAACCAGGAGCGAACTCGTAACAATGGTTTTAAATTGGACAAATTTAGATTTAGGCGTGAAATAGGTAAACACTGGTTTGGAAACAGAGTAGTGGATGAATGGAACAAGTTACCAAATATCATCATTAACTCGAATACGCTGAATTGCTTCAAACATAGGTTGGATGCTCATATGAGCAATAGGGGTTGGGTGTAAACGGGACTGCCCAGTATGGGCCAATAGGCCCGCTGCAGTTTCCTCCATTCTTATGTTCTTATGTTCTTATCCGAGCTCAGGTGGTCAGCAGGAAGGTGATGAGTAGAAACAGAAGCAAGAAAGACATGTTCTCTATGGTGTGCAGCAACACCGGGTCGTAGTAGTAAAACCGGTTTTTGTATTTGATGATTTTGTTTTCTAAAGGAATATTAAATTTAATAAATGTGTCAAGATCATTCGTTTCACTATTCTGGATCATTTTCATCCTAATAAATTAACCTGATACATTTACTTTACTTTAAATAAGCTATTTAGTGGTGTTGGTAAAAGGGTGGTAATACTGAATTTTCATAAGATTTCAAGTTAAAATTTACCTAGCAAAAAATGAAAACTTTTCAAATCTGAAGATATCACATGATTCTGCACATAGAACTACATCATTAATACCATGGGCCGATTTTTCAAACTCAAACAAAAAAAATTCGCCTCAATATGACACCCCCATACATAGTATGTATGTACCACATTTATATATATTACTTATCTAGTCAGTAGCGTGTGGCAATGCTCATTTTTCATGTCACCACATGCTTAGATAAATGTGCCTGGCGACATCTGGAAGCTGCTAATGTACCACTTGCCACATGTCGCCTGAGAGGTCAGAGAGAGGTCAGTTGACCCATATAGAGTGTAGGGACTACCGGCGCTGGGATTGCGCACTTTTGTACTTCCATCAAATAGAACCTACAGAACTCTACAGGTGTTTGTGTTCTCTCCTGTAGTTAGAACTGAGTACCCAGAAACCCGACATGGAGCAGTGAATTGATTGATTGGAAATATAAGTGCCGTTCTGTATAGTTAAGACGGGTAGACCGCCCCCCCCCTCCACGCTCAGTCAACAGTCCAACTCCTAATCGCATTGTCTCCCACAAAATTCGTTTGAATTACCAACGAGTTTTGAGCAGTGTGCAGTGACTGCAAGTTCTTGTGAAGTGATATAAGTGCCTCGTGTGTGTAGTGCTTAAGTGTGTCTTCGTTTTAAGGGATTCCCCAAGGTGGAAGGCCGGTCCAGGGCATTTGTGAGGAACAGTGCGCCAGTTCTCCGGCTGTGTCTCAAGGGTAACTCATTAGCGTGAGTCTCGACCGCCAGGTTACCCCCCAGCCCCCCTCCTCGCTCCTTCCTCCCGCCTCTGCACCCCCCCTTCCCGCCTCCCCCGCTTCCACACCCCACCAGCCACGCACACCACCGCGCATACATACACACACGTACGAACGTACAGACTGCAGTCATTCCCTTATATATACTTTATATATATAATTTACTTAGCTGTGTATTTAATTCGTACCCCATTTATATACAATACTTATCTAGTCAGTAGCGTGTAGCAATGCCCCTTTTTCATGTCACCACACGCTTAGATAATGTGCCTGGCGACATCTGGAAGCTGCTAATGTACCACTTGCCACATGTCGCCTGAGAGGTCAGAGAGAGGTCAGTTGACCCATATAGAGTGCAGGGACTACCGGCGTTGGGATTGCGCACCTCTGTACTTCCAACACATCGAACCGACAGAACTCTACAGGTGTTTGTATTCTCTCCTGTAGTTAGAACTGAGTACTCAGAACCCCTACATGAAGCACAAAAACTTGCAAATAAGCGCAAGATGCGCGAATTTTTCATTTCCACTAAAACAATTTATGGGCCAGTCATTCGTGGCGCAGCCCCCTTCCGCTCATCTGACTGTAACCTCATAATTAAAGACGATGAAGGCCTCCTTCAGCGCTGGAACGAGCACTGCCATTCTGTGCTCAACCGAAATACCAATGTGGATGTATTGACTGCCCAGCAGATCCTTCAGCATCCAGAGCTGACCCACCTCAGCTATCCTCCATCCCTGGATGAGGTAGCTACTGCCATCTAACAGATGAAAAATAACAAAGCCTCAGGGCCTGATGGAATCTCAGCCGAGGTGTATAAAGCAGGAGGACCTCTGCTTACCAGCCATCTCCACTCTCTTCTGGAGAATATATGGGAAAAGGAGGAAACCTGCAAGCTCTTACAGATGCCTCCTTTGTCAATATTTATAAGAACAAGGGAGACCAGTCAGACTGTGGCAACTACCATGGGATCTCGCTGCTCTCCGTAGTTGACAAGATTATCGCTCGAGTCTTCCTAAACAGACTTCTTCCTAAGGCGGAAAACTATCTCCCAGAATCTCAATGTGGTTTTAGACCATCACGTGGCACCACTGACATGATCTTTGCTGCCGCCAGATACAGGAAAAGTGCAGATAACAGCGTCGTGACCTGTACATGGCTTTCATTGATCTAACCAAGGCCTTCGACTCTGTTAACAGGGAATCTTTCTGGTGGACCCACAGTCGCTTTGACTGCCCACCAAAATTCATCGCCATTGTGAGGCAACTTCACGACGGCATGAACGGCAGTGCCCTGTACAACGGTACCCAGGCAGAGTTCTTCTTCATCTAAACAGGGGTTAAACAAGGGTATGTACTGGCACCAACTCTCATTTCCATCTTCTTGGCTGCCTTCCTTACTCGTGCCAGTGCCAATTTAACCAACGGGGTGAACATCGAGTACCGGGTGAAGGAGGGTCTTTTCAACATAAGACGACCCCAGGCAAGGCCAAAGGTGTCGGCAGCTTCCATTACTGAACTTCAGTATGAAGACGACCTCACCCTTGTTGCTCACACTGAAGACCTACAAAAGATCCTGAACACCTACACAGACACGTATGCACACTTCAGCCTTGAAGTGAATGTACGTAAAATTCAGATTATCTTTCAACCTTCCCCTGGTTCAGCCACACCTCCACCATGCATCCAACTTAAGTGTACTACCCTTTCTAATGTTGCCCACTTTCAGTATCTCGGCTCCCACCTGTCTACCACCGCAGACATCGATGAAGAGATTCAGCATTGAATCAGATATGCATCTCAAGCCTTTGGCAGACTCCGAAATCGTGTCTTCAGCTGTAGGGAGCTGAAATTATCTACAAAGCTGCACGTATATCGAGCAGTGGTCCTCCACACTCTTATATATGGCAGTGAGACATGGGTCACATACAGGAGGCACCTCAAGGAACTTGAAAACTTTCACCAATGTAATCTACGTTTCATCTGTATCATATTAAAAACAGTATTGTTTATACAGATGAATGAAGAACATGGCTATGGAGGTTTAAGTGACGATAATTATCCTCTACCGTCATCTGGCGACGATGCAGTATTCATCCATTCAGTCCCTTTTCTAGCTTCTGTTGAAATGGAGTCTAAATCTAGGTAATGTACTTGTGGGTCACATACTACAAAGATAGCTTTTTTAGTTTTCTGTTTTCTTCTTTCTCCTCTTCTTCCCTATTAGTATTGTGTGTATCCATGAAGTATCTTATATATTAAAATTTGTTGATTACCGGTATAACTAATGTATATTGTTATTAAAAAACAATTACTTGAGATAAATTATCACGTTTTCCACAGTATTGTAGGAAATATAAAACATTTTGTTGAATTTTCTCAATCTTATTCTTAAATGCAAAAAAAAAAAAAAAAAAAAAAAAAAAACAAGCATCTGTAACATGTTACTGGTATCTGTCTTGATCAAATTAAGTTTTTAAATGAGTCTCTCTGCTTTTTAGTAGTAGTTGTTGTTGGTAGTGACGATGCAAATTGTTAATTTTGAATTCTCCTAATTTATTATAAAACTTTTTATCACATTGCATTCATGCTTGAGATTTGTTGGTATTTTAGTGGATCTATCCCCTACAAACTACACCCGCATTCCAATGCGACAGTATGCTAGCAACCAAACGAGCGGCCAAGGGGGGGGGGGGACGTCACCAGCTGCTACCGTATCCTAGCAACACATGGGGGGGGTGGGGATCGCCACCTGCTACGTCTAGCCTAACAACGGAGTCAAGAAACCTGCGAGTTTCCACGGGTTTACTTCCGGCTGCTGTGTATATAAGCTCGAATTCTCTCCACTGAGATTCATACTGGCCTACGTTCCTGAACACGCAACACCTCCTCCAAGCAAGCTCCTCGCTGTCCAGCCTTCATTCACCCTGGAGCACAGCAACACGCAACATCTCCTCTAACGAAGCTCCTGCACAGATACCTCAAGCTCGCTACTCACTGAGCGTGTCTCTCACCACAAACTTCTCACCGCACGGCATCTCCAGCACCAGACTGTCTTTCATATAATATATTTTATATAAGAAAACCACCACCTAGAGTTTCCATCAATCCCATCCTGAGTGTTAGACAACATAATATTACGTACTCCTACAAATGGTGAACCCCGGAAAAACGCACTCACACAGGATGGAGGATGGACGGATCTCTCTACCGACTTTCAACCACAACGAATACACTGCTGTGTGCCATGCTGCCGCAAACCACTCAGTGGTTACACCTCCACTTAGCCCCGGTTTCGTCAACCTGATCAACGCTCTTCAGAGAAGTAGCATTCCACCAGACAAGCAAGACATCAGGGACCTGTTGCAAACTTTGAACCGCAGGATGGACACCATTGAACAGCTCTGCTCCTCCATGCCTGCTTCTTCTCCTGTTCCTGCCCCACGCACTGTGTCCTACCAACCCCAACATCCCCGTCCTGCCCCAGACCCCGCCGCCAGCCCCCAGCACAATGTACCTACCTTCTGTTGGTACCATCAACGTTTTGGCGCCAAAGCTAGACGCTGTGAGGCTCCCTGCAACTACACGGCGAAGCAACATCGACTACTAGTAGGCGCCATAACCTCCGCCACTATCAAGCAGCACATCACACGCCTTACTTCTGACCTTGACCACTTCACTCCTGCTACACGTCACGACCTACTACAAACACTACATCAGGTGGCTTCTGCATTCAAGGCTACTGCCCCATGTCAGCCTTCCCACCGCCCACAACATTTCTGCATACCCTCTTTTCATCCTCAGGTACCTACTGCTCCTGACGACCCCGCAGTCGGCCCTAATGACCCAAATACCCCCACCCGGCCCCCCTCCACCTGCGGCGATAGAAGCACCACATTCCTCGCCAGTACAACCTTCTCCTATCCACAACCCTCCTACTCCCTCTGCTTCTCCCACAGATCTCGTGCCTCCGGACGTAGTCGTCACCCGTAGCGGCCGAGTTGTCCACACCCCTGCCCGTTATGTCTCACGTGTGAGATACAACCCTGCCGACAACAAGTCTCCTGCAGCGCCCCAGGGGAGGGAGAGTATTGTAGTGGATCTCTCCCCTACAAACTACATCCGCATTCCAATGCGACAGTATCCTAGCAACCAAACGAGCGGCCCAGGGGGGGGGGGGCCTCACCAGCTGCTACAGTATCCTAGCAACACGGGGTGGGGGGGGGTGATCGCCACTTGCAACGTCTAGCCTAGCAACGGAGTCAAGAAATCTGCGAGTTCCCACGGGTTTACTTCCGGCTGCTGTGTATATAAGCTCGAATTCTCTCCACTGAGATTCATTCTAGCCTACGTTCCAGAACACGCAACACCTCCTCCAAGCAAGCTCCTCCCTGTCCAGCCTTCATTCACCCTGGAGGACAGCAACACGCAACATCTCCTCTAACGAAGCTCCTGCACAGATACCTCAAGCTCGCTACTCACTGAGCGTGTCTCTCACCACAAGCTTCTCACCTAGAGTTTCCATCAATCCCACCCAGAGTGCTCGACAACATAATATCACGTACTCCTTCCAGGGTTGTTATGATTTTAATCAAATGATTTAAATCACATGATTTAAATCGATTTAAATCAGAGTAAAAAAATCATGATTGAAATCAAAATGATTTTTTTACTAATAACTGTTTTCTCTTTTTATTCTACATGATTGAAAAGTATATGCAATGCAGCAGGCTAATAACATCAAGATGATTAAAATGCTAAGACCAGGATATGTTCCATCAAATTGGAGGGTCTCTTTTGGTCAGACCTACGATTCAGTGATTAAGAATTATTCAGAAGAACCTAATGGGAAAACAGTTTGCATGGCCATGGATGGATGGAGTAATGTCCATAATGAGCCTATAGTATGCATAACTTTAACAGCGGACAACCGTATTTATCTTGTTGACTCTGTAGACACAGAATCAAGACACACAGCTGAATATCTGTTGAAATTAGCTGAATGTGCTACAAAAAAGTGTGAAGACAAACTTGGATGCACAGTAAGAAGCTGTGTAACAGATAATGCTGCTAATATGGCAAAAATGAGAAGTGAATTCGGACAAGATAAATCCATTATAACATGGTTGCTCTGCACACCTGTTAAATTTGCTTTCACAAGACCTGCAAATCAAGAACATTAAGGAGCACATTACTGAAATCATTAAGTACTTCAGAAATCCTCACATCCCAGGATCTTTGTATAGAAGAGCAGGAGGAACAATGCTAGTAATGCCATCACACACACGATGGAACACAGTGACAGACTCAATTGAATCTTATTTAAAGAACTGGGAGGCCCTTGTCAAAGTGTGCAAAGAAAATAGTGAAGACATTGATAAGAAAATTGAAAGGAAAGTTAATGATAAGGCATTAAAAAGAACTCTAGAAGACTATTTAGAGAGACTTAAGCCTATTGCTGTGGCATTGGACTGTGTCCAGAGAGAACATTGACACCTACCCATTTTCTAGCTCATGTGATAGATCCAAGGTATCAGGGCAGACATCTGACTCCTGAGCAGCGAGACATTGCAGAGCAGTATGTGTGCGATTCTCTTCCACATTTCCTTTCAACATTAATGTCCTTCCATGGAAGAAGTGAACCATTTAAAGAGGTCTATTTTGGTAAAAATGTTGTAAAATCTCTCTCACCCCTTGCTTGGTGGCAGTATTTTGCCAATGATATGACAGAAAATGTAATGGATGTTCCTAGGCAATTATTTACAGCTGTTGCATCATCAGCAGGGGTTGAGAGAATTTTTTCCACATATGGATTTGTACACTCAGAGGTAAGAAATCGCCTAGGAGAGGAAAAGGCATCTAAGCTTGTTACAGTACATAAGCATTTCAATGTTCAACTAAGCTAATTTAAATGTTTTGAACTATTTTTGTTGTTTACAGAATGAGAATATTGTGTTGACTTGAAGTTATTACCGGTAATTCTTAATACACTATAATCCTACAAATGTAAGAAAATAAACTTACCAGTATTATTTTTTTTTACAAAATGAGAATATTATTCTGTTGACTTGAAGAAGTTAAGTTATTAATTTTTGAAACACTGTAATCCTATAAGAGCATTTATGTTAAATTTCATTATTACGTTTGGATTTGTGCACTCAAATGTAAGATATGTTACCTGTTTTTTTTTTATTTTACAAAAAGAATATTATTGTGTTAAATTCCATTGGTACATCTACTGCATAAATATCTTAATGCCAATTTTCTGTTTATTATTCTGAATAAGCTTTGGTTGAAAAATACTTTTTTTATGATTTAAAAATACTATTTTAATGCAATTAGTAAAAAAAAATCGATTTAAATAAAAAAAAAAATCCGATTTAAATCAAATAAATCGATTTTTTTTATTTTATTTTTTTTTAAATCATGATTTTTTCCAACCCTGACTCCTACAGTATATATGTCGATACATCCTCTTTAATTGTATAATATGATCGTATACCATATCTCTGAAATATGAGGCTAAGTTTGTTGAACGATGTTAAAGTAACATGTAAAAAATTGTAATACAGGAGAACTAATGGAAGACGAAATTAATATCGGGACTAAAATTTTATATAATACATAGTACATGATGAATACAAGTCGATTTGTTGAATGATTAAATTAAATATTTTCATATTGAGATGTTCGTGATATAAGACCTTATATAACAGTGGAGATGTTTTATCTTGAGTGAAGTGGCTGGGGGTCAAACTATCTAAAGTTGCCAGATGCCACCATTTATCCTCCCTAGCAGAAATTTTAAGAAACGGCAACTCTGGACAGTATAAATTACGTTACAGTATAGAATACAGTTATTCAGTGGAGGTTGGTGTATAACAAACTGGTTTACCAAAACTGTTATACTTAGTATATATATAATTTGTAGTCATTACAAATAAAATACTTTTCTATTTCAGATATACAGCAACTGGATAATGGAACATTCGAGAAATGGACATGTACAGTCACGTTCAAGATTCTTCAAACACTGCTGGAGACAGCTGGCAACTCAAGGCCGTTTGTTTACTATACAACGTAGTAAAAATTATGAATGAATGGAAACGTGATCGGTGATTGGTTACTTAGTTCCCCGTTGCTTAATTAATGGTTGGGCTTTGTTATTTCGCATTATATAATGCCTTTCTGCTAGTATATACTGTTAATTTGATTTTAAAATGGATAGAGCAATGAACCAACCTATATGAATTTAATATAAACATACGTAATAATCGGTAAGTATGTTAAAGAACATCATACATCGGGCACAGCTGTGTGCAGGCTGTTTATGAGGTTGCCTGTTTATGATTAATTTAAACTAATATTGTCTTCAAACGTTTAATCTAACCGATGCGAAACAAAACTTCTTTCTAAAGACGCTGATTTCTTGCAACACAAACTGCTGTTTTACTTCCCTGTGTGTGCGTGTGCGCATGTGGAGTGTGTGTGTGTGCGCATGTGTAGTGTGTGTGTACATATGTGTGTGTGTGTGTGTCAGTCTGTGTCTGTATTTAATAATGACGTTGTTCAATTGAAGGTGATGGTAATTAATCTTACGAACCATCCGTCTGATGGTGTGAATTAGTACTGTAGCATATGCCTAATACTTTTACAAGCCATTATCTGGCGATATCATTGTCATTCCAAGACTATGAATATTGTAAGCAGCAAATGGCATTTCTTTCGTTGAGTGACTCATTGCGCCCCCCCCCCCCCCCTAAATCCTTGTTTCTGACTTGTGTCGATTACGTCACGTTTAGTCTGGTGTCTTTAAAAAAAATATTAAATTTTTTCAAAAAATGTGTATGATGTATTATAAATTTGTATCTTATTTATTTATTTATTTATTCGTTTATTTTTTATAAATGCATAATAAATATAAATATAACGCTGACGTTAGGTTAGGTTAGGTGCCTTGAAGAGCCTGTTCGGATAGCTGTGATCGGACCATTACATATTGTAGGAATTGTGTCGTTATACAGTTGTTTCTTTGTCTCAGTCTCCCTCTCTGTTTTTTCCGTGGTTGACCTTTGTGATTACTACATAGAATGAGTTCATAATATTACAAGGTGATCCATCTGATGCATAATTAGTTAGTCTCACACAATTTTATCTTAATTACAATTTATTAAACATACTGACATAACACAAAGTTCATAACTCTATTAATCTTAGCTTCGCTTCATTCTGCATTGTCTTATTACTCCAGGTTAGGCAGAAACGAGTAGGCGTAATTAGCCAACAATATTTCAGTACCGAGGGGTATGTCATCACTTAGGCTGTACTTACAAGTGCTGGTCAATGCAGATCAATATGGTGTTCCAAGAGAAAACAGTATTGTGTAAATCGTCCCAGCACAAATTCTCGGACAGGAGAAGGCTGGTCTTCACAGCATCACTAGAGAGGGCGATCTGTCTCATGGAGGGGCGGGCAGCCACCGCCACCAGTCTAAGACAGTCCACTCAGCAGAACCAGGACTTGTCTGTAAACACTTCTACATCTGGCGAGGTCACAGGTCGAAAGATTTAATGGCATCACACGCCAGCACTGTAGCTGAAGCCATCGGCGATAACACTCCCGGCGTTGGGCAATCGCCCAAAATTTACGGTGTGGCGTGTTCAATAAGGTATACAGGGGTCACTGGCCCTCGGAACTCCCTAGATACGGTTCGCACAAGCACCTGGCGCATTAGACTGGCTACCAGGACTGTTGTCGACCCTACTCAATGGCCGTTTGTTGTGAGGAAGATCTTCTCCGGTGACGAAGACAAGGTCGCCTTTCTGGAGATTACAGGTTGGTTCTATGTACCTCTGTCTTTTGCGGAGTAGTGGAAGGTACTTCCTCACCCAGCGTTTCCAGAAGCGGTCTGCTAGGAACTGCACGTGCCGCCACCGTCGCTGATGTAAGTCTTTCAGAAGACATCCTCCCAATGGCAGATCAGCATGTGGGCCACAGGGGAGAATGTGGGCTGGTGTAAACGCTTCCAGGTCTCTCATGTCGCTCGACGCAGGTGTGATGGTTCGACTATTTATTATTGTTTCCACTTCACAAATAGCATCTGCAGTCGGTATTCATCCAGGACTTGTGTCCCCAGAATCGTTCTGAGAACCTTCTGACTGTTCAAATTTGTCATTCCCAAACTCCAAACGTCGTGCTGCTTCCCTTTCTTCCCCCTTTGTGAAATACGCCTCCAGCATTTCAGTCACAGTTCGTCGCACTTCTGCCATCATGTTGAACCCAGGATTCTGGTCAGGTGCTGAGCATTCAGGCTCAGGCAGAGGGTGGCCCCCTTCAGCTTCTGTTGCCGTAAAGTCGCGGTTGTTCAGCTCTGGAGGGACAACTTCTACCTCTGGGTCTCGGTCACCTTTGTCCTTGTTCACCTTTCCCCTTCGTTGCTCTGGATCCATTTCCACAACCTCTTGTCCTTTTATTGATATTCACATGCAGCTCCGGTTAGGTCTCAAAGTTTGTTCGGTGAACCACTGCTCACCGCTTGTATTTGGTGGTGCAGCTCTCTGCTTGTATTTATGTTTGATGAAAGCAGGTCACTGTTGGTTGCTCGTGGTGTTACAAATGGCATTTCACTGCTGGCTGCTTATGGTGTTACAAGTGGCAGGTCACTGCCGATTGCTTATGATGTTACACGTGGATCACCACAGGTTGCTTACGGTGTTAAAAGTGATCACTGCAGGTTGATTAGAGTGTTACAAGCCGATCACAGCCGATTGCTTACCAGGTCACTGCCGGTTGCTTGCAATGTCACAAGTGGCATGTCGTTGCCGGTTGTTTTGGTGTTACAAGTGTCATGTCACTACCGGTTGCTTATGGTGTTACAAGTGGCATTTCACTGCCGGTTGCTTACGGTGTCACAAGTGGCATTTCACTGCCGGTTGCTTACGGTGTTACAAGTGGCATTTCACTGCCGGTTGTTTACGGTATTACAAGTGCCATTTCACTGCCGATTGCTTACGGTGTTAAGAGTAGCATTTCACTGCTGGCTGTTTACGGTATTACAAGTGGCATTTCACTGCCGGTTGTTTACGGTGTTACAAGTAAATTTAATCACGTTTACTGTGTACTTCGTCGAGTTGGTTATTTGTTTCCTTAAAATCGGTGGTAATGAATCAATTTTCCTTTCCTTCGTAATCTCAGTAGCGGGCGGCAGCTCTGCTTGTACGAAAAGGAACACTCGCAACCTGTGGTCCACACTCATATGACAGTGTCCCGACCAGTGCTGCTGCAATCTATGTTTCCAATTTAAGGGTACAAGTATGCAATACCAAAGGAGGACATGAAATTCAGATATCATTCGACGATTTCCTTATTTTACGTAAGGTTAGTAACATATTAATTCGTTGCTGATGCAGTAGAAAAGGCGATAAGGTTGACAGGCCAACGGATATGGTCATTCTGGTACCATCGTGTAGTGAAAGCAGAAGGATTGTACACTGATTAGTACTTCTGAGGTTTTCGTCTGGCAACCACTATGTAAGGCTCCTTATATCATCGGCGAATATCGTCTCACATTTGGTCTAATTATATTTGCTATGATAAATTAGTTTATTTACTTCCTTTGGATAAGTGTTCCATGCACCAGTTTCGTGCCGAAACGTACAGAAAACGGAAACTGGTATCGTTCAAGAAAATCTACTTAATATTTCGTAATACACACCTGTATTTACGAACTTGGATCACGGTTATGTCAAACTGTAACAAATGAACTCCGACTAAATTGTCTGTGTATTGAATCTCATAGAACAAGCTTCTTTTAGGATTATGGTTCACTAACATCTTTGGTGTTGCTTGTGAATTAAGAGGCTCTGATTCATGTAGTCATCTGTCTGTCTTGGTAATTGCTGTATTTACTGTCGTTATTACACACTCAATCAACATAACTAATATCTTTTATGTGGATTACGTGTATGTGCAAGTAAACTGATGTTCAACTAGAGGTTCTCTGCAATACTACTATATTTGGTGAAATCCTATGCATACCACATGGGTGCACGGAGATTATTTAATGCTTGTGAGAGTCAACGTCTAACATATTCTCAACAACTGACATCGCCAGGTTATGCCTCCTTGTCCCTATTTCCAAGAAGATTGGCTAGCGAAGGACGTTTTGCTGTTGACTAGCTTGAGTACCAGGAACTCTGACCAAGGCATATCGTCAGGGTTGCCATAAATACTTAAGTGCCGAGACATCATCGTTGAAACGCCACCGCACCTCAAGACAGCATACGGGTGAGGAAGAACACCTCAAAGCTAGCACCTCTGCTCCGGGTGGCACGTTTGCTCATTGTGGTCAGCCTGGCGGCGATGCCTTTGATCAACCTGACACGTCTTCACCCTGCCGGGGCCATACTGAGCGCCGCGGCGAAGGCAACTGTCCTGTTCGCAGCGTTTTTGGCAGAACATGATGCCATTCAGGTGATTTAGTGTTTGTTTCCTCTTGTGTTGTAGCCCAAAATGTAATGGCACTGCTCAATAAGTGGTCGTGTTAATCTGTCCCAAGTAAGGGTGGCAGAAACCTTAATCATTTAGCAGCATGTGATCTCACAATCTTCAGTAGCAAGTATACCCAAATAAATTTAATATTTCTTTTAGCTTATGTGACCACCTTGACGACCTCAATAAGCGAATGTTCCCGATTCCAAGACAGCCGCTCAAACGGCAACGAAACGGACCACATGCAAGGTCGTCGTGAAAGCTTTAGGGGAATGTGCAATTCAAAACTTGATTTGGAAACTACAAATAAATTTAGTGTAATTATTGACGAAAGTACCGACTGCTCAGTAAGTAAATCACGTGCAATGATAGTGAAGTATTTTGATCTGGAGAGATAATGACAAAATCGCGATGCTGAATTTGATTGGAGTATTTGAAGGTAATCAGGGTTCGACTGGTGAAAATATATAACATGCTGTTTCAGTGCCTCACTACACATGATATACCATTGAACAACTTCATTGGGACTGCTGCAGATGGAGCATTAAACATTACGGGCGAATAAAACTGTATAACTAGCAGAATGAAAGTTCAAATACTTGGCATTACCATATTTAAACGTGTTGCACAAAGCATGCATCTCTGTGCCAGCGAAGCAGCAAAGTCCTGTCAACTCAAACCACAACTATTTCATGCCTATGCCACGAGGTGATTGTCACTCCATGAAGCTGTTGCAAGAATACTCCAACAGTGGCAACCCCCTCAAACTGTATATCCACATCAGGGTAATTGAGGAGAGACTTGTGTTCTGCTACTTGAATTTTGAATTACATATTGGGCAACTCAACGCAATAAACTTGATTTTTTAGAGTAAAGCCCCAACTTTGCATTTAATCCGTAAAGCCTATGTCAACTGCATCCTTTTGCCATTTACATAGTGTGTCAAACTCCAAATGTATGGTATTGATCCAACCGATGATTCCCTATATGTACCAGTCAATCAGATATATTCAGGATCGCAATTACATGCCACCTTCCAAAGGCTAGAGCATTATAAGATAAGCATGAACACTGACGAAGATGTGGTTCAGAGACTTCTAGTAGTAGTAGTGTGTAGGGAAATAAAGAAAAGATTCCAACTAAACAGTAAGTTGTGGAGACTGGCGGTATATTTACACCCCAAAAGAGTCAGCAATTTTATAAACCTGTTATTAGCGTTTTAAATGACGAGGGAGGTGCAAAATATAATTGTTTTGGACATTAGCAATGGAAGTGTTGTCACGTCTGACGTCCACTGTTGATGCAAAGCGTCCTTTTCTAAGGTGAATTTAATTAAGGAAACAGAGAAATAGTCTTCGTATACAAACTGTAAATCCTCAATATCCTTTCAACGAATGTCGTAATTTAATATTATTGTGGATATAACGTATTGTTACCACGTGTTCATTGAAATCGGCAGTGGTGTTCCCATTATGTGATGGTGCTATAATTGTTACAAGTCCCTTTCTTCTAATAAGCATGAAGTCTTATGTTAAACGGTGATATTTTGTTTCCTAAGAGTTGTTGTTTGGTAGTAGGTAGCAATACTCTGGAACGGGGTGGTAATCTCGACAATATGTACCTAGATTTCGCCAAAGCTTTCGACAGTGTACCCAACGATAGGCTCTCACACCAGCCTTACACTCTCACACCAGCCTCACACTCTCAAACCAGCCTCACACTCTCACACGAGCCTCACACTCTCCCACCAGCCTCACACTCTCACACCAGCCGCACACTCTCACAACAGCCTCACACACTCACACAAGCCCCACACTCGCACACCAGCCTCACACCCTCACACTCTCACGACAGTCTCACACCCTCACACCAGCCTCACACTCTAATACCAGCCTCGCACACTCACACTCTCACAACAGCCTCACACCCTCACACCAGCCCCACACTCTCACACCAGCCTCACACCCTCACAATAGCCTCAAACTCTCACACAAGCCACACACTCTCACACCAGCCTCACACTCTCGCACTGGCCTCACACGCTCAAAGAATCACACCAGCCCTACACTCTCACACCATCCTCACACCCTCACACTAGCCTTTAACTCTCACACCAGCCACACACTCTCACACCAGCCTCACACCCTCACAGCTGCATCACGCTATCACACCAGCCTCACACCCCCACACCAGCCTCACACTCTCACACCAGGCTCACACTCACACACCAGAATCACATTATCACAACAGCCTCACACTCTCACACCAACCTCACACTCTCACACTAGTCTCACACCCGCACACCAGCATGACACCCTCACACCAGCCTCACACTCTCACAACAGCCTTACGCCCTCACACCAGCCTCACACTCTCACAGCAGCCTAACGCTCTCACACCAGCCTCACACCCTCACACCAGCCTCACACCCTCACACCAGCCTCACACTCTCACAGCAGCCTCACTCCCTATTACCAGCCTCACACTCTCACACCAGCCTCAAACTCTCACACCAGCCACACACTCTCACACCAGCCTCACACCCTCACACCAGCCTCACACCCTCACAGCAGCCTCACGCTATCAAACCAGCCTCACACCCTCACACCAGCCTCACACTCTCACACCAGGCCCACACTCTCACACCAGAATCACTTTATCACAACAGCCTCACACTCTCACACCACACACTCTCACACCAGTCTCACACCCTCACACCAGCATGACACCCTCACACCAGCCTCACACTCTCACAACAGCCTTACGCCCTCACAGCAGCCTCACACTCTCACAGCAGCCTCACGCTCTCACACCAGCCTCACACCCTCACACCAGCCTCAAACTCTCACACCAGCCTCACACTCCCACAGGAGCCTCACGCTCTCACACCAGCCTCACACCCTCACACCAGCCTCACACTCTCACACCAGCCTCACACTCTCACACCAGCCTCACACACATACACCAGCCTCACATCCTCACACTCTCACACCAGCCTCACACTCTCACACAAGCCTCATTCTCTTACACCAGCCTCACACCCTCACACTCTCACACCAGCCTCAAACTCACACACCAGCCTCACACCCTCACACCAGCCTCACACTCTCACACCAGCCCCACTCTCTCAGATCACCCTCACACCCTCACACTCTCACACCAGCCTCACACTCTCACACCAACCTTGCTCTCTTACACCAGCCTGACACGCTCACACTCTCACACGAGCTTCACATTCTCACACCAGCCTCACACCCTCAGACCAGACTCACACTCTAACACCAGCCTCACACTCTCATACCAGCCTCACACTATCCCAACAGCCTCACACTCTCACACCAGCCTCACACTATCACAACAGCCTCACACTATATCAACAGCCCCACATTAACACAACAGCCTCACACTCTCACACCAGCCTCACACCCTCACACCAGCCTCACACTATCACAACAGCCTCACACTCTTACAGCAGCCTCAACTCTCACACCTGCCTCACACTATAACACCAGCCTCACACGCTCACACCGGCCTCACACTCTCACACCAGCCTCACACTCTCACAACAGCCTCTCACTATCACACAAGCCTCACACCCTCACACTCTCACTATAGACTCACACCCTTTCAACAGCCTCACATTCTCACACCAGCCTCACACTCTCACAACACCCTCACACTCTCACAAGAGCCTCACACCCTCACACCAGCCTAACACCCTCACAGCAGTCTCACGCTCTCACACCAGCCTCACACCCTCACAGCAGCCTCACGCTCTCACACCAGCCTCACACCCTCAGACCAGACTCACACTTTCACACCAGGCTCACACTCTCACACCAGAATCACTTCATCACAACAGCCTCACACTCTCACACCAACCTCACACTCTCACGCCAGCATCATACTCTCACTCCAGTCTCACACCCTCACACCAGCCTTACACTCTCACACCAGCATCACACTCTCACAGCAGCCTCACGCTCTCACACCAGCCTCAAACCATCACACCAGCCTCACACTCTCACACCAGCATCATAATCTCACTCCAGTCTCACACCCTCACACCAGCCTTACACCCTCACACCAGCATCGCACTCTCACACCAGGATTACACTCTCACACCAGCCTCACTTATCACACAGCCACACACTCTCACACCAGCCTCACACCCTCACAGCAGCCTCACACTCTCCCACTCTCACACCAGCCTCACAGTCTCACAGTAGCCAAACACTCTCATACCACCTAACACCGTCACACTCTCAAACCACCCTCACACCCTCACACCACCCTCACACCCACACAACAGCCTCACACTCTCATACCAGCCCCACACCCTCACACTCTCACACCAGCATCACATTCTCACACAGCCTCACACTCTGACACCACCCTCACACTCTCACACCAGCCACACATCCTCAAGCTAGCCTCACACTCTTACACCAGCCTCACACTCTCATACCACCCTCACACTCACACACCAGCCTCACTTTATCACAACAGCCTCACACTCTCACACCAGCCTCACACTCTCACACCAGCCTCACACTCTCACACCAGACTCACATCCTCACACCAGAATCACACTCTCACAACAGCCTCACTCCCTCATACCAGCCTCACACCCTCACACCAGCCTCAAACTCTCACACTAGCCTCACACCCTCACATCAGCGTCACACTCTCATAACAGCCTCACTTCCTCACACCAGCCTCACACTTTCACACCAGCCTCACACTCTCACACTAGCCTCACACTCTCGCTCCAGCCTCACACCCTCACAACAGCCTGACACTTCACACCAGCCTCACACCCTCACAACAGCCTCACTCCCTCATACCAGCCTCACACTCTCATCGCAGCCTCACTCTCTCACACAAGCCTCACACCCTAACACCAGCCTCAAACTCTCACACCAGCCTCACACTCTCACACCAGCCTCACACTCTCACACCAGCCTCACACCCTCACACCAGAATCACACTCTCACAACAGCCTCACTCCCTCATACCAGCCTCACACTCTCACAACATCCTCACTCTCTCACACAAGCCTCACACCCTAACACCAGCGTCACACTCTCCACACAGCCTCACTCCCTCACACCAGCCTCACACTCTCACACCAGCCTCACACTACTCACAATAGCCTCACACTCTGACACCAGTTTGCACTCTCACAAAACCTCACACGCTCTCACACAGCCCCACACCCTCACACCAGTCCACTCTACCAGCCTCACACTCTCACACCAGCCTCACACTCTCACTCCAGCCTCACACCCTCACACCAGTTCACACTCTTACACCAGCCTCACACTCTCACACCAGCCTCACACTCTCTAACCAGCCTCACACCTCCACTCACACCAGCCTCACCCTCACACTCTCACAACAGCCTCACACTCTCACACCAGCCTCACACTCTCACACCATCCTCACACCCTCACACCAGCCTCATATCCTCACACTCTCACATCAGTCTCACACCCTCACACCAGCCTCACACCTCAGACCTCACACCCTCACACTCTCACATCAGCCTCACAGACTCACACCCTCACACCAGCCTCACATCCTCACACTCTCACACCAGCCTCACACCCTCACACCAGCCTCACATCTTCACACTCTCACACCTTCCTCACACCGTCACACTCTCACACCAGCCCCACATCCTCACACTCTCACACCAGCCCCACACCGTCACACCAGCCTCACACCCCCACACTCTCACACGAGCCTCACACCGTCACACCTGCCTCACATCCTCACACTCTCACACCAGCCTCACACCCTTACACTCTCATACCAGCCTTACAACCTCACTCTCTCACACCAGCCTCACACCCTCACACTCTCACACCAGCCTCACACCCTCATACTCTCACACCAGCCTCACACCCTCACACTCTCACAACAGCCTCACACCCGCACACCCTCACACCAGCCCCACACCCTTGCACTCTCACACCAGCCTCACACCCTAACACCCTCACACCAGCCTCACATCCTCACACCCTCACACCAGCCTCACACCCTCACACTCTCACACACTAACACCCTCACATCAGCCTCACATCCTCACACCCTCACACCAGCCTCACACCCTCACACCCTCACACCAGCATCACATCCTCACACCCTCACACCAGCCTCACATCCTCACACTCTCACACACTAACACCCTCACACCAGCCTCACATCCTCACACCCTCACACCAGCCTCACATCCTCACACTCTCACACACTAACACCCTCACACCAGCCTCACACCCTCACACTCTCACACCAACCTCACACCCTCACACTCTCACACCAGCCTCACACCCTCACACTCTCACACCAGCCTCACACCCTCACACTCTCACACCAGCCTCACGCCCCCACACCCTCACACCAGCCCCACACCCTTACACTCTCACACCAGCCTCACACCCTAACACCCTCACACCAGCCTCACATCCTCACACCCTCACACAGCCTCACATCCTCACACTCTCACACACTAACACCCTCACACCAGCATCACATCCTCACACCCTCACAACAGCCTCACACCCTCACACCAGCCTCACACCGTCACACCAGCCTCACACCCTCACACTCTCACACGAGCCTCACACCGTCACACCAGCCTCACATCCTCACACCGTCACACCAGCGTCACACCCTCACACTCTCACACCAGCCTCACACCCTCATGCTCTCACATCAGCCTCACACCCTCATACTCTCACAACAGCCTCACACCCTCACACCCTCATACCAGCCCCACACCCTTACACTCTCACACCAGCCTCACACCCTAACACCCTCACACCAGCTCACACCCTCACACTCTCGCACACACACACCCTCACACCAGCCTCACCAACCTCACACCTTCACACCAGCCTCACACCCTCACACTCTCACACTCTCACACTTTCACACCATCCTCACACTCTCACACCAGCCTTACACTCTCACACCAGCCTCACACCCTCACACCAGCCTCACACCCACACATCAGCCTCATACTCTCACACTCTCATACCAGCCTCACACTCTCACACTTTAACAACAACCTCAGACCCTCACACCAGCCTCACACTCTCACACTCTCACACCAGCCTCACACCCTCACACCAGGCTCAGACCCTCCCATTCTCACACCCTCACACTCTCACACCCTCACACCAGCCTCACACCCTCACACTCTCACACCAGCCACCCACCATCCTCACACTCTCGCACACTTACACCCTCACAACAGCCTCCCACCATCCTCACACTCTCACACACTCACACCCTTACACACTCACACTCTCACACCAGCCTCCCACCATCTTCACACTCTCACACACTCACACCCTTACACACTCACACTCTCACATCAGCCTCACTCCCTCACATCCTCACACTCTCACACCAGCCTCACACCCTCACACCAGCCTCACATCCTCACACTCTCACACCAGCCTCACACCCTCACACCAGCCACACATCCTCACACTCTCACACCATTCTCACACACTCACACCATAACACACTCACACACTCACACCAGCCTCACCAACCTCACACCCTCACACTCTCACACTCACACACCAGCCTCACACCATCCTCACATTCTCACACACTCACACCCTTACACCCTTACACCCTCCCACCAGCCTCACACCAGGCTTACACTCTCACACTAGCCTCACACCCTTACACTCTCACACACTCACACCAGCCTCACCAGCCTCAAACAGGCTTACACTCTCAAACAAGCCTCACACCCTCACACTAGCCTCACCAGCCTCACACCATGCTTACACTCTCACACCAGCCTCACACCCTCACACCAGCCTCACATCCCCACACTCTCACACCAGCTCACACCCTCACCAGCCTCACACCCTCACACCAGCCTCACATCCTCACAACTCTCACACCATTCTCACACACTCACACCATAACACACTCACAAACTCACACCAGCCTCACCAACCTCACACTCTCACACTCTCACACTCACACACCAGCCTCACACCATCCTCACACTCTCACACACTCACACCCTTACACCCTCACACCCTCCCACCAGCCTCACACCAGGCTTACACTCTCACACCAGCCTCACACCAGCCTCACACCCTCACACCAACCTCATCAGCCTCACACCCTCACACCAGCCTCAGCAGCCTCACACCCTTACACCAGCCTCGCACTCTCACACACTCACACCCTCACACACTCACACCCTCACACCAGCCTCACACCCTCACACCAACCTCATCAGCCTCACCCTGACACCAGCCTCATCAGCCTCACACCCTGACACCAGCCTCGCACTCTCACACACTCACACCCTCACACCAGCCTCACACCTTCCTCACACTCTCACACCGGCCTCACACTCCCACACCAGCCTCACAACATCACACTTTCACACCCTCACAGCCTCACCAGCCTCACACCAGCCTCACACTCTCACACCAGCCTCACACCCTCACACTCTCACACACTCACACCCTCACACCAGCCTCACACCTTCCTCACACTCTCACATACTCACACCATAACACACTCGCACCCTCACACCAGCCTCACCAGCCTCGCACCCTCACACTCTCACACCAGCCTCACACCCTCACACTCTCACTCCCTCACACCCTCACACCAGCCTCACAACATCACACTTTCACACCCTCAAACCAGCCTCACCAGCCTCACACCAGCCTCACACTCTCACACCAGCCTCACACCCTCACACTCTCACACACTCACACCCTCACACCAGCCTCACACCATCCTCACACTCTCACACACTCACATCATAACACACTCACACCCTCACACCAGCCTCACCATCCTCACACCCTCACACCGGCCTCACACACTCACAACCTCACACACTCACACCCTCACACCAGCCACACCAGCCTCACACCTTCACACCAGCCTCACACCCTCACACTCTCACACTCTTACACCCTCACACCAGCCTCACACCCTCACACCAGCCTCACACTCTCAAAAACTCAAACCCTCACACCAACCTCACCAGCCTCACACCCTCACACCAGCCTCACATACTCACAGCAGCCTCACACTCTCACACACTCACACACTTCACACACTCTTACTCCCTCACATCAGCCTCACACCCTCACAGCAACCTCACCATCCTCACACCAGCCTCACACTCTCACACACTCACACCCTCACACACTCACACCATCACACCAGCCTCACCAGCCTCACACCCTCACACCAGCCTCACACACTCACACCCTCACACCAGCCTCACCAGGCTCGCACCATCACACCAGCCTAACACCCTCTCAACCTCACACACTCACACCCTCACACCAGCCTCACCAGCCTCACACCCTCACACACTCACACCAGCCTCACCAGCCTCACACCCTCACACCAACCTCACACACTCACACCCTCACACCAGCCTCACCAGCCACGCACCCTCACACCAGCCTCACACCCTCACAACCTCACACACTCACACCCTCACACCAGCGTCACACACTCACAACCTCACACACTCACACCATCATACCAGCCTCACCAGCCTCACACCCTAACACCAGCCTCACACACTCACACCCTCACACCAGCCTCACCAGCCTCGCACCCTCACACCAGCCTCACACCCTCACAACCTCACACACTCACACCCTCACACCAGCCTCACCAGCCTCACACCCTCACACCAGCCTCACACACTCACACCTTCACACACTCACACCCTCACACCAGCCTCACCAGCCTCGCACCCTCACACCAGCCTCACACCCTCACACTCTCGCACACTCACACCCTCACACCAGCCTCACCAGCCTCACACCTTCACACCAGCCTCACACCCTCAAACTCTCACACTCTCACACTTTCACACCATCCTCACACTCTCACACCAGCCTTACACTCTCACACCAGCCTCACACCCTCACACCAGCCTCACACCCTCACATCAGCCTCACACTCTCACACTCTCATACCAGCCTCAAACTGTCACACTTTAACAACAGCCTCAGACCCTCACACCAGCCTCACACCCGCACACTCTCACACCAGCGTCACACCCTCACATCAGCCTCACACTCTCACACTCTCACACCAGCCTCACACCCTCACACCAGGCTCAGACCCTCACATTCTCACACCCTCACACTCTCACACCCTCACACCAGCCTCACACCCTCACACTCTCACACCCTCACACTCTCACACCAGACCTCACACCCTCACACTCTCACACCAGCCTCACATCCTCACACTCTCACATCAGCCTCACACTCTCACACTCTCACACCAGCCTCACACCCTCACACTAGGCTCTGACCCTCACATTCTCACACCCTCACACTCTCACACCCTCATACCAGCCCACACACCCTCACACTGTCACACCAGCCTCACACCCTCACACTCTCACACCAGACCTCACACCCTCACACTCTCACATCAGCCTCTCACTCTCACACCAGCCGCATACCCTCACACTCTCACATCAGCCTCACACTCTCACACCAGCCTCACACCCTCACACCAGCCTCACACCCGCACACTCTCACACCAGCCTTACATCCTGACTCTCTCACACCAGCCTCACACCCTCACACTCTCACACCACCTCACACCCTCACACTCTCAACACCAGCCTCACACTCTCACACCAGCCTCACACTCTCACACCATCCTCACACCCTCACACCAGCCTCATATCCTCACACTCTCACATCAGTCTCACACCCTCACACCAGCCTCACATCCTCAGACTCTCACACCCTCACACCCTCACACCAGCCTCACATCCTCACACCCTCACACCAGCCTCACATCCTCACACTCTCACACCAGCCTCACACCCTCACACCAGCCTCACATCTTCACACTCTCACACCTTCCTCACACCGTCACACTCTCACACCAGCCCCACATCCTCACACTCTCACACCAGCCCCACACCGTCACACCAGCCTCACACCCCCCACACTCTCACACGAGCCTCACACCGTCACACCTGCCTCACATCCTCACACTCTCACACCAGCCTCACACCCTTACACTCTCATACCAGCCTTACACCCTCACTCTCTCACACCAGCCTCACACCCTCACACTCTCACACCAGCCTCACACCCTCATACTCTCACACCAGCCTCACACCCTCACACTCTCACAACAGCCTCACACCCGCACACCCTCACACCAGCCCCACACCCTTGCACTCTCACACCAGCCTCACACCCTAACACCCTCACACCAGCCTCACATCCTCACACCCTCACACCAGCCTCACACCCTCACACTCTCACACACTAACACCCTCACATCAGCCTCACATCCTCACACCCTCACACCAGCCTCACACCCTCACACCCTCACACCAGCATCACATCCTCACACCCTCACACCAGCCTCACATCCTCACACTCTCACACACTAACACCCTCACACCAGCCTCACATCCTCCACCAACAGCCTCACACCTCACACCTCACACACTCACACACTCACACCCTCACACCCACCCTCACACACCTCACACTCTCACACCAGCCTCACACCCTCACACTCTCACACCAGCCTCACACCCTCACACTCTCACACCAGCCTCACCAGCCTCACACCAGCCCCACACCCTCACACCCCTCACACCCTCCCACCAGCCCTCACACCTCACACCAGCTCACATCCTCACACCCCTACACCCTCACACCACTACTCCTCACACCTCTCACACCAGCCTCACACCTCACACAGCCTCACACCTCACCCTCACACAGCCTCACACCTCACACCAGCCTCCACACCTCACAACACCCTCACAACCTCACACCCTCACACCAGCCTCACAACAGCCTCACACTCTCACACAGCCTCACACCGTCACACACAGCCTCACACCCTCACACCTCACACAGCTCACACGCCTCACACTCTCACACACAGCCTCACACCCTCACCCACCTCAACCAGCCTCACACCCTCCACTCTCACACCAGCCTCACACCCTCACAGTCTCACACCCTCACTCTCTCACACCAGCCACACACCTCTCACACAGCCTACACCCTCACACCAGCCTCACACCCTCACACTCTCAGCCTCAACACTCTCACACCAGCCTCACCCTCACACCCAACGCCTCTACACTCTCACACCAGCCTCACACCCTCACACCAGCCCTCACCCTCACACTACCTCACACCTCACAACCTCACACTCCTCACACCAGCCTCACACCTCATCACTACACCAGCCTCACACCTCACACCAGCCTCACACCCTCACACTCTCACACCAGCCTCACACTCTCACACTCTCAACACTCACACCAGTCCTCACACCTCTCACACAGCTCACACTCTCACACCAGCCTCACACCCTCACACCAGCCTCACACTCTCACACCATCCTCACCCTCTCACACATCCTCACACCCTCACACCAGTCCCACACCTCACACCTCACACTCTCACACCCACACACCTCACACATCTCACACCCAGCCTCACACCTCACACCTCTCACACACTCACACACAGCCTCACACCTCACACTCTCACACCAGCCTCACACTCCACACCAGCTCACACTCTCACACAGCCTCACACTCCTCACACTCTCACACCTCACACCAGCCTCACACCTCACACCAGCCTCACACTCTCACACCAGCCTCACTACCTCACACCAGCCTCACACCTCACACCAGCCTCACACCTCACACCAGCCTCACACTCCTCACCACCAGCACTCCCACATCTCACCACCAGCCTCACACCCTCACACCAGCCTCACATCCTCACACTCAGCCTCACACCTACACTCTCACACATCTCACACCACCTCACAACCTCACACACCTCACAACCTCACACCACCTCCCACTCTCACACTCACACCTCACACACCTCACCAGCCTCACCACCATCTCACACTCTCACACAGCCTCACACCCTACACGCCTCCACCCCACCCTCACACAGCTCACACCTCACACAGGCCTCACACCTACACCATCACCCTCAACCCTCACACCAGCTCACACTACACTCATCACACTCCTCACACCAAGCCTCACACCTACACCAGCCTCACACTCTCACAAGCGGGCACCTCACACCTCTCACTCCACACTCACACCCTCACACCAGCTCCTCACCACTCACACACCGCACAGCCTCACCCACTCATCACCAGCCTCACACCCATCACACCATCTCGCCCTCACACCTCACACCAGCCTCATCCTACCCTCACACCAGCCTCACACTCTCACAACTCACACGCCTCACACTCACCTCACACTCTCACAACACGCACTCACACCCTCAACCAGCCTCAGCCTCACACCAGCCTCACACTCTCACACACTCACACCTCCACTATCCACCTACACCTCACACCCTTCACACCAGCCTCACCATCTCTCACACCACCTCACACAACCTCGCACGCACACCAGCCTCACACCATCACACCCTCACACTCTCACACCAGCCTCACACCTCACATAGCTCACACTCTCTCACACCAGCCTCACACCCTCTCACGCCTCACATTACCCTTCACACCAGCCTCACACTCCTCACACGCTCACAACACCTCACACAGCCTCACACCTCTCACACCAGCCTCTCCCCATCACACCTCGACACTCTCACACCAGCCTCACACCCCTCACACTCTCACAACCACTCACACCCTCTCACAGCCTCACACTCTCACACCAGCCTCACACCTCACAATCAGCACTCTCACTCCTCACACCACCTCACACTCTTCACACACTCACACCCTCACCACACTCACACTCTCACAAGCCACCCTCACACTCTCACACTAGCCTCACACCCTCTCACACTCTCACACACTCATACACCAGCCATCACCAGCTCTCACACCAGGCTTACACTCTCAAACAGCCTCACACCCTCACACTAGCCTCACCAGCTCTCACACCAGCATCACACTCTCACACCAGCCTCACACCCTCACACTCTCACACAGCCTCACACCCTCAACAGCCTCACACCCTCACACCAGCACTCACCAGACTCACACCATGCTTACACTCTCACACCAGCCTCACACTCCAATCACACTCCCACCGCCCACACCCTCACACCACTCGCACCTCACACCCTCACACCAGCCTCACACTCTCACACAACCCTCACACCCTCACACCAGCTCCACCCTCACAGACCAGCCTCACCAGCCTCAACCAGCTTACACTCTCACACCACCTCACAATCACATCACCTCACCTCCACACCAGCCTCACACCCTCACACCACCTCACAGCCTCACACTCTCACCACCTCCACATTCTCTCACACCAGCCTCACACCCTCAAATCACTCTCACACCCTCACACCAGCCTCACAGCCCTCACACCATCTACACAGCCTCACACACTCACACCCTCACACCCTCACACCCTCACACTCCTCACAAAAGCCTCACGACTCCTCACACCTACACCACTCACACCAGCCTCACACCTCTCACACCGCCTCACACTCTGCACACCCCTCACACTCTCACACCACACCTCACACCTCACGACACTACTCCTCCACACAGCCTCACACCCACACCAGCCTCACACTCTCACATGCAGTTTAGTGTATATAAACAGAAAAATAAATTTCAGTTTCAATATTTGCAACCTTTTGCTAAGGTAAATTTTGTAGCGTGAAATTTATCGAAAGATCTAACGTGACAGCTGCATTAGTGCATTTACAATTAAATAGTGAACATTGCTTTCTGACTTCATTCTTTAATCAAACCCAAACTAACAATATTTCTTCTGTTCAGATTCTGATGCCATTGTATAAGTTGATAATATTGCGATGGCTGCTTGTGTCAGACGAAGAAACCAAAAATCCACCATCAGCAGTCACTTCTTGGGTCCGGGAGAGAGCTCCTGAAGTCGGAGTTGCCTACATGAGAGATGCTTTAGATACGGTGTTTTAATCAGGCAAATCAGTGAAAAGAATCAAAAGAACTTACAAAACAAAGACATTGCCAGTGATATGACCAAAGCTGGTCTTGGCACAG